>CM068960.1:113404463-113418745 GCA_035128595.1 Eptatretus atami
CTGCCATACAAAGTATAGGGAGAACTCTCTGACTCTAGACCCATCAGGGACAAAAAGAGAAGTATGATTTTCTGCCATACAAGACTCATGTTTAAATTGAGACTGTCTCAGGGCCCAAAAAAAACCTCATACAAAATTAATAGGGAAGCTTTCTTGCTCAGGCTTATTGGTTTTTTTTCAAAAGGGGAGGGGGGGAAATGATTTCTCCCCCCTCTTACTCCACTCAAAAATGTGAGCCAACGAATATTTGATTCATTGTTCTATGAGGTAATAAATTAATTTTCCTATTACATCATCACCATCGAGTATGTTCACAAATATTATTTTATAGAACTTAGTTCTTGTCTAAATATCTTTGTTGGGCAGAGATAAATGATATAAACTTCTCTTAAGCTTTGATTTGAACCAACCTCCTGAGCCACATATCATTTTGAGATTATCGTAATTGTTTTTTTCATTAATGATAACCATCAAAAGTTTTCAGTCCATTTCAAGTATATTTTTTTTTTCTTTACTCCTCTAACTTTATTTGTAATTAAAATCTATTGCCTTATTTGTTTTATTCTCTTTTACCCCGGTTATTTTCTTCAATAAGACTTATTTGATATTTCTCACATTCTTTAGTTTCCATTTAAGTAACAAGGTTGATTGGCATCTCCACTCTTGGTTTGTTATGCTTGGTTCTATCATTTATAAATCAGGTAAAAGACGGTAGTAGTTCCTCAGCACTTGTAGTTATAACCATAGGGAGACTATTAATTCCATTCTCTAAAATATTATATTTTTCATCAAAAACTCCTAATGCTTTCTTAATTTATTCTTTCTGTATTATTAATTGATGTTATAACTTCTTATTTTATTCATTTTTCTTACTTCTTCCTTCTTTAGATTAAACAGTTGTAATATGCTTTAAAGTTTATTGTTTCATTCTATTTTTTCTTTATTCCGTTTAACTTTCTTTTTATACCTTTCAATCATATGGTAAAAGCATAAGCCTTTGATCTCAATCCTATAAATTCACTCATAACCTTTCCCACCCAATTTTCATCTTTAAAGGCTTACCAATAACCTTTTCGTTATTGATTGAAAACCAACACATCACCAGATTTATAATTACCTTGTTCATATATATCAATATTATCAATTCATATCCCTCAATAACATCTCCAGTCTTTATTTCTAATATAAAAACTATTCTGATCCATATACTACAATGATACATTATCCTTATACTTAATTTTAAATTATTTAGTAATAGTCACACATAAACAACTTTGACAAATCCAAGAATTGATGTTCCTATTAAATAGGTTTATTCCATTTCAATACTCTCTTTTTCAAATGAATAGCACAAAAGTTCTCTGAAAATACTCACCCGTTTCAAAAACTTGGTTTGTTAATTAACTTGAGGCCTGTTTCAGATGTAGCAATTCTTTATGTTTTCTCAATTCCTAACATTTTCCATAGTCTTTCCAAATACAGCATTATTCATTAATTTATAAAAGTCCTTTCTTCAAAATCTGTTTCTTGCGTTTTTTTCTACTTTTTTTATTAAAATAATATAGTCTTTACCATGGACTTTGTTTTAAATTTCAAAATCCTTATGAATTTTCTCCACTCTCAAACCAGCAGTATAAATATTGTCTTTCAAGCTTCCTTGATGTTAAAACATAACTTTCTTTATCATTTAATTGTAGATAAGTAGTTTTCTGAACATTTACCCTTTATATTAAATGATGGGTAATCCACTTAACCATTCTTCTTGACTTTCTTTATCGGAGGCATTAGGGTAGGTCTTTATGTTTATTATGAAGTTCTTCAGGCGTATTTTAAATCAACCGCAAAATAATATCCAAACTCAGCCTCATCAATTCTTTTGAGAGGAGATAACATATCAAGTAAAACTTTTTCATAACGTTTTTCTTTAACCCATTTAAGCTTTCCCATAAGGTAAAGATTGAGACATGGACCCACCCATACAATTGTTAGCATCATATACATCAGGGTAAGAGTTGTCCTCATTCTTATATAATCAGGAAGATATTTGTTATTCTTTAGCCATATCTCTTGGAACATCTTGGAGGATAATTCCTCCTCTTTTTAGCCCTCTTTATCATTAAAAGCATATCTATCATCACTGATTTAATTCCAAATTGTTTGTCATTTTTAACATTAAGCACTCCAAGCCAAACCCAGCTGTGTAATAGTGAGCGGGGTCTAATCCATAAGAATTTTTATATTGACAGACTGTTCTAAAAGTTTAAACACATCACTAATAACAGTACATCAGTTTTAGATATAATCATGATATTCCCCAAGATCTTTTATATTAAACTTCTCCCAAACCTTTTTAGTTGTGTTAATCTTCATCAGAAATATGAGTTTATTCAACTTACCATAGAAACTCTCCCTTGAAGGAAGTTGTGTTTTCTTTAAACCTTTCAAATGAATCCATATAGTCATACGGATATATTCCCTTTTGTGATAGGAGATCAATCTTCTTCTTTGATAGAGAATATGATTTTAAGACTCGGAAGTTTTTACCCCCGCCGCGTGGCGGGACAAGGGATATTGTTGTCACCCAGGTCGTCCGGCTATCCGTCCGGCTGTCCGTCGTTCGTCCGGTCATCAACATTTATAGCTGTGATGTCCGATAAACTCATAAACATGTTTCGCCATACGATTCGAAATTTGGGTCACACATGTACCCCTGAAAAGGAAAACCTCATGATTTTTGCGGCGTGCCGGATTCCAAGATGGACCGACTGGGCGGCCATTTGAAAAAATGTTTTTTCGCCATATCGATTGAAACTTTGAGTACAGTACCACCTGAAAAGCGAAGAACCTATTGATTTTGGGCGTGGCCGGATCCAAGATGCGCCGAACTGGGGCGGCCATCTTTGAAAAAAATGTTTTTTCGCCATATCGATCGAAATTTGGGCACACATGTACCACCTGAAAGGAAGAACCCCTATTGATTTTGGGCGTGCCGCGGATCCAAGATGAGCCGACTGGGGCAGCCATCTTGAAAAAAAGTTTTTGTAATAAATGGAAAACCGCTTATCTGATTTCAATTATTTTTGGTTACTACGTTCCTCACCCCTGGAACTTTTTCGAGATTGATGACCAAATGGTGTCTTGTTTCCATTTCACCTCCCTCATTATTCTGGAATATGTATACCTTTTCATTCAATGGAGCGGGATTTCCCCATCTTCTGATGGTATATTAATATTTGATGCTAACTCGATAATGGAATCTCCCATAAAACTTGTATGTGTCAAGAAATCTGATATGGGTTATGGGGGATGTAAAATTGTTTTTGTGAATGAATGTATTTTTTATCTGTGTTCTGAATGGCGAAAATATTTCCGAATGTCTTTGAAAGTTCATTTATAAAATAGAAGGTGTCAATAGTCTTTTTTGAAGCGGGTGTTGTGAAGAAAGACAGAATAAAATTGGAGGCTTTAAAACGGTGTTTTATAGATTGTTAAAAATCTTTAAATGATATGTTTGAACCTGCTTTTTAATCCATGACCTGGGGGAGTCCCCTTGCAATGATGTGCCCCCCTAAGTTTCTCTTCATTTTCTTAAAACTAGGCACCAGCGCCCACATCGGAAAAATGAGGGTGGACATTCTGAATCCTGCACTAACTCACAATTGACGTTATGAAATGTCCTGAGCGCCAATCTCGAGGCTGTAATTTGGGGTAGGGGAAAACATAAAAAAGCCTGATTTCTCCCGGCAATAGTGAAGATATCAAACAACCAAATTATCAATTCAAATTGTTTGTTTTAATTGCTCTTTCAGATCCATACAGTAATTTGAACAATTTTTGGCTAATTGGGTCACCAGAGCGTCAAAAGCGTCACGAAAAACTTACTATGCTTAAAATTTGAACCTTGGCTACAGGAAACTAATGCCATTTGCAAGTATGTGGATCAATTTTTTGGAATAAATTGCGCAGATTCTGATAGCCAAGGGACTCAGCATCAAATGATATGCATATATATGTGTATTAACCCTTTAGGGACCATGATGATATAAATTCGCGTATGTAAACACTTATTTTCGATAGTGACCAATTTTCATGAGTTTCATAGCCTGTAAATATAGGGATGCAGTCAGTTAATACCTGCAGCTCATGTACATCAAATGAAAAGGTTATAGGCTCACACCATGCACTTTTCATTTATTTTCAGATTATCCCTTCAGGGCTCCGAAATGCAAGGCCAAGGTGGGTTGAATTAGTGGGTGGAGAGAGTGAAGGAGGAGTCCGTCGACATGGGCAAAATTGCATAATTTTCCAGGTCCTGTACACAGTTAGCCGACTTCCAGGAAAGAGCCAACGGACGGAAGCGGATCCGTGATGCAGCGAGTGGAAATGACAGAGTTGCTAAAAGGCTAACGAATCGGAGATGATGAGCCATTTGTATATCACATGGACAATGATTGTATTAAAAAGAATACACCCATAAAAAAACTTTAGATGCATACAGGAATTCGCCCTAGTTTGAAGTGTTGTGAAGACCCTAAAGATGCAGGGTTCCTCACGAAGAAGAGTCCAGGCATTATTGCCTAAGGCCAGTCCTAGCCAGCATAAACATTTATCAGCAAAAGTTGTGTTGTTTGTGGCACTGTTCAAAAAAAACAGGAGCTTGTACCTGTACCGGAAAGTACCGAATCTCAGACAATGGAGAGGCTGCCAAATTCCTGAGGCCTACTGTTGGGCCTCCAGGCATGAGTCTACGTTCGAAACCTGTGACCTGCAAAGCCGTCACAGCCAGGTCTTCGGGCCAGGATCTGATACTGCCACAATCTTGCCATAAAAAATTACTTGCGTCAATATAACGCATTGAAAAAACGTGAAGATGGTGCAGAAAACCAGTCCAAAGTTCCAAAGCACAGGTGGGCATCAGTCATCCCTCATAGAGACGTATCAATGAAGCAAGGGCTTCGCAGCTTGAGTTTATTCGTGAGGGATTGCCTAATTTAAAGCCATTGAGAATCAGGAAATGTAGCAGTGTAACAACAGTGGAGGTGGCCTGTTCTTTTGATGAACTATTTTGGGCAGAGAATAACATTTCTCGCCCCAAAAACAGGTTAACAATCACTTCATGTTCTTTGGACAAAGTAAACGGCAAAAACATGCAGAGACAATTCGTGATACAGATCCAATTCGCCAATGTGGAGGGTCATCGCCAATGCCTCATGGACTTATGACTTTGGACTCCAGGATCGCTTCTGTGATGCAAATGACCTCCTGAAACAAGCCATGGAAATCCATGCGTAATTCAAATTCCTGTTGAAATTTTTGGCACTGTGTTCAACATTTGATATTGAATCGTTTGAAGTATGCATGTTAAAGTTCTTCCAGTGGGGGATGATGAGAGTTCTGAATGTGAGACAGAAATGGGTGTGTCAAAATCTAGGTGTATACAAATGCTAGCATTGTTTTCAACCATGTTCTATGTGTTCGCCATAGTGGTAGGAAAAGTACCCACTTCATGTCTCAACAGTCAGTCAATTTATGACCACTTGTAAAAGCTGCAACCACTGATCACAAACTTCAATCGTTTGCTTGTGTTTGTAGTTATCAGGAGGTGATGCGCAATCATGTTGATCTTGCCAATTTTGTACAATCATATCTAGTGAAACGGTTGTGCCATTCCAAGTCATTTCAGTCGATCAGATTCACTCATGCAGCATTGGACAACTTGCCATAACGAGGCAAACATTATCTGGTATGGGGCAGTCATGATTACTGTCACAGTCCTATTTCAGAATGACAGAGAAGCCATAGTGCCAAAACCCTCCGGTGTATCTAACTAGGGTTTAAAAACATGGATCTACAAAAGGTGGACATTTGATCTTAAAATCGTCAGCAGAAAAGAGCGTTCTTCAGCCAGCTAAAAAGCCAGACATTCCCAGCAGTTACACTGTCCCACTAGATCTCATTCCAGTAGATGACAATCTTATGAACCAAGTTCAAGGGCCAAAAGATGTTGCATGCGTTGCTGCTAGGATTGCACATTGATTTTGAAGGAGACTCTTTGTACCACCATTGGGACATCCAGGCCTGAGTGTTCAAGCGATGCCATCATGGAGTGCCACTAACTCTGTCTTCCACAATTCGATCGGGCGAAACTGAAAAGGGTTGCTTTCCTTCCTTGTACTGCAAATTACCACAGTAAACGCAGTACGTACGTGTATAGCGCAATGAAAACCTTGCAGGATATCCTTCAGTATCTTGATCAGTCTGTCTTACCCTTTATTGTGTGATTGAAGGTGTTTTTGCATAGCACGGATGATCCAAGCTCATTCGTCTGGGTGATTTCAGAAATCTTGTCCTCTGTCTTGGCACCTTCCACATGCAAAAATCGCTCTAGGTGCATTAGTAAATTTCGAAAGGCAGTGCGGGCTGAGAATATCATTGGTTGAGGAGTGGATGTCTTTGACTCGCGCACGGTTAATGTAGTTGATCTGTGTTGAAGTTGGTAAGATACACCTCAGTCTCCCAAAGCTTCAACTCCTGGAAAGAGCATTTGTTGCAGGTTGCCAGTGGAGTGCATTCTTTTGCTTGCAAGATGCATAACTGCTCTAGGTTCAGGGACATGCTAGTGAGATTGTTGCGCTAAAGAAAAGTAGCCGAGTAAGGCAATTGGGGACAGCGTTCCGTCCTTCAAGAAGACTTCCAGGCATCCAGCGCTGATCTCATGTCATCGTTTCACGCATTCACAGCTCAAGGTGGACAATCCAGTGATAACGTTCAAGTTCATGGACACATTCATCCAATTTGGCTTCAAATGTGGCAGAACCTTGACAGAAGCGACCGTGGGCCAATTGGGAGCTACATCTGCAGCAGTGCAGGCATTGCTACAATGTTTGCTGCCGTTGACTCTACCAACTATTTGAGATGGTCCAGCTTGTATCTTAAGAGGACATGAGAAAATCTCCCTGAAACTACCCACAAGCTTCACCAAGCATTCAAAGATGGGGAATTTGCAATGAAGCGATCGGTTGGTAATTTCAAAGCTGTTGGGGCAGACAGGCTGCTGCGAGCAAACTATCATAGGTCAAAGAAGAGTAGCTCAGGTACATTGTAGCACACAGAAGAAACCAGTATGTAGCAATGTGGGACATCATCTATTTTCATGAAATGTTAGTGTTAGTAATCTCCATCGTGATCAGTGAGTGAATCAGCTTACTATCAGCAGGATGTTCAACTCTTCCTTCAGCAAATCAGAGACTGAATTTGGCGGAAAAGAACATCCCAAGCTATTCTCACTGTGATCGAGAACAAGGAGAACCCTTTTCAGAACTGACGTTCCTGAACCCAGCTCCACACATCATGACCCAGCGAAGTTATGCACGGACGTATCGGACCAGTTGCCCATTTGGAAACCAACAGCGGACAGAACGCTATGAAAAGTTCGGCAAAGAACGTTGTTGAGAAGTCTTGTCAGGTCTTCTCAAAAAACCAGTTCACCGAATGAACCTGAAGACTTTTTCAAGCATTTCATTGAGAAAAATCGGTGGCAAGGGAAAAGTGGCAAAGGTTTCCAAAAAACAAAGCCTGAAGATAAGCCAAGAATCGATGCGGAATTTCAAGGCGGCACGCGGTGGCACAGGTCTTATGGGAGGAGTTAATAGGGAGTATGATTTGTCAGCTCCTTACTATCTATTTGATTGAAGAAGGTCTGATTGTCCAAGTCGGATCAAGAGTGGATTGATGAATGCAACTGGAAATAATCTAAAGGATGAAGACCAAAAAAGGGAGCGAATTTCACCGAACCCTCAGTAGAACAGCCTTACATGTAGATTGCCATGGCAAATGTCAGGAAGATCCAGTCCAAAAGAACACAAACACCTTTGTAGGAATACTCAGTGCCATTCTGGGACTATGTTTCCAATCATCAAAGCATGCCAGAGAATTGATTTAGTCTTTGACTCATATATAGATCTGTCAGTAAGAGGACATCTGAAAGAAAGAGCGGAAGGACATTCAGCCCATTGAATTGAATCTAGTCAGCGAGATACCCCTTTGCCAGTGAGTATGGATAGATTCTGGCCAAGCAATGAGAACCAAGCACAGCTTCAACTTTGCTTGCCCAGCAAGCCATATCAAGGGCAAAGGAAAACCAACTGATCAGAGATAGTAGTGAGCGGTTTTCTGATTTGACCTTGCATGTTCTTGTTGTTCTGCCTCTTTCTGATGAGGTTTCTGAGCTCTGCCTTTGACATTGAAGAGGCTGGACAGTCCATCATCCTCATGCACTGCATGCTGTTAAAGCATGGAGTAGAGAGAATAGTTGTGCTTTCGCGCAGACACTTGATACTTCAGTCTCCTTCTGTTACTATGGCAAACTCTCCAAGTCCAGTTTACTTTGAGTTTATGCGATGTAAAGCCGGTGTCCGTGTGATTCGCAAGACACATTCCCATTCATTTGCTGGGCCTCGCGATAGGTTGATCTTGCAAGGTGCTTCTGCAGTTCACACCCTGACAGGATGTGACTACACTAGTAAAAGTTGGCACCAAACCTGCAGCAATCAAAGGCCAATCCTTTGGTTTTTGGAACACTTTGGCGATTCAGCAGAATGGGCCAACTGAGGAAGGATTGGGTAAGCGGAAAGCTACTGTTCCAAAGTGATGAAAAAAGGGGACACGCTAACCAGTATGGACAGCCTCCCGTGACAAGCATACCATCATAGCAAGGCTATCCCCTGCACGAGTTGCCCCCACTAGTCCACGCCTTCAGTATCATATCAAAAGGGCCTATTATGCCACACATGAGATGACGAATATTCTCAGTTCTCAATGAAGACCACTCAATCCTCTCTCCTATGGCTTTGGGAAGCATGATGAAACGCTCAGTGCCGGTTAGAGGTGTCAGGCCAATACCAGAGGAATTCGCCTATCCATTGTAATTGTGGCAAATGTGCGACTGAAAGATGGTGTTCTTGTCGCCAAAAGAAAATTGCCCTGTTGCACCATTTTGCAAGTGTCACGTTACAGATGTGAAATATGTTGCAAAAATCCTAATTGGTTCATGTAATTCTTAGAATTGTATTTTTTGACCATTTTGGACTGATTTCAGAAATATCTCAGTGTTTTGGCGAAGCCACTCTATTTCTGAAATTTAGACTTGATTTTACCATGTTTGCATGAGGTAACTGTGAAGTCACTCAAGGTTAGAAATGCGTCCAAAAAAAGTTCGATCAATCGTTTACCAATTTCAGATGGCATTAGAAACGCATTTTGAAGTAGTAACAGTCATTTTTCCGTTTGGTTTTTACGAGATTGTATATGGTTAATTCATTAATATATGCATATCATTTTGATACTGGTCCTTGGCCTATCAGAATCTGCCAATTTATTCCAAAAAAAATTGATCACGTAGCCTTCCAAATGGCATTTTCTGTAGCCAAGCGTCAAATTTTTAACATAGGTCTTTTCGTGACCCTTTTGAACTCTGGTGGTACCTATTAGCCAAAAATTGTCAAATTACTGTATTGGATCTGAAAGAGCAATTAAAAAACAAACATTGATTTGGTAATTTGTTGGTGATATCTTCAATATAACTTGCCGGAAGAAATCAGCTTTTATGTTTCCCCGACCCCCAAATTACAGCCTCAGATTTGGCGCTCAGGGACCAAATTTCAAACGTCAATGTGGAGTTAGTGCCAGGATTCAGAATGTCCACCACTTCATTTTTCCGATGTGCCTTAGGTGCTAGTTTGAAAAATGAAGAGAAACTTAGGCCACATCACTTGCACACGGGGACCCCCAGGCAATGGACTATTTGGTAAATGATTACGGTTGATTTATGATTACTACAAATTTCGGAATGTTTATTTAATCGTTCTTTTGTGTTTTGAAAGAGTTGAGACATCTCTTACAAGGATACGTTTTATACATTTCTCTTGTATATTTGTGATTTGGTCAATTGAGAAATTTTTGTGAAGCATAAAATGTGATTTCCTTTTGAAGTAAAGTGGAGAAGGTCAATGTGTGTATTGTCATCATTTTATTAGTGTTTTGAAAATTTTAAATATCATGAACTTTGTTTGTAACCGTTATTCCATGTACATTAAACAGATAGTATTCATTTTCTCAAATTTAGCGTTAATATCTCTCAATGACATTGGAAACTTTAAATCTTTAACATTTAATGATTCTCATATTTCTTATAATTGTCAACCTTTCAGGATTCCATTGTGGAGATGTAAGTGAGCAAGAAACAGACCATAGAAAAACATTTAATTATCTTTGTTTTTGAATATAACAACCGCTTTCTTAAGTTTTATCTCTTTTGTAAATCAATAATAGAAGAAGCTTAAGAGGATCTGATTTTAAGATGTGTATATCTAAAGATTATTTTTGTGATAGTAAATCCACTAACCTACTACAGTGTATCAACATCTTGTTCTTGTCCTCTGGAGATCATCGTTAACTCACATCTTACAAAATTCTTGAATGATGAGATAAAGTGTGGGTTTAGTCCTCATATAGGAGAGATTTCATCCTATTGTCTTACCATTTCAATTTTACCCCCATATTTACAACTTAAAAGTTTCATTTCACTTAATGTGTTTTTAGGTCATCTCTGTCGAGCATGACCTAATAATTGAGGTGTCGATGATCCTCCGATCCCGTCGTCCGTCCGTTCACAATTGAATTGAAGCGGGAGATCTGGTCCTTAGTATCCTTGATATGAGGTCCGATGAGACTTACAACTGATGGGGTATGACTTTCAAGCGTTCACGAGGTCAAGATCAAGGTCACGAGGGCCTTTGATAGTTTCGAAAATGACGATTTTCAAATTCTATTCCTTCCCATTTCTCAAGCGATTTCTGAATTTGATTGTAGCATATGGAATCTATGGAGCACAATATCTAAATTTTGGTCGCCGGATTTTCGTATATTCGCTTTCGTTTCGCTGTCACGTGACTTCCAAAGTTGGCCAAAAATGCGCGAAAATGACGATTTTCAAAAATCTATCTCCTCCTTAACATTTCTCAAGCGATCTTGAATTGATGTGGATATGGAATGTATTGGACAATCATCTAAATTCGTCAGGACGGAATATTCGCTTTTCGTTTTTCGCGTCACGTACTTCAAAGTTGCAAAAATGCCTACTTAGGAGGGGCTATATACTTCTCTACTGGGCATGTAAAAGTTAAGTGAATGGTGTCATTGCATAGCAGCTGACCTTGTCTTCATGTCCATTCGAAAGAATACCGATAATCTTCGAATACCGTACACTTGTCACGGATTTTGAATTTTGCGAAAACTGCTTCATCGTAGTTGCAAAATGACGATTTTTCAAAATCTATCCCTCCTACATTTTCTTTAAGTTATCTTGAATTTGTTGTGGCATATGATCTATGGGACAATATCTAGATTTGGTCGGGCCGGATTTTCGATATGTCGCTTTCGGTTTTCACGTCACGTGACTCAAAGATTGGCCAAAAATCCCTCTGACCCGAGAACACTACACCCTAGTAAACAGGAACTCATGCTTGTCTCGCAAGAGATGACCGTCACTCCCGCACGGTGGATTTTATTAATTATAGTTTTCAAAACTTTGTTTAAACCTATATCAACAGCTTCCATGATGAAGATGGTCCGGTCTTTGAAAACAAACAATTTATTTTATCATTGCCCTTTAAATACCCCATCAATGTTTTTCAATGATAATTTAGCTTCCCTTTTTTCACTTGTTCTGTGTTTGCATTGATTGAGATGTCTATTATTAATATTTTAAAGAATTCATTATCACATCTAATCACAATGTTTTTGTTTCTTGTCAATGGAGATATTTGATGAAATAGATAAATGTGTGTTTTCGTTGCGTTTGAAGGTTTTTTTTGTTAATATTTATATTCGTTGATTACAAACATCGCCAGTACGTTGTATTCACCATATTTATATAACTTAAAACTTTGCTTAAAATAAAATTTTCTTGATGAGAAATTTCGTTTAATTTATAGGTGAATCTTGCTGCTTAAAAACCATTTTATCCTCAACTTTTTTCACTTAATTAAATACAATTGTTATCAAGACACAAAGACAAGTTTCAACAATCTCTCGATTTAGTTAAAAGTACTGAGAAATATGTCAAGGATGTAAAATTGAACCAAGATAAATATTAACAACTATTGGATAAAAACAATTTATGGTGGATTAATATGAGTTCTTCATTTCACTTTCAGTGGAAGAGCTTTTAGTATATCTGAAGAACATCAATTAAAGTATCTCTAACAAAAGTTTCTCCTCTCCTTTGGCAATATATTCAAAACTAGAAAAGCAATGAAACAAGAAACAGTATCAAAAAATAAAAACCTCATACGGCATGAAGCTTTAGAAAAGAAAAGAAAGACCATCTGCTTAATATGCAAGGTGAATTGGTATTTTTTCAACAACCCTAAGATGTAAATCCTGAATGAAATCAAGGATGTTAATTAATCAGGTGTGAATTGACATTTCGTTCAATAGTAGTTTAAGGATCCATTTTAAAATTAACCGTTAATATTAAAAATGTAGCAGTTGAATCTGTTAATCAAAAAAAGTTATATAGATATCAATGGTAATGCTTTTCTACTAATTAAATATGAGTCAATATTCAACTGTAAATTTTTGGAGAGATTATGAGAGTGATTATGATACGAGAGTTTGTGTTTCAAACGACAGTTATGATACTGAGAGTTTGTGTCAAACGATTTAGTTATGAAAGTAGTTTATAGAATGATTCTGAAAGTATCGAAGTGATACCGAGATGAATTTCAGTTTAATGTAAGTTATTACTTTTATAAAATATGCTAATTTGCGAACCTCTGAATTCCCTGATTTCTCCATATGACAATTGACGAATGTCCTCGCGTGCTGATTAGAGAGGGATTTAAACACAGAGATCAAAAGACCTAGAAAACAACTGTATTATATTCTGTGATTATCTTCTAATTAGATGATAAATAAAAAATATAAAAAAGGAAATAATTCTTTTCGATTTACACCAAAAATGAATTACTTTACAAGATTGATTAGAGAAATGAATAGTAAAGTATGCAGTGATAACACACCTTTCCATTCAAGGGAAGAACATGAACGTATTAGAGAAATGTTCAAAGGATTGTTGTTATATATTATTCATGGATGTGATTTCAGGGAAATATTCACACAAGATATTTGCATAAATCATTAAAAAATAATGGATTATCTTGAAATTAAAACCCGAACTTTAGGTTTAAAATAATAGAGTTTCTTAAAAAACCATCAATAAATTAAATACCTGTTTTCCAAATTATATAAATGAATGATTTTTACCCATTTGCGAAAATAAGATAAAATTAACAATCATAAAAATCTTCCAAATTCAGTTAGATGCCTCATGTTGGTTCAAGCGGGATGTGGAATAACCTTGCTTACTTTTGAAGATGCTCCTGACTCCCAACTTTTAGATTATGATAATTTAATTAATTTTCACAAGCAGTTTTCAACCAGAGTATCCAAACTACTCTCACAGTTTATGCCTAGTCTTCAAAAATAAGATATAATCGTTATTAACTTCAAAAAAATCTAAGATATAACATTGAGAATATAATACAACTATTTTGTGAACACAGAGATGTAAAAAGAATCCAAACGATAAACTTGTAATTCTTAGTGATAATACAGATGAATACCGTCTCCCCAAATGATTTGGATAAATCAAAAGAACTCTGTATATCTTTGATGATTTTAATGAGAGAAACCAAACGGTAATCGGAACAGCTTACTACACAGAGGGAGACATTCTTCTCTGTAATTGTTATTTATCTTAGTCATCGTTACTTCAACTTCCTCGTTACGTTCCATCAAGAAACAATGCTAATACTTTTATTTTATTCAAGTTAAATTCAATAGATATAAAACAATTTTTTGAGAGCTAATTTGTTCTACATTATTGCTGTAAAAAGGGGAATTTGAATTATATGAAGCAACACGACTGAAAAAATATAAATATATTGTTGTGAAAACAAGATGAGATATTAAGGGATATATTTTTTGTTTTAATCTTCTCTTCTGTGCCATACAAGCTCATGTTAAATTGAGACTGTCTCAGGGCCCAAAAAAAACCTCATACAAATTAATAGGGAAGCTTTCTTGCTCAAGGCTTATTTGGTCAAAAGAGGAGAATGATTTTCTCTCCCCCTCTTACTCCACTCAAAATGTGAGCCAACGAATATTTGATCATGTTCTATTTGAGGTAATAAATTAATTTTCCTATTACATTCATCACC
>CM068960.1:113455659-113469645 GCA_035128595.1 Eptatretus atami
CGCTCGGCTGCATCTGATCCGGTAAGGTGATCCAGTTCGGACAAGGCGTACCGAGGGTGTGTCCCCCGGTAATTAGATCACATGGTTATTTTTCTAGGTAACTGGATAAACCAAACGGAGGACCCCAGGTCACGTGGTTGAGTTATTGGTGTTCACGGTCGGTTGGTGACCCACCGCGTCACGGAATTATCCGTGTGCGACGGCCTGCAATTCCGGGGAGTTTGGTGGGAACCCGAGATAGCTTCCCGCGCCCCCCCCCCGACCCACCCCTGGTGGTCTTCTCACCCGACCCCTGGCCCGCAACTATATATAAAAACTGATTCTAACCTCATTCCTTCTTCCCCCTCCTTTCTCATATGTGGAATCTCGACCTTGAGTCTTTCTTGCTGCATGCTGCTTTTTACTTTTTTAGGATTGTGAGCCTTCACTATCTCATGCAGTACTCATGACCTTCTTTGTTCTTGCTGAATATTCTCCTAAACTCAACTGTTGCTGTTTGTAAGATTAATCTCTGCTTATATATGACCTGAGTTTATCTATTGTCCTCCTCTGTTGTACTGTACATATATCCCTGCTTACTGTGTTGTATCAACTCATTCCTTTTTTTTTTTCTTTTGTCTCACTGCTTCATCCCCTCTGTTTCAATGTTATGTTTTGAGCTCTCACTCCCCTGTCATTTAGTGTGTGTGTGTGTGTGTGTGTGTGTGTGTGTGTGTGTGTGTGTGTGTGTGTGTGTGTGTGTGTGTGTGTGTGTACACAGACACAGATGCAGACGTTGCATGCTTGCAGATATAACTGGAACAACACTTGGTAGAGCACATAACTTCACCAGGTTGAACAGTTTACGTTTTGTATCCCACTGATGGGTCGCATCTGAATCTGAACCAAACTCTAATTGGCTTGGTATCACCTAACCAACTTGTCAATCAAGTTATTTTTTTTTTCATAACTCGTCCACAACTTTTTGAAATATCATGCTATATATCGTTTTTGGCTGCATCTCTCAATGGTGAAGAATGGGTTAAAAAAATATAATTATTTTAATAATTAAATAACCCATACACACTTATTTATTCATCTACTATATAAATGGCAGTCCTTCTGTCCGTGTCTGTCTGTCTGTCTGTTTTTTTGTGACGAATAAGCTCCTAGACCAGTGAACCGATCTTGTGAAACTTTACACATATATAGAACTAACATTCAGCTCCAGGATGCGCTAAGTGGCTCTCCATAAAAGTGAAAAAATATATATATTGTTACGGTTCTGGAAATTCGCAAACACCATAAAGGTCCCGTAGGTGAGATATATTTCTTAAGTACATGTGTAGTTAGCCCAAACCCATTGTATAGAGGGAATTAATGTGATTCATTCGGGCTGCGATCCTTTGAGTTAGGCGTTTTTCTGTTCTGCTTTATTTTCGAACCAACCACACTTCAACGTCAACAACGCCAACCAACAACAACAACGCTAACCACGCCACCACTCTAAACGCCGGCACCGCCACCCTCACAACCACGCCACCATCTCAACCACGCTACCCACAGCAACGAACGCCATCCTCACGGTCTACGAACGACGGTTTTGCGCGCTGAAGGCCGTCGAACGGCTTCGCCTCGCCCCCACAAGACGCAGGTGGGAGGGAACGAGAGGGAACGCCCCCCCTTCTCGAAGCGCCTCGAAGGAGGGTGGAGCCGAGAACGGGGCGTGGCGCCGGGCGTATAAGAGTCGGAGGCGCATGAGGTTCTCTCTCTCTTCGTTCGGTATTGCGCTCTCTCTGTTCGGTGAGCTTCGGCTCGTGCTCGTTCTTATTCGGCGTTCTGGCTCTCTGGGTTCGGCGTGTGCTCTCTGTGTCGGCTGGGTCCGAGGCGTCGAGAGGCCAGCACGACAGGCGCGAGGCGCGCCGGAGAGGCCTCGCCGACCACGCTCGAGCGGGAGTCACGGCAGAGGACGGTCGCCGAGGACTCACACCGCAGGGAAGTCGACTTCCATTTCTTTGGGGTTTTGTGTGAACGTGTGTGTGTCGGGCCAAGTCCGTGAAGTAGAATTGTTATAAGTGGTCCGTGTGTCGCGTATTCGGTCGTAGCTCTGCGTCTTTTGTTTTCTATTTGATATATGTGCATTATTGAATACTGTTTGCTTTATGTGTGCTACTCGTCCGTCTGTGTAATAAATACGTGTGCTTGTTGAATTCTTCCCCCGTCTCGCTGCGTCCTTCCTTCGTTGGGTCTCCATCTTGTTTCACGTAAAGGGTTTGAGTGGGCGCGAGACGCCCGATAAATTAATCTGAACCGTCAAGGCCGACGATAACACCGCTCGGTTATCCGTTAGCATGGAACGGGTGCCTTAAGCGGCCCGTGTCCGAAGTCGGCCTGTGGCGAGGTACAATCCCTCGGTAGGTTACCCCGCGCGGGTACTTAGGTATATCGACTTTCGGCGATTCACCCTATTCCGCGCGGGTATAATGCGGACTGGGTTGTGGTGAGGCCGAAAGGTCCACCCGTGACTGGATCCCGGCGTTAGCCGGAGGGTCACGACTGAATTGTCCGTCCGGTGGGCGAGGCGGTCGCGATTCGAGTCACGTGGCCGATCGCACGCCGACGGGCGCGAATTCGCAACACTGGTGTACAGGAGTGTGATTCAAATCCCTCCGTCTCCAAGCTAAATTCATAGGGAATCGGTTCAGGAGGAGCGACCCCCGATTCCCTCCAAATTACGAGCGATTAAATTAACCTTACGTGGAATAAGATGGCGTCTCAAGGCGAGCGGGAGCCGGGGGTAATAGAAATGTATATGTGTAGTGATGTAGAATCCATGGCTCAGGATGGAATCCCCATGCAGGACATTGGTGAGCAGGAACAATTTCCCCCCCAACTGAACCCAGGGCCCGAAATGGGCGCGGCGGCGGCAGAGGCCGCGGTGTATGACACCCCCACCCCGCCTCCGTCAAAGTCCTTCCCCAGTCGCCGGCGGACCCGCGCCTGAGGGTGAAGCGATTGCCGCGGACCCACTTAACGTGGGCCAGGTAAACATGATTTTGCAGGCATAAGCGGAATGAAGCAGCAAATGAGCGAAATGAAAAACGAAATGAAAAACGAAATAAAAGGAGTGAACAAGCAGATGGAAACAAACACAAACGAAATGAACGGCAAAATGGATGGAATGAACGAAAAAATGGATGGAAACGCACTCAAAATGGAAACAAACAAAAACGAAATGAAGGAAGAAATAAAAGAAATGCGGGGTGAAACGCAGCAAATGGGCCGGAGCCTGCAGGCGGCATGAAGGCAAACAACAGCGAAGTGCGTAATGGCGACGCCACGTGTGGGAGCGAACGAGCTGGGAGGGGGTGCAACGGTTGTCAGGCCCGCGGTGAAGGCGGGTGAGAAAAAAATAATTCGGGAGACGTGTTGGGCGAGAAGTGTGGAGGTGACGGAAAAAGTGACGGTGACCGAGAGGAAAAATTAATTGGGGTGACGGAGACGTGCACGAAGGAAATAAAAATAGTGGAGTGTGAGAAAAGACTTCAAGACATGACGAAGAGAGTTGATAAGCTGGGACGGGAGGTAAAAACGGAGACAGAGGAACTGGGAAGACGGATAGACAAACACAAGGGGAAGCCGGAAGGACAGTTAGAAGCCAAAGTAAGGTCGGAGTGTACGGAGATGAGAAAGGAATTGGAAAAGAAAGCTTCTGAGTTACAGAAACACGAAAACAAGAAAGAGGATTACAAAACGAACTGAAGATGTTAAAAGAGGAAAGGAAGAGAACAGAGAATGAAACGTTAAGGAGCCACACTGAGCAGATTGAACAATTAGAAGCCAAAACAAAGTTGGAGTGTGCGGAGATGAGAAAGGAATTGGAAAAGAAAGTTTCTGAGTTACAAAACGAGCTGAGGATGTTGAGAGAGGAAAGAACGAGAACGGAGAATGAGACGTTAAGGAACCACGCTGTACAGATCGAACAGCTGGAAGCAAAGGCCAGATTGGGGAATGAGATGCAAGAAAGAGTAATGATGGAAGAACGAATGAGACAGAAGAAGGAAATCGATCAATGGAAGGAAACCACGAGATTGCAGAATGAGGAACAAGAAAGAGTCCTGAAAGAACAAAGATTACGACAGGAGAACGAAGTCAGTCAGTTGAAAGAAATAACGAGATTACAGAATGAGGAACAAGAAAGACAGTGGAATAGGAAATACAAAGAACAAGGAATGAGACAGGAGAAAGAAATCTGTCAGTTGAGAAAATAACGAGATTGCAGAACGAGGAACAAGAAAGACAGTGGAATAGAAAACTGAAGAGTATGAATTTGAAACTGAACGACAAAAGGAAAAAAATAAGTTGGAATACGAGGAGAAGTTGAAGGAGCAACGAATGAAGCAGGAAGGAGAAATCAGAAGATTGAAGGACACAACGAGATTGGAGAGGGAAGAACGAGAGGAACAATGGGATAGAAAACAAAAGAACATGAAGCCGAGGTTGACCAATTGAAAGAAAAGGCAAGGCTGGAGTGCGAAGAGGGAGACAAAGAACAGCGAATGAAACACAAAAGGGAAATTAACCACATGAAAGAAACCATGAAACTGGAGAAGGAAGGACACGAGAAGAAACAAGGAAGAGTAATGAGACAGCAGCAAATGAAACACAGAAAGAGATTAACCAATGAAGCAAACCTGAAACTGGAGAAGGAAGGACAGGAGAGGAAACAAGGAAGGGTAATGAGAGAACAGCGAATGAAACACAGGAAGGAAATGAGCCAATTGAGAGAAACAATGAGATTGGAAAATGAGGAGCATGAGGAAGAGTGGGAGAGAAAACAAAAACTATACGAGTTTGAAATTAATGAACTGAAGGAGAGAGTAAAATTGAAATCCAGAGAGATGGAAAAACTCCAGAAAGAAACAGAAACTAACAAATGTATAGAGATGCGGAAGAAAGAGAAAATAGAGGAGAGACTGCATGATAATGACGGGGTTAAAGGAACAGAAACACACACACAGAAGTAGTGAGGATAATGGGGGTGAGCTCGCGGACTGGGTAGAGACCCGGTGTGAGCAGCTGGATGGCCGCCTCCAGGAACGAGGGGAGGGAGTATGCCCCCTTGAGGCGAATCACGACCAGGTGGGTTCGGTCGTGCCAAGCGGAGTTGAAGGACGAGTGCTGGGATAGGTGCACGTGTAGCTTGGGGGTATAGAGGCCCCGGGAACCCTTGTGGGGACACGAATCCCCAGTGTGGTGGTGCAGGGGTTGCGTTTGCGAGTGTGCGGAGATGCGTGCTTTCCGGCACGCATGGTGTGAGCGAGACCCCTGGGCAGGTGAAAGGTTGGGTGTGAGTGAGAGGGTCCGTGTGAGGGAGACCGTGTGTGTAGGTCTCTGTATGTGAGGGAGATGTCGGTCGGCATGCGTGAGCATGCAGCCGCGTCTCCCGGTGTGAATGTGAATGTGTTGGAGTGGAGTCTGTGCGTCGTGACACGCAGGTGTGCGTGGGTGGAACGGAGACGACGGCGACAGAGAGACACAGGCCGGGTAGCGGCTGTAGCTGTATTGGGACCGTGCCGGGTTCACCCAGCAGCGAGCCGAGTCCGTGCTGTGCAACGCACGAGACCCCCACGTGCTCGCTTGCGGGAGTGAAGCCCGGTCCGGAAACGCCAGCGGTGGATGTTGCCGATCCCGCGACGGACAAAGTCTAGGCAGGTAAACGGATTTGGACCGGATGGGTTCTCCACGCGAGCGTGTGTTAGGCTCCAACGGGCAGAGCACATGTGTTCGCGTGGGGAGCCCCTCGGAGTGCGAGGGTTGCTTTTGGGGTGCGCAGGGTGACGTCATGGCTGCAGTGGGGTTGGAATCCGGCAGGAGGGTGAATCCCTGCCGGATGGTACCGTCCAAGAGGGACGAGGTACATGTGCAGCTGCATGACGTCACGGGCAAGGTGCAAGTGCGCAGGCTGTGAGTTGCCGCGCTGGTGCTGCGCGTATTGGGCAATACAAAATTAACAAAAGCAAGCCTCGCTTTCGGTGAACAGGATTCCCTGGGCAAGGGGTGAAAGACCCCTTACCAGGGCACAGGATGGAACTAGTTAGGGGAAGGGTTAGTGTTAGTTAGACCGACTTCATGGGCAGGGGTAAGTCCTCATGGAGTCCGTGGAATGGATTAGGTAGAGAGATGTTAGTTCAGATTTAGGATGGAATATGGGAAATGGAATTTTAGAGATTTGGAGACAGTGACAGACTTTGGATGTGTAGAGGGGACGTAGTTTAGCTACGTAGTGTTAAAAGGAACGTGCTATAGTGTAAGGGATGACGTGGGAGCAGAGGTAGTTAGGGGAGGTAGATAGAAGGATGGCAGGATTCAGCGATGTGTGTGTTGAAAAGTTGTGTGGAGACATGTAGAGTGGGTGAGGCCAGCGGGTCTGTGTGAGTGGAGCGAATGTGGAATGCATGGTGCGATGAGTGATTGGGGGGAGGAGTGACTCCCGCCCAAGGGACCCCGGGGTCAGTGTAGAGTGAGTTAGGTGGGTTAGTTAAATTGACAAAATGGAGGTCGTTTTGCTGTTGGTGGGAGTGTAGGCTCGAAACCTGTTTGGAGGGGTGCAGGAGCCCTGTTGACGGGCTGGGAGCGTGGCTGCGAAAGGTGAGTATCGCTGAGTGGGTACCCGGGCACCGGGCTAGTCGGCCGTGGTAGGCAAGGGCCCATGGGGGCCGGGTTAGCGTAGTGGGCACGGGTGCGCCCGCTTGGTGCGGGGGCCGGAGCGCCGTTAGCCGCGTGGGCAGTGTCGTGGGCACGGGTGACCCTCGGAAAAGGGGCCCGGGCGCCAGCCTGCCACGTGTGCGTTTCAGGGGAGTTGCCATGGGGGCACTCCCCGGTGTTTAGGGAGCTGGTAGGCTCGGAGGCAGTGTAGTGCCCGGGGGTGCCATTGTTGGAGAATCGGCAGAGGGTCGTGCCTGCCAAAGGGAGCCACGCGTCCAGCCACGAAACCGTGCAAGGGCACGAGGGAAAATTAGAGGGCGAGGCCCGAAATTTGAGTGGACACCAAACAAGGCGACGGGAATCTGGGTTTTTAGAACCAATAGATTAAGCGAGAGGCGCTTGTTGAAAGCCCCGGGGTAGTTTAACAGTTAAATGGTTAGGGTAGATTAGGAAGTGTACCCTCCGCACCATCCATCCCTTCGCTCTCGTTGTGGGCCGCTGGACCACCTTGGGTTAGATCGCTGAGATCTGGGGAGGCCATCTTGAGGCTTGGTTGGGCCTCGGCATAGGACGCTAGCTCTCCCTCATTCCCTCCGGGAAGGGAACGTAGGGGTTGGGAGTAGGCTAGGAGACGAGATAGGTTAGCCGAACAAGGACGATAAAGGGGTTAGGGGACGATTTAAGTGGGGAAGAGGGTAAAATAAAAACAACAAAAAAAAAAAAAAATTAAGTTGGGGGCTAAATTGGTTTTTTACAAATTAAGGGAGTGGGTAGGTACAGTGACAGGCAAAGGCGATAGGTGGGAGGGAGACAGGTAGGGTAGGTCCGAGTCCACTTCTGTGTGGCCAACACCACCGCACTCCTCCACCAACCTCCACTGCAAGGCAAAGGCTGGCCAACTTCATCGTCTGCGGCTGTGTGCTGCGGGGCCTGTGCCGGCCAACTTCATCGGCTGGTTGTTTTCTGCAAGGCCTGTACCGGTCGGATCGTCCGACGGCTGTTTTTACTGCAAGGCCTGTGCCGGCCAGTTCGTCTGCCGGCTGTGTTCGCCTGCAGCGGCCTTGTTCTGCAGGCTATGTTTGCCTGCTACCTTTGCCATGCCATGCCCACTGCCCCTGTTCACCAGCCCCGTTCAATTTTGCTTTGCCCCCCCTTGTTCAATTCCATGTGCGCCAGGATCCGCAAGCAACAGTTTGCAAGCTGCAGAACTGTCCTGTTGGCAGCTGCAACACGGGCCTGCAGTGGCGGCCCGTGCACCGGTTTCCTTTTGACTCTCCTTTTTCCTGCAGAGTCCATTGATCCTGGGCCATGGAGTAGTGTAAATTATAAGGTTAAGGTGTTAAGTTGTATTGTAATATGAGTGCGCCCCCGGCATGTATGTGTTAGCGCCGGCAATTTTATTTAAGTCGTCTGTATGAGTGAGTTTGTTTAGTTAGTTACTCAGCCCTCAGGTTATTTATTTTGGGGACACGAATACCATGAATGTCGCACTCAGGGATCGTAGGTAAAACGTACTAGGGAAGAACTACACATGATGGCACACGATAATTTGACGACTCGGGACGAGTCTGTAAAAAGGGGAGGGGTAGTGTTACGGTTCTGGAAATTCGCAAACACCATAAAGGTCCCGTAGGTGAGATATATTTCTTAAGTACATGTGTAGTTAGCCCAAACCCATTGTATAGAGGGAATTAATGTGATTCATTCGGGCTGCGATCCTTTGAGTTAGGCGTTTTTCTGTTCTGCTTTATTTTCGAACCAACACACACTTCAACGTCAACAACGCCAACCAACAACAACAACGCTAACCACGCCACCACTCTAACAACGCCGGCACCGCCACCCTCACAACCACGCCACCATTCAACCACGCTACCCACAGCAACGAACGCCATCCTCAGCGGTCTACGAACGACGGTTTTGCGCGCTGAAGGCCGTCGAACGGCTTCGCCTCGCCCCCACAAGACGCAGGTGGGAGGGAACGAGAGGGAACGCCCCCTTCTCGAAGCGCCTCGAAGGAGGGTGGAGCCGAGAACGGGGCGTGGCGCCGGCGTATAAGAGTCGGAGGCGCATGAGGTTCTCTCTCTCTTCGTTCGGTATTGCGCTCTCTCTGTTCGGTGAGCTTCGGCTCGTGCTCGTTCTTATTCGGCGTTCTGGCTCTCTGGTTTTCGGCGTGTGCTCTCTGTGTCGGCTGGGTCCGAGGCGTCGAGAGGCCGCACGAGCAGGCGCGAGGCGCGCCGGAGAGGCCTCGCCGACCACGCTCGAGCGGGGAGTCACGGCAGAGGACGGTCGCCGAGGACTCAACACCGCAGGGAAGTCGACTTCCATTTCTTTTGGGGTTTTGTGTGAACGTGTGTGTGTCGGCGCCAAGTCCGTGAAGTAGAATTGTTATAAGTGGTCCGTGTGTCGCGTATTCGGTCGTAGCTCTGCGTCTTTTGTTTTCTATTTGATATATGTGCATTATTGAATACTGTTTGCTTTATGTGTGCTACTCGTCCGTCTGTGTAATAAATACGTGTGCTTGTTGAATTCTTCCCCCGTCTCGCTGCGTCCTTCCTTCGTTGGGTCTCCATCTTGTTTCACGTAAAGGGTTTGAGTGGGCGCGAGACGCCGATAAATTAATCTGAACCGTCAAGGCCGACGATAACACCGCTCGGTTATCCCGTTAGCATGGAACGGGTCGCTTAAGCGGCCGTGTCCGAAGTCGGCCTGTGGCGAGGTACAATCCCTCGGTAGTTACCCGCGCGGGTACTTAGGTATATCGACTTTCGGCGATTCACCCTATTCCGCGCGGGATAATGCGGACTGGGTTGTGGTGAGGCCGAAAGGTCCACCCGTACTGGATCCCGGCGTTAGCCGGGAGGGTCACGACTGAATTGTCCGTCCGGTGGGCGAGGCGGTCGCGATTCGAGTCACGTGGCCGATCGCACGCCGACGGGCGCGAATTCGCAACAATATATTAAAAATATATATATATATAAATAAAATAAATAAAATTTCCATTAGAAAAAAAAATGGCTTTCGAATAGTGCGCCGGCGTATTAATCATAACAAAAGGCTTCATGGTTAAAAACGCTAGGGTTTTTTGAAATCAAAAATGTTCGTATTAGTTGACTTTTTAAACATACACATTCTCCTCCTGTTATTTGAATTCTCGAACTGCACGCGCACGGCAACAGCTAACTGCTGATATATCTGCTCATGAACGAGCCAGGCAAGCAGAGTCGGCTGCAGAGAGAGAGAGCGTCGCCTAACTGCAAATAGAGCGTCACACGACGGGCGAGAGAAGCACAAAACTCACGTTCCAGCTTTCTAGGTCTGGGTTTTGGCAGGACATCAAGGACAGTTGCCACTGCTGCTAGAAACATTGAGTGGCTCAAGGCCACCTTCAACTATGACCTATCTGAGGATTACGGCAGCATAAAGCCTTCCTTCCATAAATCTGAGGAATAAAAAGCCTTCCTAATTTTCTCCATACAACTAATGCCTCAGTCTAACTAGCGTGAGGAAAATAGGGCAAATTTCCCGGGTATTACCGGGTACTTCAGCTAGTACCCCCATAAAACCTAGAAACACCTGCGAGCGATCATGCCCATTCAGGATCATGTATTTGGTCATGTGACTCTCCATGAGCAGGAGCAAAGCTCTACAAATCGATATTTGTTTATTTTCAGTTTTCTTATTTTGAATGGAACCTGGCTTTGAGTTACATCAGTATGCAAAATTTCAGCTTTCTCGCCCACCTCAAAAGTACTGGACGCAGTAACGCGCTGCTCTGGCATATGCTCCCATACCTGACCTAGAAAGTACTAAATATTTGTATGAGTGAATGAGCAGTTAGAAATATATATAGTTACAGGGATCACGTCAAGATGCTCTGAGCAAGATTAAGGACCTATTCACTCATATACCAAGCTCAATTTGGCACGGCTGATCGGGCACGAGAATCCTGATCAAAATTAAATCAGAGTTGTCATTTTCACAGGTGAGAAGGTGGATTTAATAATGAGTGTTAACTCGACTCACTGCTGAGGGCACAGCCGATCAGTGCTTGCCCCATGCCCTTGTTCGGTCAGTCACGCATCCGTTTTGCTCTGAACTCCTATATATGTGACTGAACTCAACTGAGTGTATATACTGTCCACCAGTCCATTTATAACCTTGCCTGACATCCTGCCCTGTGACCTCACCAAGTCCTGCCTGATCTGCGCTCTTTGGCCGTTCAAGCTAAGGCTCCACACCAAAACTTATCAGTCCTTCCAGAAAGTTTGAGACCTGGTAAGAGCGCCAAAACTTGCTTCCCACTTGGCCTGTAAGGCTGCCATCTTTATAGAGGACATGAGACAGATTTACAGGTGATAAAATTCAGTTCAGAGGGATTTGGGGGAAAAAGCTGTTTTTGACAAATATTGGGAGGTAAGACGACATTCTTTCTCTACAATTTGACGCATATTCCTTCTTCAGTTCATCTTACCTCACAATTGTGCTAAAACATGAACGAAAGCAAATAACTATTCTAATCATTACATTCTTAGCCCCAAGAAGTCATTTCCACAACAAGATACAGTACACTAGTGGGGCATGCTTGCAGACTGCAAGCACAAGCTGGGGTGCATCATACGTGCACACGTACATCATGAATATAACCTTCATGTATTTGATGACGTGGACTGTGGTTGCATTCTGGAAGTAGCTAAATCACGAAAGTTAATCAAGAATGAGTGATCAGAATGAATTCTTAACTTAACAGCTTCCAGCAATAGTCATTTTTAATGGAAATACGCCAACTGTTGTAAAACTTCTTCTTCTTCTTGCGTATGGTAGCTTGGCTGTCAGGTAGCTATCATTTTGTTGGGGTGTGACTATGCCACCGATGCTGTGCCCCGATACCAGTACACTGGTACTCGTTTCTCTGACCTCGGAAGGGTGACAGGCTCAGTCAACCCCACATGGTGTTAATTCAGCAGCCAACAGGGCTCAAACTCAGGACCCTGAGATCCCAAGCCAGCCAACTTTACCACTAAGCCAACACGAGGCTTAGTTGTAAAACGAAACTTTTTTTGACATTATAATCGGTTCCGAGGCAACATTGAGTCGTAATTTGTGATTTTTAAGTCAAAGATAAGCGTTAAGGTGTGGATCTGGAACTAATAAATCAAAGTGGAAAACATTGTTATATTCTTGTCGGTGCTCCCACGTTGCACATAGTTAACAGAGCCGATTTGAGTTATTGGCATGTTAATTTAGTATCTTCCCTTTTTGATACGTTGATTGAATGTAAATTGGTAACCATTTACGGAGAGAAAGAGACAGATTCTATGTCTGACTTGGGTTCAATTCCCCACATTTCGCTTCAAGTAAATGCTTGTGTAGGCCATGAGAAGTCCTGCGGAACCAAAGATGGGCTTTGCTCGGCACTTAATTTTTAGTCTGTGCATGTTGCAGCCAGATTCAAGACATTGAATATAAAAATATATGTATTACAGTACTGTCATTGTAATTATTCTCATGCTAAAAAAAAAAAAAAAATGGAGGGGGTTTTTTCAATCGGCTCTGTGTCTGTCTGTCTCATGACATCTCCTTCTAAATGGTTGTGCAGAATTCAAACTTGGTAGTTATGATCACCACATGGAAAGAAGGTGAGAAAGCAGTATCATTTATACCCTCCACCCCTTGGGCAGGGTCAAAAATAACAAAAATAAAATGCAATTACAGGCACACTGTAAAACTTAAAAAAAAAAAAATGAATCTTTATATATTCAATCAACATTGGGAGGCGCATGAAATATTTAACAATTTTAAAGATTTGATCCTCGGTTCATGTCTCATGGAATGTGGAGTTGGGGTCACAGGGGTCAAAACAAGATTTATTTCTTTTAACTAAAAATTTGATATCGGGTCACTCCTGGTGGAACTTTTTGCCATCTTTCAACTTGGGTTTAGGTGGGGATTTTGCGATGGTGCGCCATCGACTTCGCTTGAGCTTTAGTTACTGCTAGCATGATAAACTGCATCATCAATAATGTAGCGTTTGATTTTTTTCTTTTCCAGGAAGAATTCAAGAAGGGATAGAAGAAGAATCACTACCGAAGGTAAGACCAAAAAGTTTATAATGTTGTGACTGCAGATACAAAAAATACGTTGACTAAATGAATGGAGACATAATAGATAAATGATGCAATACAGTCATGTCCAGCATGATCTGAGATGGTGGGGTATAAAATTGAATTCTTCATCTAAGTGACAATTCAGAAGTTCAAGAATCTTCCCTCATCACAGAATGAGATTTCAATATAAAACTTTTAATTTAGCATTTGGAGGCATTCTATTTGTTACATGCACAAATAAAAATATATATTTTGACCTCCTAGAATGTCATGTGCTTATAGCATGTCAAGGCCACAAATAATACTGAAACGGTCGCGCATCTTCAACGACCGTCATGCCGCCCAGCATATGGGATAAAAATATCTCCACGTCTACCAGGTTAATTTAGCACGAATTGGCATCTTCAGACATGACTGTGGCGAATCTGTCAACAGGAAGAGCCGAGTGAAGCTTTGTGAGCGATCCGCGTTTGATGCGATTTGGAGGAGATCCTAATCTGCCCCTCCAACGGGTTAATAAGCCAATTTTGCTAAACTCTATGGGGCCCGCTCCTGACGACCGCACAAGGTTTCATCAAAAACGGGGATTTGTTAAAGGGAGGAAAAGGGGAAGAAGAAGGAGGTTGCGATCACTAGCAATAACAACAAATGAAAAAAAACAACCCACCCCTGGAACCACGACGGCCATAAGACGTCCACCATGGGTCCTCCTTTGGTGCATGGCTTGTCCTTGTGTACCGGTACCAACCACGTATGCGGCAGTGACCGTGCCTTGTCATGAACCCGAGCAGCAATCAGGGTTTCTAACGACCAGCAAGAACCGTGAACCACACCACATACCTATGCGCTCTTCTATAACATACCACAGGGCCCATCGCACCATCCATGGCATGCGCCCATTGGCCGACACAACCTGAAGGATGGTGATTGATGATGCATGCCTATTGTCTGGTGAGCCAGGAAAACTCGACACCACGGACAAATAGTGATCTTTGGGTGTACTGGCCAGCTCATCTAATGGCCTCAAGTCTGCCAGATGTCTATATATGGACATGTTAGCAACATGTCTCATGTCCTTGCGTTGACATCGTGCTTGTGGACCGTGATGATTGGCTGTTAACTTGAGAAGGAATTTTATATTAGAACAGATAATGATGGGAAAGGTTCAGTAATGGAAAGGGGAGGGGGGGGG
>CM068960.1:113485039-113511418 GCA_035128595.1 Eptatretus atami
GAGGCCGTGCCTTCTGTGTGGGCGTGTGTGTGTGTGCTAGTGTGAGGCAGTGCCTGTCTGTGTGTGCGTGGTGTGCTGCTGTGTGAGGCCCCTGTCTGTGTGTGCGTGGTGTGCTGTGCTGAGGCCCGTGCTGTCTGTGTGTGTGTGTGCGTGTGTGTGCTGTGTGAGGCCGTGCTTATCTGTGTGTGCGTGTGTGTGCGCATACCTCCGAATTGTGACTCGGTTGCGGGTATCAGGAACACGCAGAACACCTTCCGTACGTTATTTTGTTCACTATGCTTACCGACAACAGTCCGCGTAACTCGCTTTTAGAAACCCTTTTGTTCACTTGTTTTGGGTGTTTCGATTTTTAACTATGTATTCCCAGGAACAAGGATCCATCCACGGATCCGTTTTCTTCCTTCTTGGCTGTCATCATCCTGGATGGACTCTAAAAATAATAAATAAAAGGGTTCTAACGTACTGGCCTTAAGGACCTTTTTTTTCCCTTTTTTTTATTTTTCTTTTTCTTCTTTTTCCTTCCTTGGGTGGGGGAGGGGGGAGCTTATATTCGCTCATCCTATCCCCAGATAAAGGAATCATCCCACGGATCGTTCTCTTGGTGTCCATCATGGACGTGACTCTAAAAAATACATAAATAAACGGGTTTCTAAAGTACTGGCCTTAAGGACCGTTTTTTTTCTCTCTTTTGGGTTTCTTCTTCTTCTCTCTACCTTTGGGGGTGGAGCGGGGGGGGGCTTAATAATCCGCGCATCCTATCCCCCAGATAAAGGAATGCCATCCAGATCCCTTTCTCCTTCCTGGCTGTCATCATCCTGGAGTGGACTCTAAAAAATAAATTAAAAGGGTTCTAAAGTACTGGACTTAAGGACGCGTTTTTTTTCTTATTTTTTTCTTCTCTTCTTCTCTCCCTTTGGGGGTGGCGGAGGGGGGAGGCTTTATATTCGCTAGTTCTCTCCCCCAGATAAAGGAATCCACCACGGATCCCTTTTCTCCTTCTTGGCTGTCATATCTGGAGTGGACTCTAAAAAATAAATAAAGGTTCTAAGATGGCCCTTAGGACCCTTTTTTTTTTCTCTCTCTTTTCCTCTTCTTCTCTCCTTTGGGGGGTGGGGAGGGGGGAGGCTTTATACTTCGCTCATCTATCCCCAGTAAAGGATCCATCCACGATCCTTTCTCCTTCCTTGGCTTGTCATCATCCTGAAGTGGACTCTAAAAATAAATAAAAGGGTTCTAAAGTATCGGCCTTAAGAACCTTTTTATCTCTCTCTCCCTTCTTCTCGTCCTTTGGGGGGTGGGAGGGGGGAGGCTTATATTCCTCTCTATCCCCAGATACAAGGAATCCATCCACAGATCGTTCTCCTTCCTTGGCTGTCACTCAATCGATGGAGTGGACTCTACAAAATATATATATATATAAAGGGTTTCTAAAGTAATGGGCCTTAAGAACCCTTTTTATTTAATGTTTTTCTCTCCATGATTGGGGAGGTGGGGAGGGGGTGAGGCTTTATTATTTGTTACTCAACCTATCCCCCAGATAAAGGAATCCACCATGGCATCCGGTTTCTCTTCTCTGGCTGTCATCATCCTGCAGTGGACACCCTCTACCTCTTCACTCAAAGGTGAGCTGACGTGTTGGCTTGTGATGTTACATAATTATTTTTTATTTTGGTGTGTGTGTGTAGCTTGTGGGCACCTGTGGAACAGACGGCGGACCGACACTGCTATCGTGCTCTTTTCTGGCAACGTGACTTTAGCGGGCGATGGTAACAGCAAGCGCAAGATTTCCATCAGGTGAAAATTGTTGGTTTGATTAAATGCATGTCAAGTTTTCGTTTCATTCCTCTAACATTTTAATTACACTTATAATGTCTTGGTGTTTTTTTCATTGCTTCTGAGCTTTATGTGCCCCCCCCAAGACAAACTTTTTCCAAAATATATTTTTCTGTTGATGCTTAAAATTTACATTAGAAATTGGGTTTTTTTCCAGACACCAGTTTCTGATTCAAGAGTGCACTGCATTGATCAACGAAGCCATTTATATCGACGGCTTGCTACGCATTGACAATCCATTACATTATCAAAAGTAAGTTGAACGATGAATTTGTTTGATTCTTGAATCCCTTGTAGGCCACATGGTTTTAAAAAGATTTGGTACAAAATGTTGATATGGCTTTATCCTTTACAGAGTCTCAGACCATCTGTCAACGTTCTTCCAACTGGAAAGGTGTGAAACTAAGCAAGGTGCAAGAGGTATCGTGTTTGCTGTTGATGTACATTTTTCGGATACCTTTTGAAAGGGAATACCAGTGGAGTTAAACAACCGATTGGCGTTCGAGGAAATATTGCATTTTTAAGATTTTTGAGAACAATTTGTTAAAATCGAAGATTTTCAGTTGAAGGCTGTCATTGAAACTTGGAATGTATGGAAATTAGAGTTGAGATTCCAAAAATTATTGAGCTTTTTAAATGGTATAAACCTCGAGTGTGCAGAGTCCCATATTGGCTTCCTTTGCACCCCCATCCCTGCCCCTTGTGATGAAATTGTTTTGATGTGATGTATATCCTTCGCGCCGCGCCCCGTTTGGATATTATTTAATGCGAGGTAAGCCTTAGGCACTCAGTCGTTAAGCTGCAAATTTGGGTCTTGCGGTGTGGCCAACGCACCCCCCCACCCCTGCCTCCCCCGTCCATTTTCAAATCGGTCGATGCTTTAATTGGAGAAAAACTTGATTTCTCCGTGATATCGACTGGGGTCGCTTTGTGATACTTGACAACATTTTTTCTTCTTTCGGGCTTTGTGTTCTCAGCAGCTGATGAAGCATTTTATTTATTTATTTAATCTGAGCGATTACATACAGACAGACGCACTTGCGATCTACCCCTCCCTATTTAGCACCATTTACATTGGTGTTTTCTCTAACGCCAGTAGCAGAACGTACCTGAATATTTGTATTTATGTACCTCTTAAAGAAAAGGAAAGAAAAGAAAAAAGCGATATCAAAGCAACAAAGTTTGAGTGTCATAAATGTTTGATTTGTGAAAATTTTTCTGTTTTAATACTATAAATGTAATCACCTCTGGCCAACAGTGGTGAACGGTTGGCTCTGTCGGTACTTTTTTATTTTTTTATATGAATAAAACGGTGGGGTCATATCAGGATATACCAGTATTATAAATATGTGTGGAAAAATTACGGGCCCCAGACCGAGAATTGAATCCAGGTCTCTGGCAAAACCGTAACATGCTTGCTGTCTGACTATCTGGGCGACCCACCGGCTGAGCAACCGCAAATTCCTCCACACACATACCACTCTCTTCCCCCACTGCTTCGGGGCACTTGCTGCCAACCAGAGGAGACAGACTGAAGGCCTGCCGAACAAGTGTCTTCCGCCCCAATTGGGGACACTCTCCACTCTACGTATTTTTGGGCAGATACGTATCAGGAGCGGAAGTGAGCTGTAAGTAACGTAAATCTGCAGTGCGGCGGTAGGAGCAGGGAAGAGTGCATTCCTCCATTATGTGGAGGAATTATGGTGTGCTCAGGCCAGCCGGTGGGGTCGCCCAGGCAGCTAAGATAAGCAGGCACTGGTACGGTTTGCCAAAAGGACCTGGGTTCGATTCTCGGTTTTGGGCCCGTAATTTTCCACATATATTTATAATGTTTGTTCTATCCTGTGCATTATAATTTAAAGTATATATTGATATTATTTTTAAAAAAATTATTTATTATTATTATTTTAACACAGGTCCAAAATAACGCAATGGTCCAATGCCCATTACCTATTCATATATGACGTACACATAATTGACACACGGTAATTTTTTCAAAGTATTCCCACATGAGGCTTCCCCCCCATGATGAGAACGGTTATTTACTTTCCAACGTCAAGCTTGTATTAAAATTATTTGGTTTTAAAAAGCGAGTAAGTGTTGAGTAATCGACACAAGGTCGGGTTCCATCACTCTCGCTGTACCGGTATGATCATACTGGTATCACCATCGCAGGATCAGACTGCACAGGATTTCTGAAGCGCATCAATCATCAAGTAACGCAATTGCTTTAAAAGCCAGCCACGAGGGCAAGGAAAAGGCGATCTGCTTGTACGAGCTGATGAGCTCGGATGCTTGTGGTTTTACAGTTAAATCTACTGTAACTTAATTCCTTGTATGTCTTGGACGTCGTATGTTTTCACTGTCTTAACTCAATGTTTCCACCGAGAAGCTGAAGTGGCGTCAAAGGTTTAATAACATGTGCGGTATTAAAGCATTGTAAAACACTCTTCAATTTGGTTGGTGATGTCCCGTTTTTTTTTTTTTTTTGAATACCAATTTTTTTTCAGTATTCTGGTATATTAGAATTCCAATACGGTATATCGATATAACTCTATTTCCACATGGGTTCAGCATACAAAGTGGAATTTTAATACAAATAGTACGGCACAACCGGGAGGAACATATAACAATGAAATTTCTCAAAAAATAATTAAAAGCACACTAATGCAAGCCTTATTATGAAACGGGATGATCGTGAAATGAAATTGACAAGCAGGATAAAAGAGAAAGAGTAACCATTTTCACTGTTCAAAATCAAAATAACTGCTTTCTGCTACTGGAAAGGAGTGAAAATTTTAAACTATGTAAGCAAGGCCAAGTACAGCCAATCAGAGAAGAGCAACACAGCCCCTTTGGAGTCCCCAGGGTTTGGAGGTAACAGAATAGTTTTATGCAGATCAAGGGGAGTGAATCGGTTACTTCGGCAACATTGCTTAGCATTGATTAAGAACAACATTACATTGACTGGCGCTGCTCCCAGAACCTCGGCAGCTCCCACAACGTTTACACAAAAAGCCATGCATGATATTCATTAATTTGTGACTAAATATGAAATATCAAAAGTAATATTTTTAATCAATGTCTAATTGATATAACTTGAGTTTTTTTTCCTGGAACTTATGCACATTTCCAGGTTGTTTACATAGTTTTTTTATAAAAAAATTAAACTCAAAATATCAACTGAAGGCAATGTATGTTTTCAGAAAGCAAATGTAACAATACATGGTTAGCTTATGTTTACAAGGAATCCTTTCAACTGCAGAATTTCACCGAAGTTCAAATAATATTTTAAGTGGAGGAACAATGTCTGTTATTATTACACTTTGGGCTGGCAACACCAATTAACAGAAATGCTTAAGAGAAATCTTTGACAATCCTGGGTCTCGACAAGTATATCAACATATGCCAGACCCTAGTGGACGGAGGTTGTGTTTTCATGTTTGTCTGCAAGGACCGTCTGAAAATGTTGTGGATGGATTATGACAAAATGTTTTAGTGGTTTTCCTTCACCATTGAGAGTGTGGGCCAAAAATTATTATGTATATATATATATAATCGATGAAATTCAATAGTTGTGGACGGAAATATGACCAAAAGTTTGGTGGGTGAGTTTTATAAGTGAAGAAAAGCCGACTAGATTTTGGTTCAGGTCTGATGCAAGTTCTTGACCTATCAGTGGGATACAAAAACTAAACTGTTCAGCCTGCGTGGAGGTATCACTCTTCTGAGTGCCATTCTAGTTGCTCATTTAATTCTTCCTTTTGTTTCCTGCTGAAAATATTTTAGCTGCTTTAATTCCATTGTTTTTGTTTTTTTCTGTTCTGTAGGTTGTGTGGTCTTGCACTGCTGAATCGTGCAATCGGTGACCTGCAAAGCTTGGCTAAGCTGCAGTAAAGTTTCGTTAAAAATAAAAAAATTGGTGTGCTAAACTGCACTTTTAGGTGGAGGTGCTCATTTATTTTGTACCTTGTGAGCAGTGTTACCTGTGTATATGTTTTAGCTTATCGGGAATTGGATTCCAGAAAGGTATTGTCATCGGGCACGCCTTCCGTCTGTCTGCCTATTTTGACTTCTCTGGCCAAAAACATGGCCAATCTGGCTGAAATTTTTTGGCAGCAGGTTTCTGTGATATGCCTGGTGTTGGTTTAATGGTTAGGGTGGTGGGCTTGAGATCTGAGGATCCTGATTTCCAAATCCCACTCGGCTGTTTGAATTAATACAGGGTGGGGTTTGTCACTGCTATCAATCCTCGAAGATCGGCAAAATGAAGTCCAGCATGGTGGTATCCTGTTCGGAGTGGCGACCGTCCAGGATTGTATCCAATCGCCAGGAGACTGCTTAGGAGCACGAACACTCTGCACAGAGTATGGTCCCAATGGAGGATGGATGGAAGGTATTCTGCTCTATTGATCACGGGGGAATGCAAAGCTCATTCCAGTGACATACTTTAAGTCTGGTCAAAATGGTGAGACTTGGTAAATCCTTCAAAAATTTCATCTTCTCCAGACCCACCAGCCAGAATGCCTACCAACTTTTGTTTGCATCGCATTTGCCAGGGCCTAGACAACATTACAAGTCCAGTGGGTGCTAAATTTTTTTTGAAAATTTATCCGAAGTATGGAATTTGCAGCCAATGAGAAATGTGCCATGTACTGTTAAAAAAAACAAAACGTTTCCCCATTAAAATGTAGGTGGAATTGGCCTGTTGATGATTAAAAAAACCAGTAGATTTTTCATTTCCATGTATTGTGATTTTGTAATTTTGTTTCCTCGCTGAAACAATTTGGAAACAGAAACTGCCTGATTTGCTGCGGTCCCTACGTGGACAGTGAAAGTTGGTGCAAGTTCAGAGGTGGCTCCAGGAATTGCCATGAGGTGTTTGCAACTGTTGCTCTTCGCAGCTGCTCCACGGGTCACACGGATCCTTTGGGGTGGGCCAGGAGCAGCTGCAGGCTTTCTGCAGACGTTTGCGGGCAAAGGTGCATGTGCTGTGATTCTTGATACACGGTTTTGAATGATTAAGGAAACAGCATGCACAATTGTCCATAGCACAAGCTACCAAACCACCCCCTCTGGAACAACATTCTTATATTGAAAAGGGGAAAGACGGACGCACTGAGTCAGGTGGCAAACTGAATATTTGACATTTGACAAGCACACGAATACATATTGAGATCATGGTTTTTTTTTTTTTTGTTTTTTTTTTTGTATCCACTGTCGAGGCTTGAATGAGAGCTAACACACATAACCTCACAACAAGGCGAGCAGGAAGACATGAGATCTGTGGAAGGGAGAGGGATGGGGCGGGGTACACGGTCAAACAAGATGGCACAACACGGACATTCAGGAAGGAAAGCGGGGAATTTGAACGTGAGGTGGTTGGGTGGAATTTGCGGGGGTGAAAAGATCGTGGTGTTTGAATGAGGAAGATATGAGGTGGGGTGAACATGCTGCTTGAAGACTGGATTGAAAAGAGTGTGGGGGGAACAAAAGGATTTTTGGGGTTTTATTTTTCCCCCCCAAAAAAAGGGGGTTTTTTTTTTGGGGAAAAAGGGGAAAAATGAAAAAAAAAAAGTGGAAAGGGTTTTTTTTTGAAAAAAAGGCAGTATTCTTTGAATTTGTAGTTTACCAAATGTTACTGGCAACCTTGAGTGCCGCTGTGGAAATCTGGGGGGGTAGATATATCTCATAAAGGGGGGGGGGGTAGGCAGAGAGGAGAGGTAGAAGAACAGAAAGACCAACGACATCCTGCAGTGAGGGCCACCAAAGACTCAGCCTCATCGTGTGCAGATACTAAAGCTCCTTAAATGCCTTGGTTTCCACAGTGTGTATCCGAAAAGGGGAGGAGGCAGGAGCAAAACAGCCCAGGGGGGAGAGCAGTACCGCATCAGGCTCCAGATGAAAGCTTTATAATTTCAGGAGCTCAGGTGTGCAAGAAGGACTTTTGCATGACTGAGGATACGCAGTCGGCGACTGCTTTGAGGACAGCTTGAATGTGGCTTTCCAGAAAATATCAGGCAGCATCGTGAGACCCAGAGCTGAATGAAGGTCGTCTTAAGGGGATTGTTGTGAGAAAGTCGATTGGGGGGGGGGGGAGGGCTGGTTTTCCAGAACGGTCTTCTTCGTAAGATGCAATGAGAGTGAAATTGTCAGGGTTGAAAGACAGTTCCACAGTTGGCCGTTTGTGATTTTATCCACTCTGCAGAAGAGTGAAGAGGTTGCTGCTTGCCAATCTGAGGGATGAACAGATGGTCTGGCAGAGCAGGATCATCAGCAAAGAGATAAAGAGGATTTTCCAGAGAGTCAGAGAGATCATTGATGAAAACCAGGAAAAGAAACAGGGCCCAGAACCTGCCTGACGCTACTTCCAGCCTGGACAGGAAGAAGGGATGAGAAGAACTCTATTAAGGCCACACGTTGGTGAGAGAAGGAAGTAATACGAGGCCATGAGTGGTAGAATCCTTGGGGTATATAGAGAGTTTCGTGCGCAGGGCAGGGTGCCATCGTCTCGAGGGCATGTGATGTATCCAGGTGGAGATGGCTCTGTTTCATGGTCTGGCATTGAAGATATCCATCCATTGTTGGGGAGCAGACAGCAGCTTATCCAGGGTAGGAAGTGATTTGGTCTGAATCAAATTGATGATCGGAAATCGAGGCCTTGAGAAGAGGAAAGGATTTAATTCTGAAGAGATGATGGATTCCATAACCTTGCTGCCCGATTTGAAGACGTCTGCTTGGTCTGTGTTGCAGGGATCTGTTTTGCACCTTTTTTTATGGCAGAGAGGTAATGTTTGCTGATTTCCCAAGCAGATGTAGATGGCCTTGCAGCAAATGAGAGGGTGCAATAAACAGAGGGTGGAGCAAGAGAGGGTGAGCAAAGCACAGAGCAGGTTTTTTTCGAACACGTTGGCTGATGTCGTCTGGACGGTTGCAGAATCAGTCGAGCTTTGACAGCAAGCTCTCCACCTGTCAGGAGGAAAGGACTCAGAGTCCAGGAAACAGCTGGGTACGATCAGGTAAGGTGGAGTACAGAAGGCGATGGGTTTAGGACACAAGATTTAGAAGCAAAATGAGTTTAAGGCATTCAGCCTTTTCCCGTGCAGTTAGCTGTGCAGCCATTTGAGGGAAGGGGGGGGGTGGAGGGGGAACATACAGCTAGAAACAAGACTTGGATACCACCAGGGATTTTGGAAAGAGGGAGCCCGGTTTGAGAGTTCAGACTTGTAGATCAGAAAGATTTGTTTGTGGCTCTTCTGAAGGATAGACACACTTGTTAGAGCTTTGTATAAGGAAGGAATTGCATTCGGTTGATTTAGCCTTCCATGAGGCGAAGGCAGTGTTTCAGGACAACTTCCTCACCACAAGCTTGTGTGTACCATGGGCCGGGAGGAAGGGTGGGATAGACTAGGTGGGAAAATCTGCACAGACATCAGACACACAAGTTTCTATGAAATAGAATTCCGTGTGATAGTTCGTTGAATTCTTTTCGGGACGGCGCGCCTGGTTCCGCGGAATGCAGTTGATGTTGGAGGAAGTCGGAGATGGGAGACCAGTGTAGAAGTTTGATGGCTGCTTGCAAGTTCCTGCCAGCTCCGTAGCCTACACGCATAGTCATGAACCGCGCTGGATGTAGTGAAATGGGCCACGCTGGAAAGACGCGTGCATAGGCTATGCTACACTCTCCCGAGCGGATCCGAGGTCCGTTCGAGCGCAGATAGGGGCTACAAGCGATGCTGGACCATCGTCATCTGCAGTAGCCTACGCACAGGGCCCCACACCCCGTGTGGTGGATAGTGGAACGGAGCCGCGCCTCTGTGCGCGATCTGAGTACAAGGGCTGGGAGCGTACTGGTACGCTCGGATGGAGAGCACGAACTGAGACGCGTGCAACCTCCACGCGCGGCCTAGAATGAAACCGAGAACCCTGACGGTGTCTCTAATAACAGGCCAGAGAGATGTCCACTTGACAAGCATGTTGGTCAGAAGAAAACCGGATTGGAGCAGAGGAAGAACAGTAGCATATTTTCAGAGGAAATTTGTCCAAAATTCAGATCCCAGAGAGATGGAGTACCGTTCGGTTGAGCACTCCGGGTCAGGAAATTGACCGTTGAGTCAGGTTCCTGAGTGGCAAGAAGTTCTTCTTGCTGAACAGTGCTGTGGCAGGTGAGAGAGGTTCCACGCCTAGCCAACTGGCAATGGTGACACATTAATCACCATATATGAGGAAGGAGAGAGGTTGGGATGAGAAGAAGAAGTTGTCATGTTTTCGGATAGTGAAGTGTAAATGGAGCTCATCACTGTTGTTGTGCACGGGAACACCCACCCACATATAATGAGTGCGAGTGGAGTGGGAAGCCCGTATGCCAGAGGTACCCTGGGGTGTGGGGGAAGAGAGGGCAGATGCAATGGAGAGCTGCGGATTAGAGTCTAATGAAGGAGCAACTCCTCCACCAGCGACGAGGGTCAGGGTCTGTCATACCGGAGGAAGGCAGTAACCAGGGAGAGATACTAGGGAAGTCAAGACGTCTTGAAGGAGGAAAGTGTCCTTTAGGCAAGTTATGTCTGGTTTCTGTCAGTGGCAAACCTGTATGGAAAGAATTCGTCGATTGGCAAGGCCCTGGATGTTGAGGTCGTACACTGTTAAGAAGAGGGATGGGGGGGGGAGGAGTTTTGGTGCAGGGAGTTGGAGGAGGGGGGGGGGGGGGGGGGGGTAAGGAGAGTTATTGAATGGATTGTGGGGAGAATTGCAGAATAGCTCGGGAGAGGGCTGGATGAGGAGATAAGGCTCAGTGGTGATGGGTTGAAGTACATGGGGAGTAATGATAGAGGGCAGCTTGAAGACTGGAGGAGGTGGAGTGTGAGGTGACAGGAGGAACTTTGTGGATGTGAGGTGGCGGGGAACTTTGGGAAAGGGGAGTGTGGGTGGGGAGAGTTTAAGGAGAAGGGTGAGCGGGGGGGAGTTTTTGAGGAAAAAAAAGGTGAGGGGGAAGAGTGTGAAGGTTGCATGAGAGCAGGCACGGCCAAGGTGCAAGAGGATGGATGGGAGAGTTGGGGAGAGGAAAAATGGGAGTTGGTGGAGGTATGGTGAAGAAGGAGCGGGTAGGGGGAGGTAACAAGATTGAGGGTTTCGAAGAAGGGGAGGTGTGCTGAGAAGAGAGGAAGGAGCTGTTTGTGTTGATGAGTGTTCTGATTGAGAACTGAGATATCTCTGTTACGTTAGAATGGAGCCTGAGATTAGAACACCACACACACTTTGGGACACAGAGGAGGAGCTGATACTGAAGCAGAAGACGTAAGACATGTGGCAAGAGCGGGGAAGGATGAAGGTGGCAAGATGGGAGGGGTAAGGAGAGGGTTTAACAGGTGAGGGATTAGGATAAGGAAGATTTAAGTGGATGGGGTGAATTGGGCACTGAAGTTGGGAAAAAAAGGACGATTGAAGGAGAACACGAAACATCCTTGCTAACTGGATTTTTAAGTGGAGATGCGGTTAAAGACATTAAGTGGTGATTCAATTGGCAATTTAGAGAATGGAAATGAAACGTTGTAATAGTTGGACTTTTTGAGACACGGGATAAAAGAAAAGGCCGATTGAAACGCCCTCTTTGAAGAAAGAAGAAAAAGAAGAGTAGTGATTAATGATACAGACTACCAAAGAAACCACATGTGTGAAAGGAAGTTGTAAGACATTTCTGAGACTTTTTTTTTAATGCTCTTTTCTTTTTTGATTTAAAGATACGGTTCAAAGTATGGGAAAGAAGGTTAAGAGAAATCGTGTTGGTGTTGTGAGTATTTGCATCCAAAACGCAGAAGGAAGCTGGTATTTTGACAAGTTTACTGGAAGAAGAAGAAGGGGGTAAGGACGTTACAGAAAGGTGTCACGTGAGGGAGTTAAGACAAATAATATTATATTATAATATATATATATATTGATTAGGCAACGTGAAAACGTTGAAGAAAAAGTCGAGTGAATGGTGAAGCTAGGGCTTGCAAAGTAGTAGCATGGTAAGATCGGTAGAAGAGGACGAGATGAGTCGGTACAGGAAGTAATGTGGTTACTTGCGGGTACAACGTCGGGGAATAGGTTTTTTTGGTATTTTCCTCTCCATTATTTCACGACATGAAAACGGAGGGTATAGTTGGGGGGGGCATAGGAGGAGGGTGGAAGGGAAAAGTGGAGAAAATAAAAACTGATGGTAAATAAGGCAGAAAATACAAATGAGCAATCGCACAGCACAAACGGGAAGGAGGGCAGGCCTCAAAGGAAATGCTGATATTGAAAATACGACTGAAAAACTCAACAATTGCGCAAGTTTTTACGCAATACCGAATTAGAAACACCACGTAAAACAGAGATGAGTACAAAACAATCGGGAAGATCGTGTCTTGAGAAATGTCCGGCAGGAGGAACCTGAAGAGGATCCGGCACTCGTCGCTCACTGTAACCGGAAGTTATCCAGAATGAATTGCTGCTTTGAAAATGCCGAGCAATATCCCGTGCATTATGGTGTTGAGAAGTTGGTGGGTGGCCAAGTCGGAGGATACAATGGATAAATGGATGAGCAAACCGAAATTTATATGCAACTGTACTCGTACATTGATGTAAAGTGTTTGGAATTTTGCCACAAGCGGTGATGTATTCGGGTAGATTTTGGCTATGTCGAGGAATTTGCTGGCAGACAGAACAGACCCTCCTTGCTTTGCTTCTGGAGTCCTGTGGCTTTCGGAGAGATAGCTTTTCAACAGTCACAAAAAAAAAGTCAGCCAATGAAGAGGGCTTCCACTCCCAAGTTTACGATATTTGATAAGTATAAAAATTTGTTGTTAGAATGGTAGGAGATTTCGTAGTGGTTTCACCCCGTTGCTCCCTCCTCGCCTAGCATTTCCAAAGTTGATGTTAGATCTTGTTTTACACAAGTTAAATGGATTGTCGGGAAACTTATTGAGTGTGTACACTAACACACGTGCATTGATGGATTTGTGTGTGGCACGAGTCTCAATCCTGCACCTCGCAGGAAAATATGGTTTATGATATGGGGTTTCAGAAATTTGTAATGGAGGGTGGGAGCTTGCTGCCCTTGTAAACTGTTCCTGTCGGATGCATTCTGAAACTCTTGTCTGTGTGATTTGACTGCTCGCTGTTTGGCCTGTGGTTAGATTTCCCACGTGCACAGCTGTCCGGTAGGGTGCTTTCCTCCATTACTTTATCGAGAACCCCCGCTTGCTGGCAGAGCGACTCCTGCCCGACAACACCCAGGCATGGCCAAACACTATGGAAGTTCTCTTGCTGGAATCTAATGCAGGAGGTTGAGTTAGCTGCTTGTGCAAAGGTAAGCTACTGTGATTCGTGGTCCTTGATCCCTCTTGTACTTTGGCCTAGTTATCGAATTTTTCTTTTTTGAAGATGTTTATTTTCAAGTATGCCACATGATCGTATGGCTTGGGTATCATGTTTGACTTTGCTTCCTTGAAAACCCCATCAACTTGCTATCCATATTGAAGAATGCCGCAACCTGATAAGTCGGAGGATTTGGGGCCAAGGGAACGTGAGATGGCCCACACAGGTGGGCACGTGTACTGAGTATGGATGGCTGGGACTCCACTCGTAGCCTCTATATGATGGGAATAGCCACTTGGCAGGTACGGCTGGACCCTCTGATGCCAAAATTGCCATATTTTTTCGGGAAGTTATTTTATACAATGCGACGCATCGTGCAAATTCGGGGATTGAGCAGTTGGTTCACTGTCTATTTTATATCCATGATATGAAGAATGCTTCATTTCAATGGAAGTATATGTTGAACACTGTGGAAACACGCATTCTGACATGAAATCTACAGTTTAACATGTACTTTGGCTTTTGGATTGGCAAGATTGTACTGTCCTTGTCCTGAGTGCACATACAGACAAGAGAAGCGAGGGAGTTGCTCTGTCCTGGCCCTGGCAGTAAAAACACATTGAAAAATATCCAAAGATAGGAAACTTTCTGTTTTTTTAACATGTATGTTCATAAAATGAAAAACAAACAGGCAGAACAAACCAATGTATGTGTGAAAGAAAGTGGTGTAATTAGGGTGCATCAGTGTCAAGTCAACACATCTGATTCAATTGTTTGTTGTTTTTCTTACAGCCTTTAAAACCTTTATTTTAATTTTTAGTTTTAAATCATATATTTGAACAACAGAATGCAAATCCGCCTTGTTTGTCACTTCCAAAAGCCTTCAGTTTAGCAAAGTACGTACTTGTGAATTGGAAACTTGTACGTCCGTCTACGAGCCATTCACATTTGCCAATGCTCCTATGAAGATGGGAGTAACAGTATGAGTATTTGGACAAGAAGATTGCGATGCCTCGTGATGCAGCACCACAGAGCTAACTTCGTCCAAAAGATCGTTTTGTTGAGTACAATATCTTTCTCACTAAAGATCGTTCAGAATGTCAGTTTCTCAAAGTCAGAGTTCACAGAAGGTTCAGCGCTTCTGGACTGTTCATTTGACCTATCACTTCGTATGGTTGCCTCCGTGGCCTGTTGTTCAAAGCTAATAATAATCGTGCTAGGAAACGCAAAGCCAAGAGTTGAAAGAGACCCCTTCCCACCTTATTTTTCTCAAAGACCACAGCAGCAAGGTGTTCTTGAAGGCTCTTAATGTGCCTTTCACTAAAATTTTATTTGTGTAACTTTTAGACATGTTAATGTGTACAGATTACTGTTAATACGAATTTTCTTTAATGATAGGCAATGTTAGTTTAACTTCCATAGTCGTTTCTGCAGCACTGCTGCAATTTTATTATTTTCTTGAGTAGTCATTTCCCGTGGCCCGGGAGGGAGGCCATCTGGAGTGATTGGAAAAGACAAGATGGTGGAAGGCAGGCTCAGGCAACACCTGAGAATGGTGGAGATGTTTATCGAAGTTGGTCAAAGATCCCAGTAAGCTACAAGCATTGAAGTCAGTATGGTTTGTTAGAAAAAATGGTGCTAACGTTGTTTGTTAAAAAAAAAAACATATATATTATTTTTTAAAAATGTGCAACCTGATGGTCCAACATTGCCCTCTTCTTGTGAATTAATTTTACTTTTTTACTTATTATCTGTTTTCTCTTAAATTGCTTCGGTACACGCAGGCATCAATGATCTTGCCTTGGCTTCATTGCGCCACAGCAAAATGCATCATGCTTTACAAAGTTTCTGTGATTGTTACTCTAATACTATAAAAGCGCTGCGTGGTGGTGCGTGCGCCGCATTGCGATCGACATTTTTCTGTCAAGACATGACCAAACGGATCTTCCTTAAATTTTCAAGGTTCATCAATTGAGTGCTGTGGAGTGTTTTTAGGGGAAACACTTTTGTAATACATTTTTGTTTGGCTGTAAATTGCTTTACTAGTGTCATCAGCTTTTGTACGCTTTGTGTGAAGGTAATATTATAATCCACAGGATTCAAACAGCATCGGTGCAACACCGGGTTCCCCCTGTTAGTATATACAGCAAACCCAAATTGGTCCGTGCTCACTTTTGGTTCTCAGCTAAGTAAGTCCAGATTGCAGACTTGTTAGCTGGATGAACATATCAGGGGACTCTGCTACCTGCCCCTTTTTGAAATGTCCCCGCGTTTGCTCTTCTGAAACTGCCCCCCGCCACCATGCTTTAAAATCTGATGTGGAATAACGTGATTAAATACTATTTATTTTATTTCCAAGCAAGTGGATATTTGACCGCTGCTCCTTTATATTCAGCGAAGTGTCCTGACTGGTTCACAGGCAGGGCGTGCGTAGCTGACTGTCCCGCCACGATCACTTCATCCTACAGTCGCGGTGAAAAATGCATTAATTAGTCGCCACCAACAATGGTTTGGGTTTCATTCAGTTATTCTCCATTATGTAGACAATTTTAATTATCGACTTTTACAAGAATCAGATTTGCTGTTCGGGAAATTACAAACGGTTGATGCCAATTGTTTTGAACTTTAATATAGTACTTGGTTACGGCTGTGGAAAATTCGCAACCACCATTCAGGTCCCGTAGGTGAGATATCTTATTAAAGTAACATGGTATAGTTAGCTCCAAACATTGTAGCAGAGGGAAGTTAATGGTGATCATATTCGCGGGTCTGCGGAGTCCCCTTTGAAGGTTAGGCGTTTTTCTGGTTCTACCTTTATTTTGAACCCAACCACGGCTTCCAACCGGTCAACAAAACAACACCGGTAGCAGCCACAACCTACCGATTGCACCATTCGCTCCCGCAAACCTTCACATCACCGGGCACATTCCAAACGGCATCATGGGCCATCGGCCACCGCGAGAAACCCTCCAACCGCCTTCAACCTCTTCTCCTACGGCCATTCCCAGCACCACCCTGTGGGCTACCGAAGCGTCGGCGCCTATTTGGGCCCAGTTCAGCCGTACCGCGAGCCGCGAGTGCAATAAGGCGGTTTTCTGAGTGAGAATTCGGATCAGGAATGCTACACCGCCCAACAATCTGATCATCCAATTAAGGGAAGCGTGGGGCGGCTTGGCCGCCTCAACCATCTGACGAGAAATACAGGATATGCGATTAATTTGAGGATCAGGGAAAGATTCACGGGCCCCTTTTCACTCCGTCCAATCGCGAGTGTAGCTCCGCCTGAGGTCGTTTTGATCGAAAATTTGCATATGGTGGGTTTCTGGAGCCGCTAAAGGGCGAGCGCGAGAATCTCTGTGGCAGATGAGTTTTGAGGCGATCGGCTGCGGAGGGCCGAACGGCTACGAGGAGAACGGCTGCGATCGGAAGATCGGCTGAGGAGAACCGGGAGCTCGGGTCCCGGGGCGAGGAGACGGCGGTCGGCCGACGCGGTCGCGGTGAATCGCTCGTCGCGGGACTGAAGCAAGCCAGCCATACTCCTCCAGAGCGTCAACAATTCCCCCTTTCCCCCCGCGCTAAGAGAGTGCGAATAAGGGGGGCCCCGTTCCACCTACTCCAAGCAGGTGCAACGAAACTGGGGCCGCCTGCTGTTGCAGCGACATTTTGCGGCTTCGCCACGAGGCGCGGGTAGGACCTTGGTCCTGGGGACTGGCCGCTCATCCAGGTTTCCACGCGCATAGGCCCACGGGCCCCAGTCTGACTCCCTTGCCTTTTGAGGGGGTCCTTTCCTTTGCTTTGTTGTGTGAATGCGTGTGTGGCGCCGTGTCTTGTAAAGTCGAAACTGTTTTAAGGTGCATGTAAATAAACCTTTTGCTTGTATTCGTAGTAATTCTTTTCTTTGCATTCTTACTGTATGGCTGTATATCGCTGTGCTATCCAGTGTGTCGTGAATTAAATGTGCTTACTTGTGTGAACTGTGCCCGTTGTCGCTTCGTCTTTCCTTATAATTAGAACCTCCATCTTGCTTCACGTAAAAGGGTTCGTAGTGGGGCCTGATACGACCCCGATAATTATCAGAACCGTTCGAGGCCGACATAACACCGGCTCGGTATCCGTAGCCCGGAACGGAACCGCTTAAGCGGTTCGTGTCGAAGTCGACCTGCGGGAGGTGCGATCGCCGGTTTAAACCATCCCGCGTGGGTATTAGGTAGGTCCGGTTTGGCGAACACCCTATCCCACGCGGGTGGCCGATGGCACGGATCGTGGTTGAGGCGAAAGGCCCTACCCGTGACTGGCTCCCGGCGGTTAGCGAGAGGGTCATGACAGAATTGTCCGGTCTGGTGGGCCGACGTGCCGCGATTCGAAGTCACGTGCCGTTCGCACGCCGGCGGGCACGAATTCGCAAACTGGAATAATCAATAGAGGTAGATTTAGAACAGATATATTTGCTTGAAGCAAACGTATTTCAACATATATCTGACACTCGTCGTTTAAGTTGTGAATACAATGCGCAATATATTTAAATTGCGGCATAAAACGTCAGTTTAATGAGTTAGGAGGAGTTTGAGTCTGCCTGTCTGGCAGTCAAACAAAATTGAAAAATGAATCCAAAACAGAACGTAACTGTTTTTTAAAAAGGACATAATGAAGGACCAACGGGCACGAATAACAATGTGTCATGTTAAATAAGTTGGGTGAATGCATTGCATCAACGACAGAAACTTGGTGAATTTTTTTTCTGTAACATTAAAATCTTTACTTCAATTTATTTCCTATGTACTTTTGAACACGTCGTCACAAATTGCCTTTTGGCGGCTTTAAATCCTTCCGGGTAGCAAGCACTTGAAAAGATATTAATGGCAGTTTACATTGTTCGACCAAAATCGAAATTCTTCTGCTGCAGATCCCTGCCCATATCCTGGCTTTGTTTTTTATTTTTAATTTTTTCCTCAACACTGTACAGGGTAGTTGTTCTAATGACTTCCTAGTTTTCCGTATGTATAAGGTTTTTTTTTAGTTTTTTATTTTTTCTCTCATAAATTTTATCCAGAAGTTGGGGGGTGCGTATTAACTTGATAGCACAATCAATTTTAAATTACTATTTTTTGCAGAACATTTCTGAACTATAATGCATACAACATGCAAGGAGCCACATTAAAGAGATTTCTGTCATGAGTTGGTGTATTCTTAAATTCATCTTGCTAAATCAAGAGGCCCTCACCCTCTTTAAGCATTGAAGGAAGTGTCAGTACTTGACCGTCAATAGCCAGCTCTGGGCTATTATTGGTGATCGGCTTTGAGTTCATGGGTGTATTTTTATGTCGGCATTGTAAACATCAAAACGGCCATTTAACTCGCAACACAGTGATGAAATTTCACGAATGGTTTTTTGCGAATGTTGTTTGCCCGGCCCCCCGTTTGGGGATTACAAACGTAGCAAGCACAAAGGCGCGGCTGCTCTAACATTCTTGTCATGAAAGGGTTACTTTTGGACCACAGTACTAGTGGGCAAAGGCGTGCACGCGCCAGAGCTGTAGGAAGACGCTACAGAGTCGCCAACTCTGTGAGAGACTGATATTATAAAAATTATGGTAGTCCCTTGTCTTGCCTGTACTTCACTGGGTTCCGCCGTAAAGGCCTGGTCCATGGTTGACATGCTTATTGAGTTTTATTCCACAATACTGCGACTGGAGTGGCAGCCGGTCCAGGATTGGTTCTTGTCCACAATGTTACACTTGTCGTGAATGTTTGACGTGCTTTCAAAGACATGTACCTTCACCATTACACTTTGTTGTTGTGTCTTGATTTTTTTTTTTTTTTTTTTTTTTTTTTTTTTTTTTTTTTTTTTTTTTTTATTTTTCTTTTGCGACGCAGATTGAGAGTGTGATTTGAGGGAACTTATTCTCTTCTTGTTTTTTTTGGTTTTTTTTTCACTTGTGAATTTGGCACATAGAACTTCAAGGAGGTCAGTGTATAGCGAGCCACCCTGGCTGATCCTTCCTGTAAGGGATGCCAAAGGCTGCGAAAGGTGGGTCGTTTATGGCATATCAGAAGCGGATGGCAATGAAGCGTGTATGTTTCCTGTAGAGCTCGTGTCCGACCGCGTGGGAAGTGCACAGAAGGGACGGTGAAGTGTTATAAGAGGTTACTAAAATGTCTCAGTCCGTGGCTGCAGGTATTTTAACTCCCATTTTGAGCTCGAATATCTCGAACCGTTCATGTTCGAGATATATCTCATCATTACTCTGCCCCGTGTTTGTGTTCTCTATTTCCATTCTCAACGATCACCTCACAAGGAGTTTGTTTTTGTTTTCAATCAATACGGTTCAATCTCATTCTTCTCTCTGCAGGTCTACAAGATCGGCATGTTCACCACTATGTAGATTCATGCCTCCATCCAGAATGATTATCTTTTCTACCCTGTTAAACCAACCCCTAAATTTCAGTTTTTCTTTCTTAAGAGTGCTTCTTTATCCATCTTATCCACCCCTTGCATTTTTCCCTACTTCTCATCGTTGCCCAGCAATCTTTTGTTGTCCGTCTCCATCCTATGCTGTTCCTCGGCCCTGCTGGATCACTGGCGTTTCCCATGGTCCTCTTCTGCTATTCAGTTTTGACCTGTTGCTTCCTGATTCTGTGTTCTAGCTCTTCCATGAGCCTTGACTTTGTATACAAAATATAGCCATCGCAGTCTCAAGTCTCGTTTTTATAACTTTATTTGTTTCAATAGACCTATGCTGAAAAGTTATTGCATTAGTTTGAGTTGTGAAGGCAATTTCCATTCCAAGCGAACATACAAAGAGAAGAGAGGATTTTTTCAAGTTTTCTTGGTTTGAAAACGTCGCTTTAAAATTAGCGAATCAAAAATTCATCACCATTTACAGAACTTTGTGCTTCGTTGGCTTGCACTCTGTTTATGTGAGTGTTTGTTCTGAGCAGAAGGTAGAGATAGAGTTGTGTGGAGGAGAGGGTGCAGCCTCACGTCTAGCATAGGATGTACACGGAATGCGGCTTGCACCAGGTGATAGCAAAGTTTGATCCTCAAGTTTAGAGGCATCAGATGCCTCTTCGACTTCAGCTTTTCTCTCTCCATGCCCCCTCGTGATTTCACTGTTAATTTTTTTCGTGTGAACTTCAAGTTGAGTCAGACATAATCGTGCGATGGATGGAGCGCACATCCCATCGACTCGTTTCATGTCGTATTATATTGGTCTAGTTCCTTTATTTGGATGTGTGTGCGCATCCTCCGAATTGTGACTCGGTTGCGGGTTCAGGAAAACGCAGAACACCTCCTGTACCGTTATCTTGTTCACTGCTAACCGCAGCAACAGTCGGCGTACTCGGCTTTTAGAACCCTTTTGTTCACTTGTTTTTGGGTGTTTCGATTTTTACCCTATGTATCCCCAGGAAAAGGAATCCATCCACGGATCCGTTTCTCCTTCTTGGCTGTCATCATCCTGGAGTGGACTCTAAAAAATAAATAAATAAAAGGGTTCTAAAGTATGGCCTTAAGGACCTTTTTTTTCCTTTTTTAATTTTTCTATTTTCTTCTTTTTCTTCCTTGGGTGGGGAGGGGGGAGCTTATATTCGCTCATCCTATCCCCAGGCTAAAGGAATCATCCCACGGATCCGTTTCCCTGGTGTCCATCCTGGACGTGGACTCTAAAAAGATAACATAAATAGAAAAGGGTTCTAAAGTACTGGCCTAAGGACCGTTTTTTTTCTCTCTCTTGGTTTCTTCTTCTTCTCTCTCCTTTGGGGGTAGGAGACGGGGGGAGGGCTTAATATCGCTCATCCTATCCCCCAGATAAAGGAATCCATCCACGATCCCTTTCTCCTTCCTTGGCGTCATCATCCTGGAGTGGACCTAAAAAATAAATAAAAGGGTCTAAAGTACTGGCACTTAAGGACCGTTTTTTTCTATTTCTTTCTTTCTTCTTCTCTCCCTTTAGGGGCGGTGGCGGAGGGGGGAGGGCTTTATATTCGCTCATTCTCCCCCCAGATAAAGGAACCTCCCCACGGATCCTGTTCTCCTCTCTTGGCTGTCATCATCTGGAGTGGACTCTAAAAAATAAATAAAGGTTCTAAAGAATGGCCTTAGGACCCTTTTTTTTTCTCTCTCTTCTCTCCTCTTCTTCTCTCCTTTGGGAGGGGAGGGGGAGCTTTAATACTCGCTCATCTATCCACCAGATACAAGGATCTCATCCACGATCCCTTTCTCCTTCCTTGGCTGCATCATCCCTGAGTGACTCTAAAAAAAAATAAATAAAAGGGTTCTATAAGTACTCGCCTAAGAACCTTTTTTATCTCTCTCATCCCTTCTTCTCTCCTTTGGGGGGTGGGGAGGGGGAGGCTTATATCCTCATCTAATCCCAATAAAGGAATCCATCACACAGATCCGTTCTCCTTCTGCCTGTACATCATCATGGAGTGGACTCTAAAAAAATATATATAAATAAAAGGGTTCTAAAGTACTGGCCTTAAGAACCCTTTTTATTTATGTTTTTTCTCTCCATTTGGGGGGTGGGGAGGGGGTGAGGCTTTATATTGTTAGCTCACCCTATCCCCCAGATAAAGGAATCCATCCATGGATCCGTTTCTCCTTCTCTGGCTGTCATCATCCTGCAGTGGACACCCCTCTACCCTTCTTCACTCAAAGTGAGCTGACGTGTTGGCTTGTGATGTACATAAATTATTTTTTTATTTTGTGTGTGTGTGTAGCTTGTGGGCACCTGTGGAACAGAGGCGGACCGACACCTGCTTCGTTGCCTCTTTTCTCACGTCGACTTTAGCGGCGATGGTAAAAGCAGCGGCAAAGATTTCCATCAGGTGAAAATTGTTGTTTGAATTAAGTGCATGTGCAAGTTTTAGTTTCATTCCTCTAACATTTTAATTACATTATAATGTCTTGTGTTTTTTTTCATTGCTTCTGAGCTTTATGTGCCCCCCCCCCCCAAGGACAACTTTTCCAAAATATATTTTTCTGTTGATCGCTAAAAGTTACATTAGAAATTGGGGTTTTCTTTCCAGACACAGTTTCTGATTCAAGAGTGCACTGCATTGATAACGAAGCCAAATTTTATATCGACGCTTTGCTACGCAATTGACAATCCATTACATTATCAAAAGGTAAGTTGAACGATGGAATTTGTTTTGATTCTTGAATCCTTGTAGCCACATGGTTTTTAAAAAGATTTGGTACAAATGTTGATTATGGCTTTATCCTTTACAGAGTCTCAGACCATCTGCTCACGTTCTTTCCCAACTTGGAAAGGTGTTGAAACTAAGCAAGGTGCAAGAGGTACGTGTTTGCTGTTGATGTACATTTTTCGGTCACCTTTTGAAAGGGAATACCAAGTGGAGTTAAACAAAACCGATTGGCGTTTCGAGGAAATAATGCATTTTTAAGATTGAGAAAAATTGTTAACATCGAAGATTTTCAGGTTGAAGGCTGTCCCATTGAAACGTTGGAATGTATGGAAATTAGAGTTGAGATTCCAAAAATTACTTGAGCTTTTTAAATGGTCATAAACATCGAGTGTGCAGAGTCCCATAAAATATGGCATGTTATATATGTAGCGCCCCCATCCCCATGCCCCTTGGATGAAATTGTTTTGAGTGTATATCCTTCGCGCCGCGCCCCGTTTGGATATTATTTTAATGCGAGTAGCATTAGGCACTCAAGTCTAAGCTGCAAATTGCTCTTGCGTGTGGCCAACCACCCCCCCCTGCCTCCCCCGTCCATTTCAAATCGGTCGATGCTTTAATTGAGAAAAACTTGATTTCTCCATGATTCACTGGGGTCCTTTGTGAACTTGACAAACATTATTTTCTTCTTTCAGGGCTTTGTGGTTCTCAGCAGATGATGAAGCATTTATTTATTTATTTATCTGAGCGATTACATACAGACAGACCACTTGCGATCTACCCCCTCCCTATTTAGCACCCATTACATTGTGTTTTTCTCTACCCAGTAGCAGAACGTCCTTAGATATTTGTATTTTACATGTACCCATTAAAAAAAAAGAAAAGAAAAGAAAAAAGCGACATCAAGCAAAAAGTTTTGATGTGTCATAAATGTTGATTTGTGAAAATTTTTCTGTTTAATACTATATGTAATCACCTCTGCCAACAGTGGTGAACGGTTGGCTCTGTCGGTATCTTTTTATTTTTTTATATGAATATAACGGTGGGGTCATATCAGGATATACCAGTATTATAAATATGTGTGGAAAAATTACGGGCCCAGACCGAGAATTGAATCCAGGTCCTCTGGCAAAACCGTACCAGTGCTCTGCTGTCTGAGCTATCTGGGCGACCCACCGGCTGAGCAACGCAATTCCTCCACACACATACCACTCTCTTCCCCCCACTGCTTCCGGGGCACTTGCTGCCAACCAGAGGAGCAGCGAAGGCCTGCTCACAAAAGTGTCTTCCCCCCCATGGGGGGACAATTCCATGTCCGCTATTGATCACTACAGGGGGCATAGTAATAAGCAGTGGGGGAAAGAGAGTGGCATTTCTTTATGTGGAGGAATTGTGTTGCTCAGCCAGCCGGTGGGTCGCCCAGGCAGCTCAGATAGCAGAGCACTGGTACGGTTTGCCAAAGGACCTGGGTTCGATTCTCGGTTTGGGCCCGTAATTTTTCCACATATATTTATAATGTTTGTTCTATCCTGTGCATTAATAATTTTATAGTAGTATATTGATATTATTTTTAAAAAAATTATTTATTATTTATTTATTTTAACACAGGGTCCAAAAATACGCAATGGTCCAATGGCCCATTACCTATTCATATATGACGTACACATAATTGACACACGGTAATTTTTCAAAGTATTCCCACATGAGGCTTCCCCCCCCATGATGAGAACGGTTATTTTACTTCCAACGTCAACTTGTATTAAAAATTATTTTGTTTTAAAGCGAGATAAGTGTTGGTAATCGACACAGGTCGGGATCCATCACTCTCGCTGTACCGGTATGATCATACTGGTATCACCATCGCAGATCACTGACTGCACAGGATTTCTGAAGCGCATCCAATTCATGCAAGTAACCAATTGCTTTAAAACCAGCCACGAGGGCAAGGAAAAAGGCGATTGCTTGTACGGAGCTGATGAGCTCGGATGCTGTGGTTTAAAAGTTAAATCCTACTGTACTTACTTCCTTGTATGTCTTGACGTCGTATGTTTCACTGTTCTTCTTCCATGTTTCACCGAGAAGCTGAGTGCGTCAAAGCGTTTATAATCATGTGCGGTATTTAAACATTGTAAACACCTTTCTTCAATTTGTTGGTGATGTCCCGTTTTTTTTTTTTTTTTGAATACCAATTTTTTTTCAGTATTCTGGTATATTTAGAATTCCAATACCGGTATATCGATATAACTCTATTTCCACGATGGTTCAGCATACAAAGTGGAATCTTTAATACAAATACGTACGTGCACATACGGGAGAAAATATAACAATGAAATTCTCAAAAAATAATTAAAAGCCACACTAATGCAAGCCCTATATATGAAACGGGGATGAGTCGTGGAAATGATTGAACAAGCAGGATAAAAGAGAAAGAGTAACCATTTCCACTGTTCAAAATCAAAATAACTGCTTTCTGCTACTGGGAAAGGAGTGAAAATATTCTAAACTATGTAAGCAAGGCCCAAGTACAGCCAATCAGAGAAGAGCAACACAGCCCCTTTGAGGTTCCCCAGGGTTTGGAGGTACAGATAGTTATGCAGATCAAGGGAGTGAATCGTTACTTCGGCACATTCTTAGCATTGATTAAGAACAACATTACATTGACTGGCGCTGCTCCCAGAACCTCGGCAGCTCCCACAATGCGTTTACACAAAAAGCCATGCATGATATTCATTAAATTTGTGAACTAAATATGAAATATCTAAAGTTATATTTAATCATGTCCTAATTGATATACTTGAGTTTTTTTCCTGGAACTTATGCAACATTTCCAGGTTGTTACATAGTTTTTATAAAAAAATTAAAACTCAATATCAACTGAAGGCAGATGTATGTTTTACAGAAAGCAAATGTAACAATACATGGTTAATTATGTTTACAATGGAATCCTTTCAACTGCAGAATTTCACCGAAGTTCAAATAATATTTTATGAGTGAGGAACAATGTCTTTATTCATTCACACTTTGGGCTGGCAACACCAATTACAAATGCTTAAAGAGGAAATCTTTGACAATCCTGGGGTCTTCGACACCAGTATATCAACATATTGCCAGACCCTAGTGGACGGAGGTTGTGTTTTCATGTTTGTCTGCAGGACATCTGAAAATGTTGTGGATGGATTATGACAAAAATGTTTTAAAGTGTTTCTTCACCATTGAGAGGTGTGGCCAAAAATTATTATGTATATATATATATATCATGAAATATCAAATAGTTGTGGACGGAATATGACAAAAGTTGGTGGGTGAGTTTTATAAGTGACAAGAACAAGCCGACTAGATTTTGGTTCAGGTCTAGATGCAGTTCTTGACCTATCAGTGGGATACAAAAACATAAACTGTTCAGCCTGGTGGAGGTATGCACTCTTCTGAGTGCCATTCTAGTTTGCTATTTAATTTCTTCCTTTTGTTTCTGCTGAAAATATTTTTAGCTGCTTTTATAATTCCCATTGTTTTTTGTTTTTTTCTGTTGTAGGTTGTGTTTGGTCTTGCACTGCTGAATTCGTGCAATCGTGACCTGCAAAGCTTTGGTAAGCTGCATAAAAGTTTCGTTAAAAATAAAAAAAATCTGGTGTGCTAAACTTGCACTTTAGGTGGAGGTGCTCATTTATTTTGTACCTTGTGAGCAGTGTTACCTGTGTATATGTTTAGCTTATCGGGAATTGGAATTCCAGATAAGGTATTGTCATCGGGCACCGTCCTTCCGTCTGTCTCCTATTTTGACTTCTCTGGCCAAACCACTGGGCCAATCTGGCTGAAATTTGGCAGCAAGGTTCTGTGATATGCCTGGTGTTGGTTTAATGGTTAGGGTGGTGGGCTTGAGATCTGAGGATCCTGATTTCAAATCCCACTCGGCTGTTGAATTAATACCAGGTGGGGTTGTCACTGCCTATCATCCTTCCGAGATCGGCAAAATGAGTACCAGCATGGTGGTATCCTGTGTCGGAGTGGCGACCCGTCCAGGATTGTATCCAATCGCCAAGGAGACTGCTTAGGCAGCAC
>CM068960.1:113520356-113548357 GCA_035128595.1 Eptatretus atami
GACAGATATATTTGCTTGAAGCAAACGTATTTCCAACATGTATCTGACACTCGTCGTTTAGTTGTGATAAATGCGCAATATATTTAAATTGAGGCAATAAAACGTCAGTTTATGATTGAGGAGTTTGAGTCTGCCTGTCTGGCAGTCAAACAAAATTGAAAATGATTCCAAACACAGAACGTACTGTTTTTAAGGACATCATGAAGGACACAAACGGGCACGAATAACAAATGTGTCATGTTAAATAAGTTGGTGTGAAATGCATTGCATCAACGACAGTAAACTTGTGAATTTTTTTTTTCTGTAACATTAAAATCTTTACTTCAATTTATTTCTATGTACTTTTGAACACTGTCGTGCACAAATTGCCTTTTTGGCGCTTTCAAAATCCTTCCGGTTAGCAGCACTTGAACAAGATATTATGGCAGTTTACATTGTCTCGACCAATCAAATTTTCTGCTCGCAGATCCTGCCCATATCCTGCTTTTGTTTTTATTTTTATTTTTCTCAACACTGTACAGGGTATGTTGTTCTATGAACTCTCTAGTTCCGTATGTAATACGGTTATTTTTTTAGTTTTTTTATTTTTTTCTCCATAAATTTTATCCAGAAGTTGGGGGTGCGTATTATACTTGATAGCAAATCATTTTTTAAATTACTATTTTTTTGCAGACATTTCTGAACTATAATGCATACAACATGCAAAGGAGCCACATTTAAAGAGGATTTCTGTCATGAGTTGGGTGTATTCTTAAATTCATCTTGCTAAATCAAGAGGCCTCACCCTCTTTAAGCATTGAAGGAAGTGTCAGTACTTGACCGTAAATAGCCAGCTCTGGGCTTTATTGTGATCGGCTTTGATTTCATGGTGTATTTTTATGTCGGCATTGTAAAATCAAAACGGCCATCTTAACTCGCACACAGTGATGAAATTTCACAATTGGTTTTTGAGAATGTTTGTTTGCCGGCCGTGATTACAAACGTAGCAAGCACAAAGGCGGCGGCTGCTCTAACATTCTTGTCATTGAAAGGGTTACTTTGACCACAGTATTGCAAAAGTCTAGTTGTATTTTAACCATTATTTTATACATTATTATAAAATTATGGTAGTCCTTTCTTGCACTGTCTTCACTGGTCCGCCCCGTAAGGCCTCGGTCCATGGTTGAATGTTATGAGTTTTATTCCACATACTGCGACTGAGTGGCAGCCGGTCCAGGATTGGTTCTTGTCCACAAATGTTAACTTGTCGTGAATGTTTGACGTGCTTTCAAGAGAATGTACCTTCACCATTACCACTTTGTTGTTGTGTCTGTTGCTGACGCAGATTGAGAGTGTGATTTGGGAACTTATTCTCTTCTTGTTTTTTGGTTTTTTTTCACCTTGTAGAATTTGCACATAAACTTCAAGGAGGTCATGTATGAGCTAGACCACCCTGGCTTCCTCCTGAAAGATGCCAAAGGGCTGCAGGTGGTCGTTTATGGCATTCAGAAGGGATTGGGCATGGACGTGTTGTTTCCTGTAGAGCTCGTGTACCGACCGTGGAAGTGCACAGAGGGACAGGTGAGTGTTGAAAGAGGTACCTACAAATTCTCAGTCGTGGCTGCAGTATTTTAACTCCCATTTGAGCTCCGAATATCTCAACCGTTCATTGTGAATAATACTCTCATCATTACTCTGCCCGTGTTGTGTTCTCTATTTCCATTCTCAATCGATCACCTCCACAAGGATTTTTTTTTTTCAATCAAACGGTTCAATCTCATTCTTCTCTCCAGGTCTCCAAGATGGCTGTTCACCACTATGTCAGATCATCCTCCATCCAGAATGATTATCTTTTCTACCCCCTGTTAAACCAACCCCTAATTTCCAGTTTTTCTTTCTTAAGAGTTTGCTTCTTTATCCATCTTATCCACCCCTTGCATTTTCCCCTACCTCTCATCGTTGCCCACATCTTTTGTTGTCCGTCTCCATCTATGCTGTTCCTCGGCCCTGCTGTTGGCGTTTCCCATGTCTCTCTCTGCTATTCATTTTGACCTGTTGCTTCCTGATCTGTGTTCTAGCTCTTCCATGAGCCTTGACTTTGTATACAAAATAAGCCATCGCATCTCAAGTCTCGTTTTTATAACTTTATTTGTTTCAATAGACTATGCTGAAAAGTTATTTTGCATTAGTTGATTGTGAAGGCAAATTTCATTCAAGCGAACATACAAAGAGAAGAGAGGATTTTTCAAGTTTTCTTGAGTTTGAACGTCGCTTTAAAATTAGCGAATCAAAATTCATCACCATTTACAAACTTTGTGCTTCGTGGCTTGCACTCTGTTTAATGGAGTGCTTTGTTCTGAGCAGAAGAGGTATGGCCGAGAGGTATATACACGCTCACCTCGAGCCAAAGTTTGAATCCTCAAGTTAGAAGCATCAGATGCATCTCTTCGATTCATCTTTTCTCTCTCATGCCCCCTCGTATTTCACTTTTAATTTTTCGTGTGACTTCAATTGAGATCAAACATATCGGTGCGATGGATGGAGGCACATCCATCGACTCGTTCATGTCGTATTATATTGTCTAGTTCCTTTTATTTTGACGAGTCATTGATAGTCATGTGGTTCTTGACTCGTTTTGAAAATGGTTTGCAGTATGTACACTCTGACACTGCAATTTGCTTCAAAAGAACGTGACACGTGGTTCTTTAATAAACACAGTATGTCTGCTGAAAGAATGCGAAACACTTTAGCAGTGATTTATCTGAAACGAACCCTAACTCGAATACTTTGTAATGGAAGGCAAATTAACCCTTCAAAGCTTTTGTAGGTACGCTGTGTGCGCCCTTGTGAATGTTTCTCTCAGAATATCGTTTTGTGTTTGTTTGTTTGTTTATTTGTTGATTTATTTATTCGTGAATACCGATGGCATGCTTTGCTCTGTGATTAGTTGATTTTTTCTTTCAGCTCTCGTTCATCCAGAATTCGCTTTTGAACCCTGATATATTCTGCTTCGCTGACTACGGCTGCCACCCAGTAGTGACTGACATATTGAAAGCTCCGCCAGAAGAAGACAATCGAGATATCGCCACTTGGTGAGTGACCACACGACTTTTCATCGTTCCGGTTGTTGCGGTGAAGGTTCACGGTTGTAATGATGACGTGTACAGACAAGTTGGGGAAGGGTATGAGACCGCCAAATCGACAACAGCAGTGTTGTGAGAACCTGGGCTCGAGTCCGGCAAAATTTAGCGTATTTATTGCTCGTTTCAAACCAAAAGTTTGTTGCGTTGTCATTGAAATGAAGTTCAGGCATGCGAGTGTACATCCTGCACTTGAACGTTCAAGATCTGTGATTGTCTCTGATTTATAACGCATGTACACCATCCTCTTGTAGTAATGTCAAGTTGTAGTATGTGTTGTGCCAAGTTGCATCATGTCAATGCAATGTGTTGTGACCATAACTTGTTAGAAGCATCTGATGTTTCTCTTCTGCTGGTGTCCCCTCTTTGTCTCTCTTGCCCTCTGTCTCTCTCGACCTTCAATTATCTCTGCCACTGAAGGTGGGCTGATCTTATGTTTTCACCTTGTCCATTTGTCTATGAACAGGATATCTCAAAAAATTGTAGATGGGTAATGACAAAAAGAGGTGGATGAGTTGGTTAAGTGACGATAACAAGCCAATTTGATTTTGGTTCAGGTCCGGATCCAGATTCGGCTCATCAGTGGGATAGAAAATGTAAACTGTTCAGTGTGGTGGAGGTGTGCTCTACCGAGTGCCGTTCCAGTTATTTCATGCACCCCCAATGTTGTTTGCATATCCTGTCAGACCCTGATATTAGCGGTTCCGCTATTTCGCAGACCCCACGTATTTGCGGTTCATAAAATGTGACCTGCCACTACATTCGCGGCCATGTGCTTTGCATATTCTCGGTTTTTTTCGCCGTTTTTTTTTGTGGGTGTATTCGTGTTTTTTTTGGGGGGGGGGGTGTGGCTGTGGGTGTATTCGTGGTTTTTCTGACCGACATTTGCGGCCCTGTGCTTCATTTATTTGTGTTTTTTTCAGGGGATTTTTGATTTTCCCTTATGAATCTCATACCGCCAGGAACATATAGTCATCGGATCTGGAATATAGAAGGCGTCGGATGTGGAACATTGTCCCCAGAAAAATAACCATCCCAATGAAATACAACATTGCAACATTTCTTTAAAGTGTACAATTTTACAAACTTAATTTTTATAACGAGCAGTCTGGTTCTTACTATTTACAATCCAAAGTGATGTTTACTTGTCACCGAAGGTGGTTGGAGGTTGTTTTTACCCCCGTCTGGCTGTTTGTTTGTTCGTCTGTTTGTGAACAACATATCTCAAAAAATTGTGGACGCATTTGGCCGAAATTTTGTGGAGAGCTTGGGTATTTGACACTGACGAAATGATCAGATTTTGGTGAAGATCTGGATCCGGATCTGGAGCTGAGAATTTTTAAAGTGACTTTTCACCACTGAGATAGGGCCGAAAAACGACATGTAGCAAGATGTCTCAAAAAGTTGTGGATGGAAAATAAATCGTAAACATCGTAAAACCAGATTGAATGCTCTTTAACTTGCCATAATGCATGCTGATATTTATGGGGGTGACTTTTCTCACAATACTTTGAAATTTTCACCCCATCCTTGATTTTTATTTTTATTTATTTATTTTTTTGAGTGTTATTTTGGAACTTTTGAGGTCAGATTTGCCCACCACCTCCATGTATTTTGAGCCCTGCTCTCTCTCTCTCACCCAAGCCTCTTACTTGCCACTTACTGCTCCTCTCTTTTCCTTTTTGTGCCCTTGCTCGCTTCCTAACTGTGACCCAATCTCTGCCTTTTTAGCCTCTCTCCGTGTGTTTAAAAAAAAAAAAAAAATCTTGTGTTAATTAAAAATATTTTTATATATATATATATTATTAGTGAGTGGTATTTTGTCCCAAGTCTTGCACAGTGTGGATGACCAGCTTTGTTCAATATAATAAGAATGAATTTTGTAAGTTGAGTTCATGCTGACTCATTTCTGACATAATTCTGTTTGAAACAGCACTAATCCACTCACGACTGTGTGGGTCTCTTCAAACAATGCTGCGATTTTGAAGCTTTTAATTTTAGAAACTTTTAATTTTTACAACTTGTATAGTACAAAGTCGAGTGAATGCTCTAACCCTTATGCCATCAACTTTGGTGAATTTTAAAAAATTTTTCCACTCTTTTGTTGTAAGCCACGACCTACATGCGAATAATTTAACTTCGTTAATTAAAATTTTTCATCCTTTGCTCTCTAATCTATGATTATTGTGCATGTTTTTCAAATGAAATGTGATTCCACCTGGTGACCAGACTTGCTGCTATAGTTTACTTGACTGATTTCCCACAGGAAGTCACTTGACCTGATTGAGAGTCTCCTGAGGCTGGCTGAGTCTGGCCACTATGAACAAGTGAAGCAGTTGTTTAGCTTCCCTATAAAGCACTGCCCAGACCTGCTCATCCTGTCGTTGCTGCAGATCAGCAGTTCATGGAACACTTTACGTCACGAACTCATCTCGATGCTCATGCCTGTATTTTTGGGCAACCATCCAAACTCTGCAATCATACTGCACTATGCTTGGCATGGACAGGTTGTTGACAGAACAAGTCTTTTTTCTTCTTCCTTCTGCCTTTACTTTGAACCTCTTCTCTCGTATTAAAAAAAATTGCTTCTTTAGCTTCGACTAAGAGTTTTTGTTTTGTTTGTTTGATTTTTGCCCACTGTATTGCAGGGCCAGTCTCCAGCTATTCGACAGTTGGTGATGCATGCTATGGCAGAGTGGTATATGCGTGTGGAGCAGTATGATCAAACTCGTCTTTCCCGCATTCTTGATGTGGCACAAGATCTCAAGGTAAGTGCTGAAGCACCCTCCCCCCTCTCTCCTCCGGCCACTGACAGTGCCATTATGTTGTATTGTGACGATGTCAAACATCGTGCAGCATTGATGCGCTTACCTTTGATCAGTCTATTGCAGGTTTGATTCCCCACTTGACCCGATTATACACTGTTTGATTGGTTGCAGGCATGGTGTTTGTCACGTATGGTGTAAATGTGGATTTCAATTTTTTTCTATTTTGTATTGTGAAATGTCATCTTGATATTCTTAATATAATGGAGCTAATGCTTATATGGCTTTTTCTTGTTGCGATCGTGACCTGGATAACTAAGTAAGGTGGGCGTGTCGATCAATACCCCACGGATGGTACATATGGGTAGATTTGGATCTGTACGGACTCTTTGCGAGTGTATGGACATGCCATGCCTATTACGGGGTGCTGTGGTGGCAAAGTTTCATCCCGTATCTTAAGGCGCTGTCACACCATGACGATTTAGCCAGCAATGGCAACGTATAAAAATGTATGTAAAACGTTTGGCGTACGCTGAAATTTTGATGTTTTTTTAAAGTTTTGGTCGTATTCATAACGTGTTGGTCGTATGCATAACATATTAGTAACGGGCACAGAACGTTTCGTTGTCTTATAGATAACTTATACCAACGAATGCTTAGCCTGTTGTCGGTGTTCACAACCTATGCCCAACGATAGTTTAACTTAGGCATAGCGCGCTGCACGTATCGCCGCCGAACTCGTGGCGTAGCCTGTTAAAAACCTGCCGATTTAAATCATAACCGCCTGAAAATTGAAAGTCAACCACGCAGTCAACACTTGACGATTTAGCCAGCGTATGCCGACCTATGAAAAATTTGCCGAACCAAGCTGGCACACGTCGAATACGTTATGGGTAAGTTGTGTATACGTTAAGAGCACGCTGAAAAAAGATGAAGTATGCTGTCATATTTCGTGGTACGTCTCGTACGTCGTGAAATTTCAAGCATGCTGAAAATTTTACGACGTACTCGCCGTATGGCTCACACGTTCCGCTACGCTGGGAATAAGTTGTAGGCACGATATGCGATCGTGTACACACGTCGACACAAGTTCCTTGTAGTTACTCATAAGTCGAAACACGTCGAGGTAATGTTTAGCATACCCGAAAACTTATTTCTTCCGTCAAGGCACATTTTCTTTTTTCTCCTTTGCTCCGTGAAGGCATGTGACGAAATATCTGAAGTTGTTGTTGTTGTTGTTTTTTATTATTATTATTTTTTTAGTCTATCACGAATTTTAAAATATATTCGGACATTTGCTTTTAAGTTTCGACGTCGACGTGACAATATCCTCAAACAGAAAATATTCACAGAGGAGGAACTAAGAATAAGACATGAGCAAACTGAAGTCAATCGGACGTGACGTAACGGCACGTGACGAAATATCGGAAGTTATTGTTGTTGTTTTTTTTTAACGCTGCCAATAGCCATTATACGGTAGCTGTAAATTAGAAACACGTTCAGTAAGTTCTGTGGTCGTCCAGAAGACGTCAATCAAATACGTCTACATACGTCATATATGCGTTGGAGGTACATGACACATAGGTTCAAAGCACGTTACTCATAGGTTAGAAATAAGTTTTGGGTACGCTAAGCATTACCTCGACGTTTCGACTTATGAGTAACTTACAAGTAACGTGCCTCGACGTGTGTCAACGATCGCATAACGTGCCTCGACGTGTGTCAACGATCGTGTAACTGCCTCCAACATGTACTCATAGGTTAGAAATAAGTTTTGGGTACGCTAATCATTACCTCGACGTGTTTCGACTTATGAGTAACTTACAAGTAACGTGTGTCGACATGTGTCAACGATCGCATAACGTGCCTACAACTTATGGCCAGCGTAGCGGAACGTGTGAGTCATACGCTGGCATACGTCGAAAATTTCAGGCATGCTAAATTTTGAGGACAACCGCAAAGTACAACGATGAAAGCCAGCGTACTACGACATATGGCAGTGTGTTTTTCAGCGTGCTCTTAACATATACAAAACTTACCCATAACGTATTCGACGTGTGCCAGCGTTTTTGACAAATTTTTCATAAGTCGGTATACGCTGGCTAAATCGTCAAGGTGTGACAGCGCCTTTATGGAGGTTCTTTCAGGTTTTCCTTTATCCTCGTGCCTGTTCCTAAAGTAATAGGTTATTGGGTTTGCTTTACAAAGGCTATATGTTTCTCTTTGTGAGTTTCAAAGCAAAATATATTTGATAACGCCCGATTTTCTGAGGCGTTTGCCGTATTAACGTGTTGTCTAAATTAGCGAGCCAAATTTTTTTTCCCCACCCATCATATATGCAGCTAATTATAAAGAGTACTGTTTGTGAACATCTCCCTGAAACATGTATTTAAATATGACGTTTTTTTTCTTCGGTGAAAGCTCAAGGTTTCTGGGTTGTATGCAATACATAGTCGTCGATAATCACACTGACTCCAACCTGCCGATTCCCGAAAAATTTGTGTGTGCGTGTGTGTGTGTTTTTTTGTTTTGAGTTTGGTAAGCATCCACCTTCATTTCGGTGAGGAGTCACGATTCATGGACCAAGCTGTGAAGTTTTCTATTTTCAAACTTTTGTGCCTAGGGCTCTCTTCAGGATTGTCACTGAGCCCTGGACAGCTTCCAAATGTAGTTTGTTTGTTATAATATTCCCAGGGATGGTTTTTACCTCACTTGTAAAGTAGTTCCGGGGAGCTTATGGGATGGCGTGTCGTCTGTCCATCCACAAATACTTGCAACTTCTCAAACTACACATACGATTTCAAGAGGGGGGTTTACAGAGGGAGTTTGAGGGGGGTGGGGGTGGGGGAGTGGGTTACCTCCACAAAGAGGTATTTGCTTTCTTCTCAAATGATGCACACAATTCCGATGGAACTTCACGACAACCTTCATCACCCTGACGTACCAAAGTTTGTTCATGACATGAGAAAAAATCTGGCTCTAAGGAGGGGGTTGCCCCCCAAAATATGTATTTGCTTTCTTCTCCAAAACTACACACGCAATTCCAATGAAATGTGACCACGATCTTCACCACCCGTGATGTACTAAAGTTTGTTCACGACATTCAAAAAAATTGGGGTCTCAGAGGGTGTATGGGGAGAGGGGGGGGTTGCCCTCCAAAATATGCATTTGCTTTTTTCTCAGAAACTGCATACACAATTTCAATGAAACTTGACCACAACCTTTATCACCCATGATGTACCAAGGTTTCTTCACGGCATTAAAAAAAACAAAAAACCCAGAGGTATTTACTTTCTTCTCCATTGAATATTTTGTGGGTCATCCATGCCCTACCAGTGGTTGCCTGGTTATCTTATCCAGCCATGACCAAGTGAGCACCCAGGGGTACTGCCCCTATGTTTAATATCTCAATGAGGTACTTTGTCATCATTCCTGTCGGTCCAGCTATCACTGATACAACTTTGGCATTCTTAAGCTTCCAGGATCTTATCACTTCATTTTTGAGATCTTGGTGCTTGGTTATTTTCTTGATTTCTGCATTGTTTTGTCCAAATCACTGGTATTAACACCTCAATAAGCAATGCCTTCTTCTTTTTCTTTTTTTTTCCTTTGTACCTAATAATGATATCATCTGGTGGTCGCAACGCTTTGTTTTCGATGTTCACGCTCGATGGGATCATTAGTTCGTATGTGAGCGGAAGGTACTTCCATGTTTTCAGTGATTACTTTTGGTTCATGTTCCCACAAATTTTCTTGGACTGGGACATCAAAGTTTTTGTGGATTACATTGTAAACTCTGTTGTGTCGTCGTGTGGACACCTGTTCTGACATGAGTTTGTTTTTGTGTGTGTGTTTGGTCATTAAGCAGAACATAATTATCTTTACAAACCCATCTCCACCCCTCACCTTTCTCTTCTTCTTCTTTTTTTTTTTCTTTTCTCCCCTCCTCTCTCTCTCTCTCTCTCTCTCTCTCTCTCTCTCTTCTCTCTCTCTTTCTCTCACCCCCTCCTTGCATACATCCCTCCCACGGTATAACAACGTTTGGTGAGGCATAGCTCTCACCACTGCCCTCCCCCTTCCTCCCTCCCACGGTATAGCAACGCTTGGTGAGGCATGGCCTCTCCACCGCCCCCACCCCCGCTTCCTCACTCCCTCCCACGGTATAGCAACGCTTGGTGAGGCATAGCTTTCACCACTGCCCCCCCTCCCACAGTATAACAACGTTTGATGAGGCATGGCTCTCTCCACCGCCCCCCACCCTTCCTCACTCCCATGGTATAGCAATCCTTGGTGAGGCATGACTCTCCCACCGCCCCCCCTTTCCTCAATATACTCCCGTCAGCGTAGCAAAACGTGTGTGTGTGTGTATATATGTATGTATATATATTGTTGCGAATTCGCGCCCGCCGGCGTGCGATCGGCCACGTGACTCGAATCGCGGCACATCGCCCACCGGACGGACAATTCAGTCTGACCCTCCCGGACTAACCGGGATCTAGCCACGGGTGGACCTTTCGGCCTCACCACAACCCAGTCCGCATTCTACCCGCGCGGAATAGGGTGAATCGCCGAAAGTCGATATACCTAAATACCCGCACGGGTAACCTACCGAGGGGTTGTACCTCGCACAGGCCGACTCCGGACACGAACCGCAAGCAGTCCGTTCCGTGCTACAGAGATAACCGAGCGGTGTTATCGTCGGCCTTGACGGTTCAGATTAATTATCGGGCGTATCCCGCCCAGTCAAACCCCTTACGTGAAGCAAGATGGAGACCCAACAAAGGAAAGGACGCAGCGAAACGGGGAAACAATTCAACACAAGCACTTTATTTACACGACACACGGATAGCACACATAAAGCATGTATTTACAGTCAGAAATGCACATATAAAGAAAGAGTTAAAAACCGAATACGCGTACACACGGCCACACTTACACAGTTCTACTTGACGGGACTCGGCGCCACACACACACGTTCACACAAAACCCAAAAGAAAATGGAAGTCGCGACTTCCCTGTGTGTTGAGTCCTTGGCGACCGTCCGCCGACGTGGTCCCGTCTGCCGTGACCCCCCGCTCGAGCGTGGTCGGCGAGGCCTCTCCGGCGTGCCTCGTGCCTGCTCGTGTTGGTCCCCCGACGCCACGGACCGAGCACCGACTGAGTCCACCGGACCAAGAGCACCCCGAACAGGACAAGAAGAACAAGCGAGAACCAAGAGAGAGACCCCAGACCAACTCCGAAAACAAGAAGACCAAGGACGAGAAGAAGCAGGACGAGAAGAAGCCACCAGTCACGAAGAACAGGATCCTCCTGCGCCACCGCTCTTATACTGCCGGCGCCACGCCCTGTTTCTCCGCCCCGCCTTTGGCTCCACCCCTTCGAGGCGCTTCTGGAAAAGACTCGAAACGGGGCGTTCCTCTCGTTCCCTCCTCCCTGCGCCATGCGGGGGCGAGGAAAATCAGGCCTGGCGCCTTGCCAGGGAAGAATGGCGGGAAGGAAACAGGCGGGAACCTTGCGCATCCTCCCGCCAGCTCTGCGGAGATCGTCACCGCACGGAGCCTGGTGAACGGCGAGGGGCGAAGAGGTGGGTGGCGTGGTTGTAGAAAAGCGGCGTGTCGTTGGTGGTTGTCGTGTGATGGCGGTGCTGGCGTTGTTGAAGTGGTGGCGTGGTTGGGTTGAAATGTGGTTGGTTCGAAAAATAACGAAAGAACAGAAAAACGGCTATCTGAAGGATCGCAGCCCGAATGATCACATTAATTCCCTCTAACCACGGTTTGGGGCTAACTATACATGTACTAAAAAATATCTCACCTACGGGACCTGAATGGTGATTGCGAATTCCACAGCCGTAACAATATATATATTTGTTACGGTTGTGGAAATTCGCAAACACCATCCAGGTCCCATAGGTGAGGTATTCTGAAGTCCATGTGTAGTTAGCTCCAAACCCGTTGTATAGAGGGAATTAATGTGATTCATTCGGGCTGCGATCCTTTGAGTTAGGCGTTTTTCTGTTCTGCTTTATTTTCGAACCAACCACACTTCAACGTCAACAACGCCAACCAACAACAACAACGCTAACCACGCCACCACTCTAACAACGCCGGCACCGCCACCTCACAACCACGCACCATCTCAACCACGCTACCACAGCAACGAACACCATCCTCAGCGGTCTACATACGACGGTTTGCGCGTTGAAGGCCGTCGAACGGCTTCGCCTCGCCCCCACAAGACGCAGGTGGGAGGGAACGAGAGGGAACGCCCCCTTCTCGAAGCGCCTCGAAGGAGGGGGAGCTGAGAAACAGGGCGTGGCGCGGGCGGTTATAAGCACGGTGAAGCAGGAGGTTAAAAAAGAGTTTCAGTTCGTGTGCTTCGTGCCTGCTGGATCCTGCTTATCTTCGTCTCGTCCTGCTGCTCTCGTCCTGCTGCTCGTGTTCGGTGGACTCGGTCGGTGCTCAGTCCGTGGCGTCGGGAGGCCAGCACGAGCAGGCGCGAGGCACGCCGGCGAGGCCTCGCCGACCACGCTCGATCGGAGTCACACCACCGGGACCACGTGGACGGGCGCCAAGGACTCAACACGCTCAGGGAAGTCGCGACTTCCATTTCTTTTGGGGTTTTGTGTGAACGTGTGTGTGTCGGGCCAAGTCCGTGAAGTAGAATTGTTATAAGTGGTCGTGTGTCGCGTAATCGGTCGTAGCTCTGCGTCATTGCTTCTTTGTTTTCTATTTGATATATGTGCATTTCTTCTTGTTGTTTTATGTGTGCTATTTGTGTCTGTCGTTGTAAAATAAATGTGCTTCTGTTGAATTCTTCCCCGTGTCGCTGCGTCCTCTTCGTTGGGTCTCCATCTTGTTTCACGTAAAGGGTTTGAGTGGGCGCGGGCCCGCCGATAATTAATCGAACCGTCAAGGCCGACGATAAACCGCTCGGTTATCCCGTTAGCCCGGAACGAGCCGCTTAAGCGGATCGTGTCCGAAGTCGGCCTGTGGCGAGGTACAATCCCTCGGTAGGTTACCCGCGGGTACTTAGGATATCGACTTTCGGCGATTCACCCTATTCCGCGCGGGTAGAATGCGGACTGGGTTGTGGTGAGGCCGAAAGGTCACCCGTGACTGGATCCCGGCGTTAGCCGGGAGGGTCACGACTGAATTGTCCGTCCGGTGGGCGAGGCGGTCGCGATTCGAGTCACGTGGCCGATCGCACGCCGACGGGCGCGAATTCGCAACAATATATATATATACACACACACACACACATATACATATACATACACGTACATCGTGTAAGCATACGGACCGTGCTTTCGCATTCTCGGTTGCTCACCTGCATTTGATTTTTCATTCATTTATTTGTTTTTATTATTTATATTTTTTCATTTTCGGATGCTTTTTGACGGTTCAGATTTTTCTTTTCTATCGCCCTCCTCGCCCCCCTTCTGTATTGGTTTCGATGTCTGTTGGCAACAAAATGACTGTGCTTCCCCATTGTTTTGTTTTCTTTTTTTCTTTGTTTTTTTTTTAAGAGTGGGGGGGGTGGGGTGGGTGGAGAGAGGTGGGGTCATTATTTTATCATCATGGCCTGTGAACAACTCTGGTTCTTGACCATGGAGTTGATCCCTTATAATCGTATTTTCATGATGCTGGTGCTTTCCTTATTAGTCTAGATTCATTGCCATGAGTCAATACATTGCATTGAAGCAACAATGGTGAAGTGCATGATTACTGCCGATTTGTGTGTCGAATATGTTCACGTGGTTGCTCTTTATTTCTCCCCTGGATTCATTACAGGCTCTCTCAATGTTGCTGAATGCCACGCCATTTGCGTTTGTTATTGACCTGGCCGTGCTGGCATCACGTCGGGAGTATCTGAAGCTGGACAAATGGCTAACGGACAAGATACGGGAGCATGGTGTGAGTTGACTTTTGTAGACGTAAATTGATGGTTTTTTGGCTTTTAGTGTTTTCACACGCACTCTTTAAGTGTGATGTTTCTACATTAGCATAGCAGTCCTGATAAAACGGGCATCAAGTCTACCAGCAATGAAACGGCTCAGGATTTCTCTTGGGGCACAGGGATGATCAATTTGAATATAGAACTGTAAGTAAAGTACATGAGATTGTAACTTGCTTTCCTGATTCGAACCATGTGCAACTCTTTTGCCACAGAAAGGTAATATTTAATTTGTTTTATAAGTTTTGTTTTCAGTTGAAAATAATGCAGCGACTGTGCACAATAAGTTAGGGATATTCCCATTGAAGTGTGTGTGCACGGGTACCTCATCTTCTGGTGTCCTCCATTGTTGGCAAAATATCTAAATTATTGCCTTTACAAATTGTTTTGAAAAATTTGGCAGAGGAGCCAAAATCATTCGAGCTCTCATTTCTGTGAAATTTATAAGGACATCAGGTATTTTTACCTGTCGCTTTGCTGATTGATTTGATCAAACGAAAGCATGCACTTCATAAGCATTCTGTTGTATTCACTGTATCGTTTGCCCGAGGTCATCTTCTACCTGCTTGGAAGTTATCCAACATAACCTTCATCAACCATCCTTGCTCCTTCTACCTGTATCTGGCGCAAGCAAAAATCGCTTCCGCTTCGCTGCAAAGCTCAGTATTGGATGCTTTGGTTTGAACCTCCGCTTAAAATGAGTGAAATGTAACATTTTGAAAATTTCGAATTATTCTCTGATTTCAACATCGCCGTCATGCATGTTATCAAGTTTATTTTATTTTTATTTTTAACTTTCTTCATGCAAGAAGAAGGTTATTTGTAATACCGGATACCTTGGACTATGTGATAGGTGCTATAGTTTTGAGTGGTTGCACAGCACAAATCAGGACACAACATAAAGGGAACAGCAGGAGAAAGAGGAAACACCAACAACAGAGTGGATGAAGAAAGTAGGTGGAGATGGACAAACAAGGGATGCAGGTAACTGAGGGGTAAGGGAGAACACAAAGGGTGGACAATATGGATACAGAAGCAAAATTGTGTTTGTCGTTTTGTCAAGGTCTGAGGAGAGGGAAGAGGCTGCTGCCTATCTGTCAGAAGGATGAGAGATGTCATGGCAGAGAGCAAGTCATCAACAAAGAGATAAAGAGATTAGGAGTAAGATGGGGCCAAGAGCACTGCTTTTGGGTACTCCAGCCTTGACAGAGAGAGGAGATGGAAGGGTTCCATTGAGAGCCACATGTCTACGAGTGTGGAGGAAGTCAGTCATCCAAGAGTGGAGTTTTGCCTTGGATTCCATAGGCAGACAGTTTGGAGAGCAAGGCAGGATGCCAGACTGCATCAAAAGTTTGAGATATGTCCAGAGACAATCCTGATCTCATGAATGATGTTGAGGGCTTCCATCATTGTTAGGAGAGTATAAGCAGCATGTCCAATGTAGAGTGACCAGGTCTGAATCCAAATTGATGATCTGAGATGTTGTTAGAGAAAAGGAATGATTTTATGTCATCTGCGATGATGAATTCCATGATCTTGCTGATGATTGAAAGTACAGTAAGATAATTGGGATGCAGTTAAGGGAATCTGTTTTTGCACATTTGTTATGTGATGTGATGTTGGCTGATTTCCAATTCCTCAGGTTGATATAGGAGGCCAGTCCTGAAGTGTTAAAGAAAAAAAGAAAAGTTGTAAAAAAAATAAACCCGCGAAGCGCGAATGTCGAAGCAGGTCACACTTGATGATGCACGAATATGCGGGTTCCATGAATTACAAATCTCTGAATAGCAGGGTCCGACATAAATAAAGTAGAACGGCACACGGTAGAGCACACACCTCCACCAGGCTGAACAATTTATCACACTGATGGGCTGGATCTGCATCTTGACCTGAACCAAAATCAAATCGGCTTGGTCTTGGCACCTAACCAACTCTTCCACCTAGTTTTCTCATTAGTTGTCCACAACTTTTTGAAATGTCATGCTTTATACCGTTTTTGCCCCCATCTCTCAATGGTGAAGAATCACTTTAAAAAAATTCTCGAATCCGGATCTTCACCAAAATCAAATCGATTCGTCCTCATCACACCCCCAACCTCCCCACCAAGTTTCGGCCGCATTTGTCCACAACTTTTTGAGATATCCTGTTCATAGACAGACACAGACAAACAGATGGGTGAAAACATAACCTCCACCCACTTTTGTTAGTGGAGGTATAAACAAATGTATAAATATACAATTTCACTTTATAGTATACCAATATATTTGTTCATAATTAGAGTGCAGGTCATGAAAATTAAATTACTTGATGTTCCAAATGTTTGAACATTATCTTCATAATGTCAAAGAAGGCAAGGTAGACGATTAATCAGTCCAGCGCTGTAGTAGTCAAGCGTAGTAGCATTTTGGTTTTTATTCAAAGCACGACAATTTGAGTTGCTTTGATTCCAATTTTAGAAAGGATTCCTAATTGCTATAAAAGTGTGCGCTCTCTCTAAAATATCAGAATTGTTCTGGGGGTTGTGATTCATGGAAATGTTGTTTTATATCCCTCCAATTTTGACCCCCCCCCCCCCAAAAAAAAAAACCAAGGAGCTGACACTCAGACCCCTGTCTTATGGGTGGTTATGAGGAATAGATCTGTGTAATATGAAAGATAAATCTTGAATGTTTGTTTTTTGAAATATCGTGGACATAAGCCAAGTTACGGAGATAACAGAATTTAGCCAATCAGAGCCCTGATCTAATCTGGTTGACACAATGTCACGAGGAAGAGATATCTGCAATATGAAAGCGAAATGTTCAACCGTTTTTGAAACATCGTTCACACAAAACTAAATGAACAGATCGGTCATATGGAGCTCACTTTAATGTCCCCTGTCTCCGACTTTGTCGGAGGAGCGGTGAGCAATAACCGAGCTATGCAAAGAGATAGACAAAATTAATGGGATTGTATAACAAAGGAAAAGTCGAGAATTGCATCAACTGTGAAAAACCCCAAGAACTAGACGAAAGGTGGTCCGTTGAATTCTCGGGCAGGAAATGTTGCAGAGCGATACTTATGTTGGCTCAATATGTGCAAGTCGAAACCATTTCTGCAAAATGATTTATTTCCTTGTACTGATGTTTATATTTGACAAAAAGAATTGTCATACAAGAAAGAAGCCATGATTAATTGCTCACTGATGTTGGTATTATAAAACAGCTGATTTACTGCTTCGAAAGAAAACAGTAAATGACCTATGTTAAATTAATCATTGAGAAATGGTTTAATTAGACTCATTCTGCCTCTGTTAAATACTCAGCTTGTATTTGATAAATTAAGGATAAAATGGCTCCAAAAATAAAAAGAAATTGCAATCGTGGTTTGGTCATTTGTCTGAAATAAGCTCGTAGAGTGGGTCACGGCGTCCAGCCATCCATCTGTACGTCCGTCCATTAACATTTCACCAAAACGTCTCACAAACTACCCAATGGATGTGGACTAAATTTGGTATGATGCATCAGGACAGAAAGTTCTCATGGGATTGTACTCCCCATCTGGATGCACCCCCTATAAAAGGAGTGAAAGGTGGGTTTTGCCCCAAATATTGGTACTGTATTCTATTTTTATATAATCATCTCGGAAACCACCGGATCCAGATCAAACTCTCCACGAGGAATCGGGGCCTGCCCTAACCTTAAGTTGTGCTCCTCATTGCCGTATCTCCCCAGGAAAGGGTGCCACAGGCCCCTCCCCGAATCCCTCATTTTCACTTAAACATCTTCTCCCCAATTACCTGAGCGTGACGAACCAAATATTGTTCACTGCATCAGGACAGTAAGGCTTCATGGGGTTGTGCTCCCAATGACTGTATCACTTCAGGAAGGAGAGCTATGTCCCCTTCCTCCTAATATCTCATTTTCAGCCCACGTGTTGGGGAAATAACCATCAGTCCCCCATGGGGCTATTTTAATTTTGGTAAAAGTTTTGGCTCCACTGAAAATCCCAGCGGAAGCCCATATGCATCTGCATCGGAGTTGCGACCTAACCAGGGTTGTAAACCTCGCCAATAAACTGCTTCAACGAATGAGATGGTTAGCTTCGGAAAGGTTAATGGGGGAAATGGAGATCATGGGCCATAATTTGGGATGACCAGAGATGGTGCATTGTTTGCTTGAAACCTTGGAGGGAAGAGTGTTAGAACAGCCTCTGGAAGGTGGTTCCATGGACGGAACAAGTAATTTGTGTTGAGGTGTGCAATCAGCCTGGATTTTGGTAGTTTAACCAAGAGCTGGTTACTGGAGGAACGCTTGCATCGTGGAGTTGCTGGTGCAGAGGGAGCAATGTTGCAGAATAGATGATCGAAAATAGCGACCACCAACCTGTCTGCCATGTGTGAGAAATTTACCTGGTTTGCTCGACCTCATCATGGGAGATTGCAATGATTGAGATTTTCATATTTTACAGAATCCAGGAGAATGATGTGATGCTGGGGCACCATCCCATAGCATAGAGCAGGACTCCTTTGGGTTTCAGACAAAGGCCTTGCCGACTGAATAGTTCAGGTTTTTTGTTTTTTTCCCCCAAGGAATCACTGTCGACGTAGGATGATAAGTCTGTGGCTGGCTTTAGAGGCTGGCTATGTGGTTGGTCCAGTTCATGTGATTTATTGCTTGTGATATTGTTATTATTATTATTATTTATTATTCCTCTGCTGACGAAGTCACTGTCGTCCGTGCGTCCATTAAAGTTTTTAGTTTCCACGATAACTTGAGAGCAGCCGAAGTAATCCAAGTCAAGCTTGATACAAGTATGTATAATGATGTAAAGATAAACTGATTACATTTTGGGGTCAAGAGGTTAAAGGTCAAATGTCCCTTTGGGCAAAATTATGTTGATGTGCTAACTTGTGATGACCAAACTTGGTGTGAATATATATATATATATATATTTATTATTATTATGCAAAGATAAACTGATTAGATTTCTGCATTGAGGTCAGAGGTCATGTCAGGTAACAATGTGATACAGTCAACCCTCAAATATCATTGGGGTTTGGTTCCTGGAAAATGCTGCAATAGTGGAAACCAAGGGCAAATGGGAAAGAAAAGAGGTGTTTTGTTCCTGCCCTTCGAGAAAATATTAGGAAGATCGACAGCAGGCAGAAATAAACACATCACAATTGAAACTAGAAGGGCACTCAGTGGTGTGTATATCTCCACCACGCAATGCCTGATCTAGTAGAACATATTTAGGCCCAATATATTTTGAATATGCTATACAGTACAGTAATCGCTTTTCGCAAGGGTTGTGTCCTGGAAACCTTATGATAAGCGAAACTGTGTTAAACAACATTTTTCCCATAGAAACCAATGTGTTAAAGGGGGGATGCGTTTTTGGCTCGGAATTTTTTGGACATAAACACAAATTTTTGGACATAAACACAAATAAACAAAACACACTCCTCGAGTAGTGGCGACTTACCCAAAGGCTGGAGAACGGAGTTGATTGCGGTGGACAAGTCACACTTGCAGAGTGGCAGAATCGTCCCCCTCTTCACTTGACACTGTGCTGTCACTTTCTTCACCAGCGGAACGGTCTCTTGGCAGCTGGTTGAAGGAGCATCCTGGATGGTGGATGGAGTTGGTGCTGCATCTTTTGGCTTTGAAAAATGCGTGGAGAGTGGGCTGGATGGCTTTCTTTTCTTTGCTGCATAAAGTTCCTTGTAGCAACAAAGGGCATCATTAACAACACTGCTAAATCAGTGCTCCTTTCAAGATTTGGATCTTGCTCGATAACAAATTCTATGGCATTTTCAAACGAGCTGAGGATTTGGCTGAGGTTTTCATGGTGAGATGCTTGGATGAAGTGTCACAGCATCTTCTTCTTCCTCAAGAGCCCACTGCTGCTCTAACTCCGTAAGATCTTCATTGCTTAAGGATTCTGCATGAGACTCCAGTAAGTCATTCACGTCCTCTTCGTCAACCTCTTCAAAACAGCCTCCTGCACCAGGTCTACAATTTGACTTGTGATCAACGGAACATCAGCAACCCCGTGAAATTGTGGACACACTAGGCCAACTTTCTTCCACACAGCGTTCATGTGGGAGGCACTCACCTCCGCCATGAATCCTTAATGTTTTCCAAAGCCATTTTTATGTTGTATGTTCGCCAAAACTCCTTGATTGATAGCTTGTCCTTATAAGTTTTTTTGTTAAGCTGCAGCATGGTATGCTTAACATAATAGGCTTTAAAAGCAGCAATAACTCCCTGATCCATAGGCTGTAAAAGTGAGGTAGTTTTTGGTGGTAAAATACTACCTGCAGATTTTCACACACGTCTTCCATTTGCTGAGGATGGGCAGGAGCATTGTCTACAAGCAGCAAAGATTTGTTGTCAATGTTGTTCTCCTTGGAGTACTTCTCAACATGATTGGAGAAGTAATTGATCACGTATCGTGGGTCAATGCCCAGTCATCCAAGCCTTTTATTTGACCGCCATATTACAGGAAGTTGTGGCTTGAGGCAACCTTTAGCGCTCGTGGGTTTTCAGAAATGTAAACAAGAAGCGGCTTGGTTTTACATCCCCTTCTGCATTTCCACCGAGTAATAAGATCAGCCTGTCCTTTGCTGCTTTAAACCCTGGAGCAGTCTTTTCTTCTCGTGCGATGTATGTACGGGAGGGCATTCTTTTCCAAAACAATCCGGTTTCGTCAATATTGTAGACTTGTTTCGGTGAGTAACCCCCCTCCTCAATCATCTTCAACTTTGCTGGAAACTCTGATGCGGCAGCATGGTCCGCACTTGCTGCCTCACCGCTACACTTCAGGTTGTGGAGGTTGGTGCAATGACAAAACCTCATGAACCAGCCTCGGCTAGCTGTGAAGGTCTCTGCACCTTCACCCTTTCCTTCAGCTTCCTGTTCTTCTTTAAATCGTTCCCAAACTACGCGCTTTTTCTTGCATCACAGCAAGAGATAAAGGCATGCGACGTTTAGTTTGATCTTCTATCCACACACATATAAACGCTCCATGTTGTGCATGGCACCATCTCTCATTCTCGTTAGTGTCGTTGCACTCGAACTGGTCGCAACCTGTGATTTTTCTTATCTTTGCCGAACTTTGAACGATCGAATGTACAGTCGATGCAGCGATTGCATGCGCGCGGCCGATTTCCGTTGTCCCTTCACTCCGTTCATGTCTTTTAATTATATCCAATTCACCTTCAATGTGACAGCCTTTCGTTGTCTCTTGAAACGAGGTGTGCTCGGCAAAAGACTTGCGGGTCGCTTGGGATTCATACTGGAAGGTATGCAGGCGAGCGTGAAGAGAATACAGTACAGTACAGCGTACAGTACATGCGCAGAAAGGTGAAAGTGTGTTTATGCGCATCCTGTGTGATTGTTGTTTTTTCAGGCAGTTTGAAACTTTTTTTTTGCGTTTTTCCTTGCAATGACATTACGATAGGCATAAAATGTTTGCGATAATTGAAAAATTGGTCATTAAAACTAAATTACGAATAATCGAAACTCGATATGCGAACTTCCGGTTAGCGAGGACTTACTGTATATCGATTTTGGTGTCATCTCTCAACGGTGAAGAATCGCTTTAATAATGTAGAAATTTTCGTATCTGGATTTGAATGTTCAACAAAATCGAAACGATTCGTCCTTGTCACACACCTAACCTGTCCACCAAATTTTCGTCCATCGTTTTACGTTTGTTGCCGTTGTTAACTTTTGTTTGTCTACTAGACCGAGTAGATCTTGTATTATAGGATTTCTGTATGTAATTTCCTGTTCGATGACGATTCATTGTTAAACTTAACTTCGTTCTGTATGCTGGTCTGATTACAACAATTGACTTTGCGTGAGAAACGACAAAACACTCATAATGGGAGATAATCGTACACGTAGACACAAGCAATGACTCGTCTTCGCTCAAAAAATCATGATTGGCCGAAATGAAATACCTTGATAACTAAATCACATCACAATAGGTTGCCCGTGATTGGTCGGAACCCACGATATTTGAGGGTTAACTGTACTGGGGAACAGCTTAAGGGATTTAAATCAAACTTGGTACAAGTACTGTGTGTTCAATGATGTAAAGATGAGCTGATTAGATTTTTGGTCAAGAGGTCAAAGGTCAGAGGTTATTTTTGGTAAAATCCTGTTACTGCGCCAACTTGTGAACCAGTGATGGGGGTTTGACCAAACCTGAAACTAGTATACTGTATATTATATTGCAAAGATGAACTGATTAGATTTTAGTATTGAGAGGTCAAAGGTCAGAGGTCGTGTCATAAATGTTATCGAGGTCAGGTTTTGAACTAAACTATGTACATGTATCATGATACGTATGTACAGATTAGATATTGAGGTCAAATGGTCTTGAGGTTGTCGGTCAAAGTTAGAGTGATCAAAGATTTAATGTGAGTGGAGGCATATTGGTCGACATGGCGACATCCAATTATGTGGGGGTTTTTTTTCATCCTTTCACGAACATTTATAAATATCAAGATTTATTTGACATTGATCTCCTCCAATTCCTATGCCAGCACTTTGTCAAAGGATATCACAGATGTGATTTCCCCATAATCCCCGAGGCCTTTATCTTTTGTAAAATAATCGCTTGTGATGTCATACTATGTATCCACAAGCCGTGCTTTTGCTTTTTAAAATATTTTTTGCTGTTTTTATTTTTATTATTATTATTATTATTATTATTATTATTATTTATTTTTTTGGAAGGCATACTTTGTTAATTTGTGGAATATCTCTAACTTTTGTGCACAGATAATTTCTGCTTTAAATACAATGTGTGTGTGTTTGAATAAAATGTTATTTTTAGGTTTATGATGATTTTTATGTGAGCATTGTCATGGAAAGTATGGCTTGCAAGAATGAAGGTAAAGTATTTTTTGACACGTTTTCCTAAAGCAGATGAGCAGCAAGCATCGATAAATTGGGCATTGTGACTTTCGTTGTATCGAATGATGTTTTCCTGTGAAAGTTTAGAAGTTTGCGCACAGTTATATGCACAGTGAAAATACTCCTAAAGTATGAACTCGTGCATTTCATAATTGATTTTTTTTGGTTCTGTTTGCTATCATGTTGGCTTTACCGCCGATGAGTAACCCCAGCTATTGTGTTTTATTCCTGCCATTTGAGGCAAGCAGTTCTCATTGCTGGTACCGTGTTTACAATTCCAGGAGCCATTCATTCAGGCGTGCGTAAGCTTCCTTAAGCGCCGTTGCCCTACCATCATGGGCGGCCTGCCCCCAGAAAAGGAGCAACCCAAAAGCGCTCAGTTGCCCCCAGAGACGCTCTCCGCCATGCTCGTTTGCTTGCAGGCTTGTGCAGGGTAAGACTGGCAGCCTGTATTTTTATTGGATTTGCAAAATATTTGTTGCGTGAGCAAATGCTGAGCAAGCACTAGATTGGCCATGCCACTAGACTGTTGTTTAAAATAAACAATTTCGTGGATATTCAAAATAAAACATAAATTCCTGTTATTCAGGATCCACCCTCTGCCTCATTTGGCTCAAATCTGTATTAGGGAACTCAAAGCGGGAGAAGGGATCCTCGTCCTGTCGTTTGGCTTGACTATTGTTGATAGCCCGGATGGCTAATGGCTAAACTGTTCTCCTCTTCCGCAGTTTAGAATCGATTCTTCTGGTATGTTTTGCTTAATAATAACCGCGATATAATTTTCTGGGGCCATCTAAAAATAAGTGTCCTTAAATTGTGTTTTTTTTATTTTAACAATGGCAGCTTAAGCTTTCTTCTTTTTCTTTCTCAGTCAACTTTAGTGTTTATTGAAATGTAACATGACTGTGGTGCACTGTTTCATTAATGCTGTTTGTTGGCAATGTGACTCCATCATCCGAGGTCAATTTTGAATTGTGTACCTTAGCACGACAAGAGGGAAAACGGATCTGCCTTGTACAGTTCAAGATGAACGTTATCTCGTTGTTTTTTTTTTTAAGTAAAAGTTTCCCGTTGCTTGATCATTTCGACAGCGTTCCTGTAGCCCACCTGATACTCAGCACACGACTTCACCTGTCCCACAAGGCATTCGGAGAAGCCCAGGGCTCGTGCTGTAGTACAGATAGTTTTTAAGGACGTGTATTCATAAAGACAGCACCTGTTGTGAGCTGCATATTCAGGGTTTTTGTTTTTTTTGTAGCTTTTGTTCCCCCCCCCACCCCCCCCCCCCCCCCTTTTATTTTCCTCTTTCTCCTCTTCTTGTTTCGTCAATCCCAGCTGATGATCCGGATGGCCATTGATTTCCACCCTCTCCCCCCCCAACCCAATTTCACATGTTTCTAGATAATAAAATGCACAATTAACTAACTGCAAATTAAGGAATTTCATAATTTCTGCAGATTTCACCATGTCTTCCTGTTTGCGGTCCTTGATAGGCTGTAAATGGCATGTGAAGTAGCAGTTTGTGGTCAAACCTCAATTTTGGGGGTTTTGTGAAATTTGTTTAATCCCCTTGAGAATGATATTTTATTTTCATCGTGATTCCTGAAATTTATCTCAAATCCAACGTGTCTCATACAATTTTACCCCTGATCTTCTTTTCTTTTCTTTTTTTTTAACTTTGCAATCGATGGTAAAATATTGTCACCCCACCAATGAATTTAATGTTTGTTTGCTGCTTTACACTTGGTGATTGGTTTGTTTTCTTTCGTTCATTGGTCTCTCAATAACATTGATTTTGAAGCCAGCTCTCTTGGCATCTGTGTGTGATCAAAGAAAACACTTAACTTCATTGGTGTCTTTAGGAGCGTGATGCAAGAGTTATCTGAGACAATCCTTACAATGGTTGCCAACTGCAGTAATGTTATGAACAAGGCTCGCCAACCCCCACCAGGAGTCATGCCAAAGGGTCGAGCCCCTAATACCAGCACATTGGACAACATCTCTCCTGTACAGGTAATTGAGAGAAGACGAGTGTGATACTGATTCTCTCGAATGCAATGAAACCTTTGTTGCTCTTTCTGTTTCTGCCTGCAGCTCGACTATTGAGGAACTATTGCTCAGATTTGTTAATTAGCTTAGATGGAGAGATGGTGTGAGTGTCAATCGTTTTCTCTCAACTTTGTGCGTGCACGTTGTCCTCATTAGCCTCGACCATCTTCGTGTGCTTTTATCCATGACCGTGCTGATGTTTGGCCGTGTCTGCATGCAGATAAACTTTAGAAATAGCGCCCCCCTGTGTAAGTGTCGACTCGACAAATATTCCACTAATACGAGACATTGCAGACTCATGTTTGTAAAATTTGCGAGTGCTGTAAATTGCTCTCCTAAATGTTTTTTTTTTAATTTTTTTGCGAGAGTGATTACATTTGCTCAAGTTAACTGTTCCGTAGGCCACAACACTTCTTCGGCATTGTAGTTCAGCAAGCGTAAACATGCACCTTCTCTACCTCCGTAGGAAAATTAGTTTGCAAACCGAAAGTACCCATGACTTGAACTCGAGTTCATAGAACACCTTACCCCGCACAGTGTTCAGGTATATATTTCAATTGAAATAACATAATTATTTTAAAGGTCTTATTAAAAAAAAACTTTTTTTTCCAGAAGTTTACCGCTGTTGTGCAGTGTTGTACCACCACCTAATTTAACATGTCCAAGTACTGCAAAACAAAGTTTTTGGAAGCAGCAAGAATGTGATTTGTATTCTAGTGTTCAAGATAAAGATTTGTATAAAATAAAGATTTTAAAGGTCGTATGAAAAGATATTCTGGATTTTACCACTGTTGATGGTTTATTTTACTCCCACCTTATTTAACACGTTACATTAGTTATTCGTGCCTGTTGTTTTATGTCCTTTATGACATCCCAAAAGAGAGTAAGTTTCCAGTTTGGAATGATTTTAAATTTTGTTTGACTGCCCTGCCCGGCAGGCAGACAGAGTAAAATAATTATCTCTCATCTCCTGCGCTGTGTGATCAGGACGATTTCAGACAAAGTACTGCTAAACTACAGGTCCCCCCCTTTTTTTTTTCTTCTCCTTTCTTTCAATTAATGTTTCCAATTAATGTTAAAAAATATAACATGTCAATTTAAATTCATGTTTCTCGATCATAAACTGACGTTAGTAGACAGGACACACAGAAGTGAACTGATTGCTTAACCCCACTTCTTGCTTCGCGTGCGTGGGGGTTATAACTGCCTGTTGCGACGTAGCGGAAGTGGAAAAGGGCAATTTATTTATTTATTTCCTTGACCCCATTGTCACTAGCCATGTGGTAAATGTGACCAAGATCCATGATGTTATTGGGTTGTTTTTTTTTCTAAACACAGGATTACATAGTTGGACAAATACATTCTCAGGTGAGCGATCAAGAACGTTCCCAGGCAAAAAATGAGCGTGATAGCGCTTCTTAAAAATGAGTCACTGCATTGTTACATACTCTTTGTATTGTGAACAAGAAACTTCCATCATTAACCTCCGCCATCGAAGATCGGAGGTTACTGTTTTCACCCCTTTCTGTTTGTTTGTTTGTTTGTTTGTGAAAGTTATACGGAAAAACTCCTTGACGGATTTCGACGAAACTTGTTGGGGGGTTAGGTATGGTCCAAGGATCATGCCATTAAATTCTGGACTTGGTCCCCCCCCCCCAAAAATTGTTAGAGAAATATATATATATATTTTTTGCATTTCTACATGTTTTAAGTGATTTCCAACCCCCCCCCCCAAAAAAAATTGTTACCCCCCCCCCAAAAAAAAATAGAGAATTTTTTTTTTGCATTTCTACATGTTTTAAGTGATTTTTTTTTGCATTTCTACATGTTTTAAGTGATTTCCAACCCCCCCCCCCCCAAAAAAAAATTGTTAGAGAAAAAAAATTTTTGCAACTTTTTTTTCAACAAAATTTCGATTTCTTTTTTTTGCATTTCTACATGTTTTAAGTGATTTCCAACCCCCCCCCCCCCCAAAAATAAAAAATGTTGGAGAAAAGAACTAAACTGTCAGCACTGTGACGTCATATTTAATGAATAAGATATAAGGTTCACTTGAGTGACCCAGCTGTATTGGCGGCGGAGGTTTTGCACTCTAGCGAGTGCTCCCCCTCTAGTTTCAATTTTGTTTTCGTTAGACTTGACTTCCTGTATGCAAAATAGTTGGATTTTCTAAACAAAACTTTGTTGTACGATTGTATGGAATTCTGTGGAAATTGGGGGTTGGGTGGTGGTGGTGGGGGGGGGGGGTGTGAATTTGACAAAATAAAAATTTAGTTTTGTGTAATTGTCACCTCTCTCCACATGTAAGAATTTGGTAAATTGATAGATTTGCACACGTGCAACGTAGCACACTAATTCATTCATATTGGGATAAAATAAGATAACTGGCCAAGTGTTGGTGACTGGAAGAGAAACTCACCGTGGGTCGTAATGTATTGTATGTGATTGATTATAATCACAGGAGTGATTAATAATAAAAAAAAATTGTGTGAAGGAGGTGTAAATTTTCTCTAATGCTCAAAGTTAAAAACTGGTTGTCAGGTTCTTTCTCGTATTGTCGTTTGTGGTTAGCTCGAGGCATTGACTAGCATGGCGTCTTTGAACATCACCGGTGCTTCAACCAACCACGCTACCTCCATCCAACCGTTTCCACCGAATCTGGGTGCAGGATTTAATGCACCGTCCTCACCAGCCAAGGCCTTCCCTCAGCTTTCTGGAACGAACCAATCACCATTCTCAGCCTTGTCAAGCCTTTCTACACAGCTCCCTGTGCCAGGTTTGAGCAATTGCTTTGGAACAAAAATTTCCAATGAGCTTGAAATGGATTTGTTTTTCCAGATTAGTCCTTTCCTGTTGAAGAAAAGAAAAATGTTGACTCGCCTTCCGGAAGAGTCCTTTGTGTTTTTTGTTTGGTTTGTCCATTGTCGACTCTCCTCCGTCATGTAAATCGATTCATTTCCTTATCTCCCTTCAGATTTAGACAGAGGTTTTTTGAGCTATTGGATGACTTTTCAAAAAAGGGGGAAAAAAATTTCAGCAGCAAGGGTTTTATGGTGGAGATTACTGCAGCAAAACAAACTCAATAGCACGTTCACGGAATGATGTCTGTGGAAGAGCAGAGTCGGGACTTGATACCATACTGATGCCTTTGGTATTCTTCAATTGATTTGTGGATAAGGCCAACAATAAACGGAGGGGAGGGG
>CM068960.1:113548367-113560603 GCA_035128595.1 Eptatretus atami
AAAACATTTTGCAGTGCCATCAGTCTGTTTCATAATGAGTTGTTTTTGTGCATGGCAAATCCCATGAACAGTAAAGAGAGCGACAGCATGGCTTTATTGGTAGAATGCACCATGTAGTCACCTGTTTTGTGTTGAAGCAAAGGACGGATAATCCGTTGGCCTATTTTCAGCCCCCTGCAGGACGATAATCTCCCTCAAAGTTCAGTGGCTCTTGCCACGCTTGCCCATGTGCAGGTCTAGGCAGGAATTTTGAATTTGGTCAGAGTGCCAGTGATGACTCACCTGTTCACCGTGGAAAGAAACTGTGGGGTTTTTAGCTTGCCTGTTCGAAGAACAGATAGCTATAGCGATACCCCCGGCGTGAGTGTCAGCGTCAGTGTGAAAATGTTAAAGATTTTGGTGCAAGTTATTTTTTCCTTTCTAATGTTTTTATCTACCACACTATATCGGGGCGTATAATGTGATACCGGTCGTCCGTCCGTCCGTCCGTCCATCCGTTCCTGATCGCACTCTAACTCCCAAAGTTTTCAACTTTCACGTTTCATATTTGGTACATAGGCACAGACTGTGGAGACGGTGTGTTGTGACATACATTCGTCATCTAAAAGTGGTTGCCATGGCAACCAGGATGCTGTTTTCCATGTCGTAGCACAATTCTGTATATACCTTCTTGTTCGGGCGTATATTGTGCTCACTTGCGTTCTTGTTACTGATTACAATATACAAATACATATATTGCTTTAAAATTATTTGGATCAGATTTCACTGCAATGCTTTATAAAAAAAAAATTTAATTATTAGACGTCTTTAAAAACGATAAATGTATAAACAGGCGAGCATTGGGTGGCTTTGACACCAACTCTGGTTAACATCTACCAGCTGCTCCACCGACTGCCCTCCTCCCCCCCTCCCAGTAGAAAAATGTGGCTACCCAGCTTAACGTCTACCCGAAAGATGGCATGCTCGATGATGCCGTATCTGCGAATCACCAACCTGACTCGATACATTATATTTGGGTTGAGAATCACTTTAACTCGACAGCTTCAAGCGAAGTTTGCTACCTCTGCACTACATACATGACTATCAACACATGAGTCCTAAAAATTGTTCATTTCAATGATACTATTTTATAATCAAGTTTTAAATGTTAGAGTCTCATATTATTTTAATCACTGGGAAGGACAATTGTGTGTGAACTTCCCCCTCTCCCCCCCCCCCCCCCCCATGCCCTTCCGAAGCTTTCTGGCTCGGTGGTAGCAACATGCGGTATATGTTTTCTCAGTTATGTGTAACATTGCCAAAATGGCAAGTACTGCATGCTGTTTTTACATGTAGAACCTCATTGGTATGTATTTGTTTGAAAGTGGAGCTTTGCAATGTTTGTAGCAATACAAAAAGTTGTTTCCGAATATTGCTTTCTTCCGAAGGGCTTGGATCGGGAGCGTTGGGTGGCATGAGCAACGCCTCATTGGGTCTCCAGGGGGTTGGTGGAACTGACCCATTTGTGCAAAGGAAGCTCAACCTCTCAGGGATCAATCCACAAAGCTTCCAGCAAAGTGAGCTATATGTCCTGTTGTAGTTTTGAACATCGCCATTCTTTAGTTATCATGCCATTTTGATGTAATGTTTCTATTTTTATGTCAGGTCGCTGACCGAACAAAGCAGTTCGCTGTCTGTCCTGTCTGTCTGTCTGTCTGTCTGTGTCCGTTTGTCAACAATTTTTATTTTTCTATCTCCTCCTAGACGTCTCGGCCGATTGAGTTCTAAGTTGACACGATGATAATACTAGTTGCTCCCTATAGATCGTCTGAGCCCTTTTTCGCATTTTCGCCTCGGGGTCAAGGTTACAGGGTCATCAAGCGCAAAATGACCGATTGCTCGAATGGCCTATAAAGAAGCATCGGACGGCTATATGCATAATGGGTTTCATAGGGATTATTAAGAAGATTTAATTCGACCAACTAGTTTCTCGTTACCTCTGTCACCTGGCCCTGTTTATTGGGCAACACGAGGTCCGTTGACTTCAACACGGCTTCACGCGGTTATTTCAAGTTCAATTTAAATTGTTTTCACTTTTATAGTCGCTAAGGTTGATTAATACTCGGTTGCATCAAGTTTTGTCAAAATTGAATGTTTATATCCTCGGTCTGTGTGGAATGCATTGCAGCGAGGAGTAGCTTCCATTGGCTTCAATCTGTTTCCATATCGCATCATGAGGCTGTCTTAAGTTCTAGTTCATTTCTGTTCTCACTTTGGGACATTCTGGTGTAACTACAGGCTTAATGAAGATAATTTTCATGCAATTCCGATCAGAAACGAACCTTTCATGAGGAAAATATATTCAATTCAAATAACTGTGAGACTCTGGAAGGGACACCACATGCTTTCCATTCACTGCTTCACCTCGTAACCTGTCCTCCTGAGGGACTGCTTATTCGTAACGTCTGAGATTAATGTTTATATTTTAGATGGTTTGGGGATGTGCTCAACAAGTATCTGAAAGAATTCCGGTGAAAAACGCACGTTTTTAAGATTTTGTTAAAACATTTCACCCGACGGCGAGCTGCCTCGTCACGTGATATCGTGCAAGCGCGTTGATGCATCACGTGACGCTAATACGGAGTGTGCGTGACGACGTGTTGTCTATACGGGGAAGACGCGTCAATTTCCTTCCTTACAAGCTTAAAACGGGCACTCGGTAACACTTGTACACTCGACCTTTGCATTATATTAAATCTCGTTTAACAGCGATTTGTTATCAACATTTGGTGCTTTCTTTCTCAACTCCTGCTTTTACCCCGAAAGTAAAAATAGCCTCTCCTGCTTTCATCTCTCCTACGAATACAGATAATGCTGGACACATGTCAATCACAACCACTTCCTGTTTCAGACTTTGCGGGAAAACTAGTTCCGGTTTCTCAAAGTCCGATAAGGAAGTCCCGATATTTAATTAGCCTATATCGAAGGTCTCTATCCTCTTACACCCTTTGGTCGATCGGGGCATATTTCTAAAGCTAAACCTCTTACACCCCACACTTTCAGCACTTGTTTGGACTGGATTCTAGGGAGGATGTCGGAGAGATCAAGCTGCGGTGCAATCGATTGGGAATATCAAGATCTCTGACCTTGATGTTGCAGATGATGCAGTCATCTTTGCGGAGACTTTAGATTCCTTTTTGGGGCCCTCGGACCACTGGCATTACGGGTTTCCTGGGATAAAACTAAGATCCAGGCTTTCAACGACATCGTGGATGCTGCCATCTTGTCTGTACCGTTTGTGGTGAAGATGTTGAGGTCACGGAGAGATTAATTTACCTTGACAGTGATATTCATGTCTCTGCTGGCTGTGAGCCAAATGTCAAGACCGTCTGGTCGGGCCTGGGGAGTCACGGATTCACCAGATCATACGGTGTGGCGCTGCCGGTACTGTGCGGGAGGACGAAAGTCGAGTCTTCAGGTCCTTGGTGCTTCAGTCTTGCTCTATGGATGTGAGACTTGTATTCAGACCAGGGATCTGAGAAGGAGACTTAATTCCTTTGGGACCAGGTCTCTCGGAGAATCTTGGCTATTGCTGGTCAGACTTTTGTCAACGAGCGGTTGCTGAGAGAGAAGAAATGAGATCTGTTACCTGTATAGTCCGTAAGGGTCAGCGGCGGCTGTATGGACATGTGGCTCGTTTCCTAACGCTGATCCTGCTCACCAGATTCTCTCAGCGAGGGAGCCTTGTGAGTGGAGGAGGCCAATGGACCGACCACATGTCTCATGGTTGCAGCAGGTTGATCAGCATCTCAAGAAGATGGGGATGGGCCAGGCATCTGCCTGGGGATAGCCAGACGGAGGCCCCTGGAGTCTTGGCGGAAAGTGGACGCAGTGACACACTGGTCTGGTTTTTTAACCTAAAATCTGTGTGGAAGTTTCTGGCACACGCTCCCATACCTGACCTGACTCGACAACCGGAGTAGTCTTGATGACTTTTTATGTTATTTTTTTCCCCGTTGAGCAGTTAATGGGGGTGAAGTTTGCCAAGGAGATTTTACAGGAGAAGATATTTAAACACGAGAAATACACTGGCATCCCCAATTTTTTTTTTTTTTGTAAACTACAATATTGTTGTAGTTTACACGGGCGATTAGGGTGAGCGGGGCGTGGAGCCTGTCAAAATGACAGGTGCACAAAACTCAACAACAGAGAATTACAATACACAGTTGTGGATTACGTTCAACAAATTATTTGCAAAATGGGAACTGGTCGAAACGGGATTCTAAACATGACTGGTCAATATGTTGGGTGGATTTATTTGTGTGCTTCAGGCATTAAGTGAAATGTGCGTACATGGTGTATAAGCACACTCTTGATTGCTCTGTAAAAATAATAATAATAATAATATATAACTAGAATGCCACTTATAACTGCTGGCAGTGATGACCGGGTACCCAGTCCGTCTGCCTTTGATACAACTGATACAACATGAGACTTAAATCATAGTCGCAAAGTTTCACATTGAAAGGATAAGCGGTGCCTGAGAAAACATTATTTAATAGTGATACAAACAAGGCCTGCTTCGAGACGGCGCGGAACAGACTATTTACGAACCGGGCAGCACAAAGCGTTCAATTTCGTTATTACTAGCTACCAGATTCAAAATTTAAATAATTCTGGCTGCCAAACCGCACAACCGATCAGGTTGAAATTTTAACTTTTCTTTCACATGTTGGCGAAATTAAATCTGAAGTTTCGCATATATAGATGCAGCGGTTCCAGAGTAAACATTAATAATATTTATCCTCAATCTAAGATGGCGGCCAAACCATGTGATTGTGAAGTCATAATTTTTACCACATGGATACACGATGGTAGATGATAATTGCAAATTTTGCTTCATAGGTTGAGCAGTTCCAGAGAACATTATTTAATATTTTCTTAAATCCAACATGGCTGCTAAACCTGGGCCCGATCCGTTGAATTTCAAACCTTCCTTCCACATGAATGTTCCACCTAACGCTGTTTCACATTTATTGATGCAGTAGTTCCAGAGTAAACATTAATTAATATTTTTCCTTCAATCCACTATGGCTGCCAAACGTTGTGTCGTACCTCAAAAGGGGGTGAGAACTTTTTATTCGTACATGGAGAGTCGGTCATAGTGTGGAGTTTCGCCTGGATATGTTCGCCGTTTCAGAAGAAAAAGACGTTAAAGTTATTATTTTTCAATCCAAGATGGCTGACGAACCATGTCACCTATGACATCACAAATTTAAATTCTGCTTCCAACTGTGTATTGGAACACGTGTGTGAAGTTCCGTGTTAATCGGTAAAGGTGCGTTTTTCTATCCAGATGGCTCCAAACCATGTGACGTGTGATGTCATAATTTTACCACGTGTGCATACATGATGGTAGATATATTGCAAATTTTCGATTCGTTAGGAAGCGGTTCCAGAGAAAACATTATTTAATATTTTTCTTAAATCCACATGGCGCAAACCATGTGACTGTTCAATTCGAAATTAACAAACTTATATCGCCGAGCTGTCCCGAATATAGTTCTGAAATCTCCTTCATCGACCAGCGCTTCTGGAGAAGAAGATGTTGAAGGTTTTAGGGTTTTTTTCAAGATGGCCGCCAAACCTGTGACCAATCAAGAGAAATTAACAAACTTGAGAAAGGACCACATGGGGAATATATCTAAAGTTTCGTCTCAATCTGTCTTCCGTTCTGGAGAAGAAGATTTTTAAAATTTATTCATTTTCAATACAAGATGGCTGCGAACCATGTGACCTATGAATCATAAATTTAAATTTGCTTTCTATCGTTGACCCGAACAAGTGTGTCAAGTTTCGTGTAAATCGGATAAGGTCGGTTTTTATCCAAGATGGCCGCACACCATGTGACTTCTGAGGTAAAATATTTTTGCCATGTATGCAGACTTGATGTGAAGGCAGTTGCAAATTTTCGCTTCGATGGCTTAAGGAATTCCAGGGAAAACATTTTTAATTTTTTCTTAGATCCAACATGGCGGCCAAACCATGAGACCTATCAATTCGAAATTAACAAACTTATATCACATACATGTCGCGAAATAGTTGTGAAATCTCGCCTTCATTGGACCAGCGCTTCTGGAGAAGAAGATGTTTGAAGGTTTTAGGGTTTTTCAAGATGGCCGCAAACCATGTGACCTAGCAACAAGAAATTAACAAACTTGAAAAAGGACCTCATGGGAATGTACCTGTAAAGTTTCGCCTCAATCTGCGCAGCCGTTCTGGAGAAGATTTTTTTAAAAAAAATTTCAAAACAAGATGGCGGCCGAATTACGTCACCGATGGCGTCCAAATATTTTTTTCCTACGTATGAATTTATGTGTAGATGACGCTCAAGAAATTTCTAATTTTTGCCATTGGCGTTCTACTTGACGAATTTTCACCGGGATACCTCTTCACCGATGACGTCACGAAAAATCACACGTATTCCCGAGAGGGAGCTAGTAAAATGTATGAAGCGAAAAAATTTTACCCTAGAAAGTTCAGAGATACAGAGGTCCAAAGTTTATCTTTTTTTTCAAATGGCGCCCGTACCTCGTGACCTATGACGTCACAATTATCAATTATGTATGCTATCAAAAAAGATACATATTTGGTGAAAAATTTGTGTCGATCGGTCTTACCATTTCTGAGAAAATGGCTTTTAAAGCGAAAAATCCGGAAATTTTGCAAAATGCCGGCGGAAGAAAAATAATAAAGAAATCATAATAATAAATAAACAGAAGAAAAACAATAGGGTACCCTGTACTCAGGGTACTCTAATAATAATGTGGGTGGTGTATAAGCAAAGCCTCGTTTGCTTCTGATATAATTTAATTTAAAAAAAGACGTGTGGTGTATAGGCTCAGAACGCTAACTTCATTGCTCAATGCCTCAGGAAAAACAACTCTGGTTATGTTGGGAAACCAAATTGTGGCTATTGCTTATGTGCATATATAATCGTGTTTATATAGCTTGGATCGATTCCAATTCCACTGTGCCATGAGGGAATGATCCGATAGGCTTGAAGCCTGAGGCCTATACAAACCGTGCGCCTCAGAACCCCTGTGACGCTGATGGGCTGCATTGGATGATGCTTTTAACAGTCGCTTTTGGTCTTTTTCACACTGAAGAGAAAACTTGTAGGGAAGGCATGGCCGTTCTGAATATGACTTGGGCCTCACGGAGCAGCAAAATGGTGGACGTTGCATTTATTTTTTAGGGATGGAGTCAGATTCCAGTTGTCCAACCAGTGGTTGTAATAAAAACCGAACGCATGTTAAAATGGACAAAGAAAGGTGATGTTCGCTTTGGGACGTCATGAAAGGTACACATTTTGAGGTTCGGCTAATTTCGATAGATTGCATCAAATTGTGGGGAACATTGTTGTTGTTTTTTTGTTTGTTTTTTTTAAACACGTGATAAATGTGACAAAAGTGCATCTCTGTGCACATGCGTGCATGCATGTACCTCCGCCTCCCTCACCTCCCCCACCCCAAACATTAAAATTAAATATATCTCCCAAATATTTTGACCAATTATGTTTTGTTTTGTTGTTTTTGCAGACGTGTAATCCCTAAATGGATAGAATTGGCTATTCCTGCTTTTGCTTATCCTGGTAAAGATGTTTTTGAACATTTCTTTGAGTTAATTTTCCATTTTTGTTGTCTTCCCCCCCCCCCCCCCCCCCCCCATCTGCACTTTGGTGATCTGCTGGTGTTAGCAGCGGACTTGTCACAGGTTTCTCCCGAGATGAGCCAACAGTTCAGCAAAGAAATAGATGACGAGGCAAACAGCTACTTCCAGCGCATCTACAATCAACCGCCACACCCAACCATGTCAGTGGATGAGGTGGGATACCTTTGGGGATTGTGGAACTTGATGAACAAATTGCCATCTGGAGAGGTGTAAAAGTTTGTTAGAACAGATCTTTGTTTTTTTTTAACTCCATTGGGATTGCATCCGAAGCAATGCACTTTTGAATATCAGGCACAGTTCCACCATTTGCAAACATCAGGCCCATTGATGCATTTCTGCCATAATTTTTTTTTTTTTTTAATCCAGTGATCTAAGCTTCTTGGTTTTACTTGTGTGCAAATCGCATTTAGGACAAAGAAAGGTGATGTCGGTGTAACTGTAGGTGAATTAATTTACCAGGACACTGGTGCAGTTGACATATTGACATGGTCCATGTCATGGTGGGTGTCTCAATATGGGTTCCCAAGTGTCATAAGACTTGCTTTGCGATGGTCATTTATTTTGCCTTTTATAGGAAAAAAATATATAGAAAGGTTTAAGAAATGTTGTCTGAATCCTTTTATCTGTTTTGTTACGTCGGCCTGCTTCTTCCACCTCTTGTTCCCAGTCAATCCCTATTTAGCTTATTTGCAGGTTCTTTCGTTCATTCGTTTCATTTATTGGAGTTTATTCTGTGATCATCTCTGACCAGGCAGCACTCTTGAACTTAAACATCTTCTCCAGACAGTGGTGTGTACAATGGGGATTCACACGATAGATTTCTTTCCACCGGACATAGTTTTCTGGCTAATTTAAAGGATAAACCGGTAATTTGGAAGGACTATGAACGTTGGGGATGGGGGTGGGGGGGGGGGAGGGTGGGTGGTGGAGGTGTGTTGAAAATTGGGGTCGAAAATTAATGGATTTGGATGGGGATAATCTGCGATGGTGTTGAAGAGCAGTTTTAAAGACCTGGAGGGAAGATTGAGATTAAAGAGCGTGTGGAAGTTGGTTCCAATGGTGGGAAAAAAAAAGAGGAACGAATGAGTGGAGATGAGTGATTCTGGATTTTGGGAGTTTCACCAGATGGAGGTTGTTGGTTGACCACCTGTACCCTGTGGATACTTGGGGAGGAGGGGTTGGGGGGATAGAGCACAGAAAGAGCAGAGGGTGCAAGACAATAAAGAATGTGGTGGAAGGCAGAGAAACAACCAACCTGTCTGCGGTGGGAATTGACTTGATGTTGATGCTAACCGCTGTTGGAAGCGAGTAGAAGCTGATGTTTTGGGCTTGCCAAAGGGTTCACGCTTAAAACATCAGCTTCTCCTTGCTTCCCACGGCAGTTAGCCTTCCTCGATCAACGCTCTGTTGATCCCATCCATCATAAGAACAGTTCTTTGTTTGGGAAACGTCTGTTGATATGCACAAGATTAGTCTATCGAGGGTGTGTGGGAAACCAGCAGAGGTGCATTGATCCACCACCAATCCACTTCCTTTGTTCTGCGAGGAGAATTGTTTTTCATGCACTTTCATCTTTAGCGTGAATCAATCGTACAGATGTCAACCGTTGTCAATCGCAACTTTTTCTTTTGTTCTCTTGTTTTATGTTTGCCTTTATCTCTGCTGCTGTTGCTGTCAGCTTGACAACACATCGACAGTTGGTCAGCTTGACGAGCAGTGGCTATTGATGCCGAGAGAACGAATCTCATCGACCAACCCGAGCGAGGCCCTCAAGAGCATGCAGCCTGGACGAGGACACGTAACCAAAGCACAAAATCAAGTGAAGGCTCATAACAAGATGCACATGTACATTACATCAACAAATTTGCACACCAACAATTGACAAAAACCGTTAAACAAGATCATTCCCTGACTGGTATCCTCCGCTTTTGAAGAGGGTCTCAGAGCAGAGAAGATGGCATGTGGTCACGGAGGACCCTGGAACCCAGGATTGACGTGAACCTTTTTGTTTTTGCTGTGTACATATCAAAATCATGCCTCCTTCCACATCTGGTAGATTAAATATTTATTACCATGAAGTTGTGGTATCTTGCATCACAAGGAACTAGCAGTGCATCCTTTAGTTGTCTCCTGGCCAAACCACCAACTGGTGTTTTTATTCCCATTTGCTCTTTCTTACATAAATGCTGCTGTTTTTATCATTGCAAAGTTAACAGTTCAAGATAATTATTATTGATTATTGTGTTGGAAAAATTATTATTGTGAAATTCTTCTTGATTATATTATCTGGGAAAAAATATTATTGTTAAATTCTTCTTGATTATTATCTGAGAAAAATTATTATTGGAAAATTCTTCTTGGTTATTATCTGGGAAAAAATATTATTGTAAAATTATTCTTGATTATTATCTGGGAAAAATTATTATTGTAAAATTCTTCTTGATTATTATTTGGGAAAAATTATTATTGTAAAATTCTTCTTGATTATTTTCTGGGAAAAATTATTATTGTAAAATTCTTCTTGATTATTATGTGGGAAAAATTATTATTTTAAAATTCTTCTTGATTATTATCTGGGAAAAATTATTATTGTAAAATTCTTCTCGATTATTATCTGGGAAAAATTATTATTGTAAAATTCTTCTTGATTATTATCTGGGAAAAATTATTTTTGTGGAATATTGACATTATTACCATTCATTGTCAGCCTTTGACTTGTTCATAAAATTGACCATCTATAGCAATGTTTCACAGCATCACTAACTGATTCCTTTCCAGACTTGTTTTCCCCTCTGGGAGGGATGAAAGTGGTGCAACATTAATTACCCTGTGAAAACCATTTTGTCTGCATAAGACAATCCGTGCAGAGATGACATTACAGGGAGCACAAACATTTGTGTAATTATTTTGTGGATTGATGAATTAACATTTTGGGCAACAATCAGACATTACTTTATCAAGTTTCGTGATTTCATTAATCAGTAAGATGTCCTGAATTGTTAAATGTTTTTCAGTCCCAATCATGTTGAATGGCAATATTTGCTTCAATTCCACCATGGTGTGGTTTTGGAGCTGTAGATATATATATATATATGTATTTTTAATAGCTAAATATTGAAATTTGTTTGGGTGCGGTGGCTGGCTTGGAGTTGTAAAAGATCATAGTTTCATAATTCTATGACTGAATATTCTGGTTGGTAGTGATCATTACAGTTGCTGCACATGGTTGTGAGGTAGGTATCCCTGTCTCTTTATTTTATTTTACCCAAGTACGTATCCAAGTTTTTATTTTTTTTATTTTCAAGTACTATCAAAGAACCCATCCTTAACGGAAGGGTTATTTCCCCCACTTCAAAGATATCGAAATGCTCACTAAGATCTTGGCAAAAAAAGTATATATATTTAATTATTTTCTTGCTTGTCGATTATAGTCTCCAAATATAGACGATCTCGCGATATATCAACATTGTGCAATCACTTGTGTTAACATATTGCGACCACCCTGCTGTAGGGTCCAGCGATATATCAATGTAACGGTTATACTGTTATAATTTTTCAAATCGATATACCGGTATTGGAGTTCTGAATATACCGGTGTACCGAAAAAAAAAATACAAAACAGCGTGGGAAAAAAAAAATCAGTGTATCACCAACAAATGAAAGAAAGGTATCTACAATCTTTAAACACCGTACACAATTTACATAAAACTTTGCACTCGACTACACGTGGAATAGCAATTGCTAATGGGTTATTATCTCCGCCACTGAAGGTGAAGGAGGTTATGTTTTCACCCCTTTCTTTGTGTTTGTGTGCAGGATATCTCAAGTTGTGGAAGGGTCCAGATGAAATTTAGTGGGCAGGTTGGGTGTTTGACCATGATGAATTGATTCAATTTTGATGAGGATCCAGATCTGACGATTTTAAAAAGTGATTCTTCACCATTGAGAGATGGGGCTAAACTAAGATACATACCACGATATCTCAAAAAGTTGTGGACGAATTCGGATGAAACTTGTCAACGGTTGGGTGTGTGACCATGACACGAATTGATTCGATTCTTGTGAGAACCGAATCCGGATCTGGATCGAGAATTATTAATGTCTAAAGCGATTCTTCACCATTGAAGAATAGGCTAAAAACGACATGTGTGTATATATATAATATATTATATATATATATATATATATATATATATATATAATATATATATACATATATATTCCATGATATTTCAAAAATTTATTGGCCCCAATATGTTCTTGTGATCAGGCATTACGTGACAGAGGTATGTGCTCTTCCGAGTGCCTTGTCGTTTTATATGAATTGGATGTGCTTTACTGAACACCACGGCAATCTGCGATAGTCGTACTTGTATGACAAATCATTTATAATACAAGTTGAAGTTGGAAGTAATACAGTATAACCGTTCGCATCATGTGAGAATACTTTGAAAAATTGTCAATGATGTGCACGTCATATATGAATATATAATGGACCATTGGACCATTGCGTACTTTTTGAA
>CM068960.1:113579326-113591001 GCA_035128595.1 Eptatretus atami
CAAAACTAGAATATCTTGGTTGGATAAGTGTCCACCCACCTTATAATAGCAATTGTAAATTGGCTCAGGTATAAACAATCACCTTCTAAATCACATCAAGTTAATTGGCCTCCACCTGTGTTAAATTGTTGTGATTCTGATTATTTCAGAATATAATCAGATGTGAAATTCACTACCCAGCAGAAGAAACCCATAGGAACAACAAAGACTCAACCATGAGCAACAAGAAGCTTTCAAAAGACCTCTGGGATAAAGTTGTGGAAAGGCACAGATCAGGGAATAGGAATAGAAATATTTCAAAGGCTTTGAGTATCCTTTGGAGCACAGTCAAGACAATAATTCTAAGTGGAAGGTGTATGGTACCACCAAGACCCTGCCAGATCAGGCCATCCCTCCAGACTGGATGACCTAGCAAGGAGGAGACTGATGAGAGAGGCCACCAAGAGGCCAATGGCAACTTTGAAAGAGCTACATGCCTTTATGGCAAAGACTGGTCACTCTGTGCATGTGACAACAACATCCCAAGCACTCCACAAGTCTGGCCTGCACACTCAAGTGGCAAGAAGGAAGCCATTACTCAAAAAGCCCACCTTGATTCCCATTTGAGGTTTGCAAAAAACCCACTCTGTAGATTCTGAACCCATGTGGAAAAATGTTTCGTGGTCAGACGAAACCAAGATGGAACTTTTTGGCCTAAATGTAAAACGTTACATTTGGTACAAACCAAACACAGCACATCACCAAAAGAACACCATCCCTACTGTGAAGCATGGTGGTGGTAGCATCGTGTTATGGGGATGTTCCTCATAGCAGGGACTGGGGCACTTGTCAGGATAGAAGGAAAAATAGATGGAACAAAATACAGAGAAATCCTCGAGGAAAACCTGCTACCTTCTGCAGGAAAGGTGAAATTGGGACGGAAGGTCACCTTTCAGCATGACAACGACCCAAAGCATACAGCCAAAGCTACACTGGAGTAGCTCAGGAACAAAAAGATAAATGTCCTTTAGTGGCCAAGTCAGAGCCCCAACCTAAATCCAATCAAAAATCTGTGGCATGACTTGAAAATTTTTTGTTCAACGCTCCCCATGCAACTTGATTGAGCTTCAACAGTTTTGTACAGAATAATGGGCAAATATTGCCCAGTCAAGGTGTGCAAAGTTGCTAGAGACCTATCTCAACACACTCACAGCTGTAATTGCTGTCAAAGGTGTTTTTTTTCCACCAAGTATCAACTCGGGGGGGGGGGGGGGGGGGTGGGTGGTGGACACTTATCAAACCAAGATATTGTAATTTTGAATTTTTCATTAATTTTAAGAAATTTATAGAATTTGTTTTTCACTTGGAAGTTGTGGGTTATGATGTGTAAATAAAGGTGGAAAAAGTCTGATTTAATGTTATTTAACTCTGTGCTATAAGGCAACAAAAGGTGAAAATTTTGAAAGGGGTGCAGACTTTCTCTCGGCCCTGTATATATTTATGCATTTAGAAGTTCAAGGAATAAACTTTGAAGTGGATGTGGTCTTTTTTTTTTTGGCTCTATTATTTTCCATCTCTTCTACCCCACCCAGCCTTCGATCAATACAACAAATATTGACACCCTTTTGGTTGCCACCGATCAATCAGACCGTATCGTGGAGCCTCCGGAATCGACTCAAGATAAAATATTCTTTATCTTCAACAACCTGTCTCAGTCGAACATGGCACAAAAGGTAATAACGACGCAACCTTTGTTCAATAATTTATTGCTTCAAGCAAAGTGTAAATTTTTAAGGTCGTCTCAGGAGGTTGTTTTTTGGTTTTTGTTTGTTTAGGGTGTTCTGGAAATTCTCTGCTAATTGTGATGAAATTTGATGATTTATTTTTATTTTATTTTTTTAAGACTCGGTCCCACACCCACCATCCTCCTCCCCCTCTCACCCCACTGTGGTGTACAAATTGAAGATTCAAGTTATTTTGCATGAATGTGTTTTACAGACTGATGAAATGAAGGAATGTATAAAAGATGAACATCTTCCATGGGTGGGACAATACCTTGTGATGAAGCGGGCCAGCATTGAACCAAACTTCCACGGTCTCTATTCCAACTTCATAGATACCTTGAAGAATCAAGATTTCACAAAGATGGTGCTTGTTGAAACTTTCAGAAATATCAAGGTATGACTCTGCTTTTTTCCCTCGAGGGAAGTATTTGGAATTATTGTTTGAATTAAAATCTCTTTTCAGCTTTCAATTTCTGATGAGAAATATTACTCTTTCAACAGTTTTGAGCGTGTCATCGCTGCTTGTGTAACTGTGATGCAAAACTATGATGCTGAAACTTGTGGTTCTTTACTTTTGCTGAAACACTGTGTTGTAACGTGTTTTGGTGATTTTTAAGCAGTGATGCTGCTTCAATGTTAGACTTTCCATCCATCCATCCATCTGTTGCTCAAAAAAAGAAGAACCTTTCTAGCACACCATGTTTAATTCTAAAGGGTAATTCTAATGGGTGTCTTTCGTTTCTTGGCTTTGCCCATTTCATATTAATCAGAATTGCACCCATGTGCAAAGGAAGCAGTTCAATTTGGCATTTTCAACATGAAATAGGCAAAGCATAGAAACAAACGAAACCCTTTAGGATTTCCCATCATCAAGCCTTAGAATTAAACATGTTGGGTTTGAAAGGTTCTTCTTCATTTTTGACTGATGTATGGATGAACGGAAGGAAGAAGAACAGCCAAATATTGAAGTGACTTCACCACTTAAAAATGCCAAACTGAACTGCTTTCTTTGGACGTGTGTGTGTGTGTGTGCGCGTGCATATACATTATATATATATATATAATGTAAATTTTTATAGGGGGGAAATGTAAAACAGCTGTGCTGGGTTCGGGTTAGGATTAGAGGTTGCTGCGAGAGCATGACTTCAGGGAAATCTCACGGACCTTTGCTCGAAGAAAGCATACAAGACACTTGAGTGTCAGGTGTTCGGCTGCGTGAATAAGCGATGAAAACGTAAAGGGAAAAAGTTTCCAAATAACAGCGGCAGCTTGTATGTTCCTCTGCACTCGGCATCGCTCTCCAGTGTCCGCATTCACTCCACCCCGATTCTTTCCTGTCCTCATTTAGCTCTACCTTTCTGATTCTGATGTACCATACTCTGTTGCAGAGTGTCTATGCTGCCGAGCAATTTCTTGGCAAGAGTTAAACTGGGAGGTTTGTCATTGCCTTCCGAGCAGTAGTTAGGGCAAGAATTTGGAATTTATCATGGTGCTGGCAATAGCTTGCCTCCGCTTCGCGAAGGACACCGTGGGTTCTTTAACATCCACCAACTGATGCCGATAGGTGGGTCGCCAAGTTTAACGTCTATCCGATGGACGTCACACACATTGATAAATCGTCCTGAGGAAAGTTTATCGCTTGGTCAGATTCAAACTCAGGCTGGACAGCTAATAGGCGAGTGTGCGTACCTCTCGGTCTCGGCTATCCTGCCAACCCTACCTATCATTAACGGTCCTTAATTTGATAGTCTTAGTTTATCCTGAGTTTGGCTTGACTTTATTATGGTTTGAATGATAATTGGTTAAATTACATCATAAAATGCCATTGTATTGTGTACATTGTTGAGCAACATCAAAATGAAACTGACCATTCACTGACTTTTAGCAGAGGCTCCTCATGCCTACACATCACTTCAAGTGCTCTCATTGCTGCCAAAGTGTTGGTCATGATTTCCTTGTCTCTGTATTTATTTATTTTTTAATCTCCTCCTTATTTCAAAACATTTAAATGATTACGGTGGCTGTTGAAGGGGGGGTATGTATTGAAAACAAAATGTGGTGGTAATTAAGGCTCGGTTTAGTTTCTCTTTTAGGTAATGGTCTTGTTCTATTTTAAACTCAAGTAGACATTTAGTCCTTTTCTCTGTAGTTGTCGGTCGCACATTTTTCCCAACATTGGATGATTTAAAATATATATTTATTTATTTATTTTTCCTGTCATCGGAGACAGTCTTGTTCTGGGGTGAAAATTTTGAAATAAAGGGGGTTGGGTGTGGGAAATGGAGGGTGGTGTTTTGACTTGTTATGGGATCTGCATAATCAAGTGATGCGCTTTCCTTGCAGGTTCTGTTAACATCTGACAAGCAAGCGGCGAACTTCTCTGACCGATCGCTGCTGAAAAATCTCGGTCACTGGTTGGGCATGGTGACACTTGCAAAAAACAAACCAATCCTCCAGATTGTAAGTTCAATACCAACTCTTCCTGAAACGCATTCATTTTATTATCTTTTAACATTCCCATTATCTGTTGCATTTCACAGGTTATTGCTGTCCAAGATAAGAAATCTTTGTGAATATAGATATTTAGTTGACCATTGCTCTCAATTAAAAAAAACTTCAACATGCTTGTGCATTTCTCGTTCATGTTTGTGCATTTTGTAAATTGAGCTTGGTAATGTCTTGGACGAACATTGATGCTCTTGTTTTTTTTTCTTTCTCTAAACTATAGGACATTGATGTGAAAGCCCTTCTGCTGGAGGCTTATGGCAAGGGTCAGCAAGAGCTGCTTTACGTGGTTCCCTTTGTGGCGAAAGTGCTCGAGTCCTGTTCTAAGAGTTTGGTGAGTGCATCAATAATATTTATTTATTACCTCCACCAACGAAGGTGGACAGAGGTAATGTTTACCTCCACCACTGGAGGTGAAGGAGGTTGTGTTTTCACCCCTTTCTGTCTGTTTGTTTGTGTGCAGGATATCTCAAAAAGTTGTGGACGGGTCCAGATGAAATTTTGTGGACAGGTTGGTTGTGTGACAAGGACAAACTGATTAGATTTTGGTGAAGATCCGGATCCGGATCCGACTACTAGAATTAAAAAAAAATGATTCTTCACCATTGAGAGATAGGGCTGAACTAATATATAGCACGATATCTCAAAAAGTTGTGGATGGATTCAGATGAAACTTGGTTGACAGGTTGGGTGTGTGACCACGGTTAATTGATTCGATTTTGGTGAAGATCCCAATCCGGATCTGGATACGAGAATTATTTCATTTTTAATGTGATTCGTCACCATTGAGGGATCGGGCCAAAAACGATATATCGCATGATATTTCAAAAATGTATTGGGCCTGATCTGTTCTCGTGGATCAGACACATTGCGAGGCAGAGGTATGCGCTCTACCAAGTGCCCTTCTAGTTTTTCAATGCTTTAACTTCTTCCGACATCTGTGAATCGCAATGTCTGCACAGCCTGATGGGTTTTGCAATCCTGTCTTGTCTGTCCAGGCCATAAGCTTTTACCATTTGAGCTTTTGTCATCACGTTTTCAACAAAACCTTTTTGTGAGAATCTAGATAAGACTAATTAATAATATTAAAAATAAATTTGCTGTTTTTTGTTAAGATTAGTTGTAATACAAAGTGACTGGAGAGGCTTTGCATTTTGAAATGCTTTCTAGTTTTAATAGTTCATTCTGATAACTTTTTTTGATTTTAACCCGAGTAACATTTTACTCCCAAATCTTACCAACTGGGGTCTTTTCAGACCCCCAACTCAAAAACCATTCAATTTCACATTAATGACTAAACATGGTGTTTTCTTGATAAAGTCAACAAACATAAGAAAAAAGAAAAAATAAATAAAAAATCTAAAATTCACCCACCAACGGGGGACTTTTATGACCCCAACTCAGAAGCACTAAATTTAATTCAATCTGCTGAAGTTTCACATCAATGAGGAAATGTAATTTATTTTGATTGGATGATGTTTTAGTGATAATTTAAACAAACATTAGCATTAAAAAAAAATAAAATCGGAGGACTTGCTCGATACAGATGCAATGTGAAGTAATCATTCATGAATGAAAACGAATTGAATGAAAACAACTGGGGTCTTTTTGGACCCCTGAAAGGATTTGCTTGTAACTCTGTGCAGCAAGGTGGGATCTTAAAACATCATGTGTATTACCGGCACCTGGATAAACAAGCTAATAAACCATGAAATTCATTGTTAAACCAATGTAGAAATATCACTTCAAAATGTATGCCCGGGGTCCAACAAGACCCCTGTTGGTAGGACTCGGGTTAAACAGTCGTCGTTCGTGTCCGTCCATCCTTATCGAGGAGCTTGCACATGTATTACGAGCAGGGAAATAGCATTAGGAGACATAAATGTACTTTGACAATGCTCTTTCACCACGTCTTGAGATGAGCAGTTACATGCGTTTGCGTTTTGTCATGTGAAGGCCGTATGGATCCAAAGTTGATATTTGATTCACGTCTACAAAGGCCTGTCTCGTGTTAATTGAGCACGTTGTTCATGCTGCAATCTCATGAGCAATTTGTCTGCTGTCTCCTTATATCCTTCAGTGTGGTATCTTGTGTATGCATGAACAACTGCTCCCCCTCTTCCATTCCACCAAGTGGCTCAGAGAGGAAGATACAAACATTATTTTTGTTTATCATTTGTATTTAGGTGTCGAATAGTTCAAATGCTAATACAGAACACTATTTTGAACTGTTTAAAAAAATATATATTAAAAGTTTTTTGTTTGGCTTGCTTTTTTTTGATTGAAATAAATGATGCAATTTTCCATAAGAATGGAAGTAACTTTTTGTTTAACGTGCATTCAAGGCGATGCAGCTGAAATCGTATTATAGGTGTCACCCATCTATTTGTTTTGGAAGTCGTGAAGCCGCTTCGGAAAACTCCATTTTGCCTGGCACTACGAGGCTTTCCCATGCCATCATATTCTGATTGTCAAAGTTCTTCGCAGGTTTTTCGGCCTCCAAACCCTTGGACCATGGCAATTATGAATGTCCTTGCTGAGCTTCACCAAGAGACCGATTTAAAGGTATAGTGGTGAGGTTTATTTTTCTGCCTTTTGCTCTTCTGCTTTGCTCCCTCTTTGATGCTGCAGTATGCAAAATCTCGATCATAAATCTATTGGTTGCTAATAACACACTAAAAAATAATAATGATGGTGGCTATAATGTGAGGGATCGGTTACCTCCATATTCGTGTTGGTACGTGTGGTCACCATCATGCCCGAAACTTCAGAACTTCTTTGTGCATCAAAAACGAGATTCCTGTTTCGAAGAGTTTCTTCTTTTGTTCCCATACAACCTTTGGTGTTGGCGCTGGCTTTGCAAAACATTTCTTCAACGTGAATCTTATTTCTGGGACCTTGTAATTCCTCACTCGCTCATGCATCCATGTGGAAGCTCTGTTCTGTGTTGGCTGTGGTCATTTGTCTTCGACCATCTCGGAGGGTCTTTTTTATGAACGAGTATCAACTGCATTGAGTGAGCGAAATTTTCACAATTGAAGTCTTCTGTCGCGTTTGATGTTGCATTTTCTTTTGTCCACGGTGTGCTCGGTGTAGCTGAACCTAAAGTTTGAGATTGAGGTGCTATGCAAGACGCTGAGCATCGACATCAATGAGCTGAAGCCGAGTAGCCTGCTGAAGGACAAGGATAGGCTCAAGATACTGGACGAGCAGCTGTCGGCTCCCAAGAAAGAGACCAAGATTCTGGACGACCAACAACAACCCATGGTGCTACCCGCTCAGACCACAAGTATGGCCATCACATTGACATTTTTCGATTATTTTTATGATCGGCACATCGGCCAGAGTTTGTGGAAAAGAAAAACCACCACACTGTATTGGTTAGCTTGCACTGTCTTTGAACTTGTGTTCTTTCATTGTGGAATCGCAAGCTAAGCAGCAGTGCTACAAAAAAATGCTTTGTGGGGAAAAATGTAGTTTGCAGGTTTATCTACCTGGAAGCTTATGTTCCAAAGTGACAAAGGCGATAAAAAGTGAAAATGTAACTTGACATCCATTTTGATCTGCTGCTCCACTGCAAGTCGCTGGCTTCCTCCTTGAACTTTCGTGTGTTTTGCCCCACTTCTTCCGGGAATGCGAGACGTATACATAAAATGTACACGTGTCTTTGTTTGCGTGGTTGGGTTATTATTATTTTTTTAATGGTGTTGTTGAGATTGCTGTTCTTCTGACGAAGGGCTAAGCCCTGAAATATCAGCTTTCCTTTCCTTTCAAATGTCATTTCCATGCCCTTGTCATCTTTCACCTGATAAAAACCTTGCACCGGAATTGTCCGCTGAGTTAGACCAACGCCTAACCTTGACCAAGTTCTCGTATTTCTTATTGTAAGCTACTATTGACAGTTATCAACAAAAATTTGTAATTTTTGGTCAGGCCATTCAAATTATATTTCAAGTACAAGCAACCTTAAGTCTTCTTTTCATGATTGTGTGTGCTCTTTTATCTGTTCATAGTTGTGACGAGTGGAATAACAACTACCACAACCACAGGTCCTCCCCAACCTCAGTTCAGCTTCTACGACATCAACGTATATTCTCTGGCTGGATTATCACCCCACATCACGATCTCTCCAAACGTAAGACCCACTCGGACACCCGTCTCACATCTTCACAGATGTTTTGCATGGGAATCCTGACTATCTAAACCTCTCAGTATGTTAAATACTTTGTCATGAATGATTGATATTCAGAAAGTGTGGCTTTTTTCTGCTTTGTAAGCTATCTTCTCGATTGATTGATTGATGCATCGATGGTTGATGGGTTTTCTGAAGTTTTTGTGCGCGAACACAGATTGCATTGTTTCAAGCGCATCCACAACTGAAGCAATACGTGAGACCGTCGCTGGAGCGTGCGGTCCAAGAACTTGTGCACCCTGTGGTGGAACGCTCGATCAAAATTGCCATGACGACGTGCGAGCAGATAGCACGCAAAGACTTTGCATTGGATCCCGAAGAAAGCAGGATGCGTGCGGCGGCGCAGCACATGATGCGCAACCTGACGGCCGGCATGGCTATGATCACCTGCCGGGAACCACTTTTGCTCAGCATCACCAGCAATCTAAAGAACAATTTTTTAGCTGCTCTCAGGGTGAGTATAAACTCTCCATGCACACGCACAAAGCTGCATCGAGTAGGCTTCCTGTAATTTTGAGATAGATTGCAAATATATCTGGCATCTCTGTAAAACCAAACGGATTAAAATGCAGGTACAGTAGTTGAATCCTCCAGTGGGCTTATCGATCGGTTGAAATTGCGAGCCCAGTATACCGGTACATTTCCCTTATTTTCTTCATCTGTCTCGCTTCGAGGAAGGGCTGAGCCTGAAAGCTCAGCGAATAACTGCAACCTTGCTACAAATATAAATGCCGGTTGATTGAACTTTGATGCGAATAAGACACTTTGTAAGCACGATTTACATTGTCGACTCGATTATGGTTAAATACGGAAAGGAATGTTTGTCTTTGAAGGTGTGGTTAAATATGGAAACTTCATTGTGTCGTCGATTAGGATGATTGTTTTGGGTGTTTTTATTTTTATTTTTTTATTTTTATTTTTTCTTCCCCTTTAAAGGTTGATGAGTATGTTTACTGTGGTGGGAAATGAGATGTGGCTCATGTTTTGTGTGTTAACCCTTTGTCGGTGTAAAATAAGCCGACCTTTGTTCTGACAGGCCTCTCACTGAAAATGCCAACCAGCGACCTTGTTTTTTTTGTTTTTTGTCTCCAGCAGTAACTGAAACGGCACTCGGTAAAGCGCATATCAACGCCAGGCTAAACGGTTTGTTTTGTAGCCCAATCATAGACTACATCTGCATCCAGACCTCAACCAAAATCTAATCGGCTTGTTCTCGTCACCTACCCAACTCCTTCACCAAGTTTCGTCCTAATCCATCCATAACTTTTTGAGATATCGTGCTATATATCGTTTTTGAACCCAACTCTCAATTGTAAAGAATCACTACAAAAATTTATCATATCTGGATCCAGATCCAGATCTTCACCAAAATCTAATCGATTTGTCCTTGTCACACACCTGACATGTCCATCAGGTTGGCTGAATCTGTCAACTTTTTGAGATATCCTGTTCACAGACAAACAGTGGTAAATCCAAAACCTCTGACCAACTCTGGTAGCAGAGGTAAATATACTCTCTTGAACCTTTAGTTTTCATAATCCATCACGAGGTTGAGGTGACAACCTGGATAAATGGAATATTGTGTGGATTCATCTGGAAGACTTACCATGCTGGAGAGGATGACAGGGATCATACTGTGTAACATTTGACAAAAGCCATAAAAACCTGCAATATTTGTGACAAAACAGATTTTATGTGACAAAATGTGACAGTGTTGAGAGAATTGTGGCACATTTGACAAAGTTTTGTCCGCGCCAGCTTTGTACCAGATATATCACGATGATTATCCTTCTAGAGCAAACTTTTTATCAGTGGTCACCATCAGCAAGATGAGAGGAAAGATCAACACACATTCTCACGTCAAGTTTTGTTCATTTTGCGCTTTGTTATAACTGATGTCGCGGTTTCTGTTGTTCATTTTTGCGCTTTTTTATCAACTTAACCGCAGACTTCTTTGCATTAACACTGTTCAGTTAATAATACTTTTTGCTTGCACTGGAACGGGAAACTCCAGGAGCTAAAAGGGTTCTTGGTTACAAGTATTCCTTTTTCGAAAGGAACGATATCAAACTGGACAAGAGTGATCGACTATGCTGTATGTAACCATGCTAATTAGAGACCTGACCGTCAGCCCCGCAACTATTTCATCACTACGCCTCCTGTCATTCGATGCTGAACATTTACGCTTATTGTGCAGATTATTGGACAAAAAAAAGAGATGTTAGATGTCTGACGCCAAATGCATGGAAATTAAGGACCACAACATAAAATTGCTCAGATTAATCTGACGAAATTGGACGGCCGTCTAGTCTCGTTCCAGCCACGTGTGTAAGGGCTTAATGGGAGGCTCTCCAAAATAGTGGGGCATTACGTATAATAGTACAAAGCAGGAAATAGAGATGCATTATTAAATTTGGAGCATTTTTGTGGTCCTTGAATTCCAATGATGTTTTGTGCTCAGAATTGCTTTATCAGACGACGTTGGTCTGCTGCTAACATGTTTCGTTAATTTCTGCACAACAATGCCCAGACTGATGTTTTTCATCATATACACGAAAGAAATATCGATTGAACAATAATTGCTGAACATTATTTAGGTTGTTGCACTTCATTTGTGGTTAAGACACTATATGACCACATTTATAATTATTTTGTCAGCCTTCAACGAGGGTTTCTGTTTTTTTCAAGCTGTCTGATGCTGAGTAAAAGGAATCCGCCTACTTAAAGTGTCAATGTTGATGGGAGGTTATCCCAATCATTATCCCTATTAGTCAGAAGAGCCTGGCTGAACCCCACGACAATCGACTCCGTTCCGCTGTCTTCTATTTGTCAGGATTGTGAGCAATGCATCTGCGACGTGGAAGAAGGACCAGCTTATCCGTCATTCCAAGACTGGTACCACATTCATGCCGAAGACAAAACAATTTGGGATATCGAAGATTGAAGCGACTAGTGGATACGCAGAGGAATATACAGACTTGTTTTGCTAGTGGCAGCGCGGGTGCTGACGATGGATGGGAAGACTGGCAAAAGCGGAGCTTAAATAACAATGTGACCTATGCGGAAACGATGTGGTGTGCTAATGTTTCAGTGAATAATTTGTCCTTTAGACTCAGATTCTATGATCGCTTTGTTTCCTGACTCGAAGATCGTGAAGGAGATCCAATGCGCTTCAGACAAGACAGCGTACGTAGTTTCGGATGGAATGGGGCCGT
>CM068960.1:113610500-113628555 GCA_035128595.1 Eptatretus atami
CATCCAGATGGGGTGTAATGCAAACACAATAACGCATCATGGCCACGATTATGTGAATTACCTACCCCATGGTCGTTTTTATTCTGAGCTGTTTTTGTAAAAGTTAGCTTAAAGCCAGGTACAAAAGCTTGCAAGCACGTTACCGTGATTAGATGTCCGCCAGGTAGGAGACGGTGTGTGTACGTTGGTGTTGCGTATCTGCCTTTCCTCGCCGGCAGATTCGTCTGGACTGGTTATCATGTTGGAATGGCATTTATTTTCGTTTACATCATGAGTGTTTGGTGACATTTTATTTTGTCGTATTAATTTGTGATTGGAATGAAAATATATCGAGATTAAGTTTAAAGAAGACGGAAGAAATTGCAAAAGGGGGTGGGGAATAGGAAAAGGCGTGTTTTCTCCCGATCGGAATGGAAGGCTGTGACGTTGTCATCTCTCGCGGGTGATTTATAATAGCTGTGGAAGACTGCTTGAGTCATCACCGAGACGGGACTTGCTATTTATCTTTCGGGAGAATTCTTCTTCAATCATCTCTCATAAAGTCGAGGAGAATTTGCTTGCCATTGTGATCTGTAGCGGCATCATTTTCACGTTGTTCGGTCGTGGGTGGAATAAAAGATTGACTCGGATTCTGAACCCCTCGGACGTCTTTACCTTCCACACTAAAGACCCGCCTGCTTGGCGTTTTGTGCACGAACGACCGCCATTTGTTGGTGTCCATCAGAAGCATTCCGCTGTACAGAGATCATCTGTGCTTGGTATTGTGCTGAAAAGGGCAACTCTAATCGTGGAGTTTCATTGATCACGATTTTCCACCTGATATTGGCACCTTTGTGTGGCTCGTGTAAAAAGCTCTTCTTTGCCTTTGTCGTACCTTGAACGTTTCGCGTTGCCTCACACGGGTTGTTCCAGCTCGTCTGAAGAGTCGGGAGTCTATTTCTTCTTGGATCCTTCATCAACATTCCTGCCAGGTTCCAGAAGGCTATTCAGCTAAGTATCTTGGCAAATTGCCATTCCCTTGTGGCATTCAAACTCCTTTCAGATGGCTTCCCGTCACTTGTACGTTCACGACTCCGACCGCTGGTCAAATCTGATGCATTGCCCCCGTCACTCATTTTGCTAACCTCGGAAGGATGACGGGCTGAGTCAACCCGCCTGGAGTCGATTCAACAGCAGGAATGGGGCTCTAACCCAAGACCCGAAGATCTTAAGCCACCCACCCAAACCGTTAAGCTAGCATTAGTCTCCAGTAATGAATGTTAAGGTGAAAAAAAAAATTCTTCCTCAAATATCACTTTAATTTGCATCGTTGTTTTTTTGTTGCAATCTGGACAGGATCACCCCCAAATGCATATTTTGACATCAATTTTCAAAAATTTCTGGGGGAGCATTCCCCTGCACCCCTTCGGAAAATCTCGTTTTTCCTTTTTTCAAAAGTTCTGCAGTTTCACCCATGCAATATATATATATATATATATATATATATATATATATATATATATATATATTATATATATATATATATATATATATATTATGTATCAACTTTTGCTTTTCCTCACATGTTTGTATCACTAAAAGTGATCAAACTGATTGATTTAAGTATGCAGTCTTATTTGCGGCCGACCACCTCATGTAGTATCCAGATACAACACAATTGAAAGTGGAAAACTGTCCTCGCTGAGCATTCTTCATTGATTTATGAACGTACGTGGTAGTCATTCTCGCTTTGGCGTGACAGAATTTTCTTTCGTTCACCATATCCACAGGGCTCAACCATGCAGCAAAAGGAAATGATTGAACAAGCCACCAACCAACTGGCACAGGACAACTGTGAGCTTGCCTGCTGCTTCATCCAGAAGATGGCTGTGGAGAAAGCAGGGCCTGAGATGGACAAGAGACTAGCAACGGTGTGCTTGTTGAACCTCTTTACCTCATGTCGTTGTTGATCATTATTTATATAAGTTTTTTTTTTTAATGGCTGTGCTATTACTAATACTTGCTGTTCACTTGTCATATGTCCTTACCTCTTCACTTCTTTGTATTCCATTCAGAGATTGTAATTTATTGCACAGGGTGTCCCAGAAAACAATACGGAACGTAAAACAAGTAATTTATGTTCATTATTCGCTCAACTGAAACATAGTTCCTTATGGGATGGCGCGTCGTCTGTCTGTCTGTCCGTCCGTTCGTCCACAAATACTTTCAACTTGTTCTCTGAAACTACACATGCGATTTTGATGAAACTTTCACCACAACGTTCATCACCGTGCATGTACCAAAGTTTGTCATGGCATTAAAAAAATGGGTCCTAAGGGGGTCTACGGTAGTTGCCCCACAAAATCGGTATTCGCTTTCTTCTCAACAACGACGCATGCAATTCTGATGAAACTTCACCACAACCTTCATCACCCGTGATGTACCAAAGTTAAAAAATATATAATAAAACGTTCTCTTAAAATGTTTCGTCTTCTTCTTTCACACATTTGGTTCTCGGTATATCATAATTCACAACTCTTCTTTTTCTTCTTCAAAAGGCAGTTTTCAATTCGACTTTTCCTTCGTTCCGTGTCGAAAAAGTCCAACTGTTAAAACCTTTCTTTTCTCCATTCTCTTAATTCTCCTTAATTAAATCCCTCGCGTAATGTCTTCAATGGCATCTCTGACTTTAAAAAAAAATTTAAATCCCACTTTGCAATGCATGTTCATGTTGCAGCAATCATCCTTTTTTTCCAACTTCAGTGCCAATTCACCCCACCTCCTTAAATCTACCTCCTCATAACCCCATCACCTGATCAACCCCTCTCCTTATCCTCCCATCTTCCCTCATCTCCTCCGCTCTTGGCACCTCTTCACTGTGCTTTCAGTATCAGCTCCTCCTCTGATGTCCCAAAGTGTGTGGTGTCTAAAATCTGTAGGCTCCATTCTAACCTAACAGATATCTCACATTCTCATTCAGTACACTCCTCAACACCAGAAACATGCTCCTTCCTTCCTTTCAGCACACCTCCCCTCTTCCTAACCCCTCAAATCTTGTCCCTCCCCCCTGCCCGCTCCCTTCTTCACCATACCTCCACCAAGTCTCATCCTTCCCCTCTGCCCACCTCTCCCATCGCCCTCCTGCACCTCGGCCGTACATACTCTCGTCTCCCCTCCATCCAAAGCTTTCCTCTCAAAGCACACCTTCATACTCTTTTCACCTTTCTCAAAAACTCCCCCCCCATCCTTCTTCTCAACTCTCCCCCCTTCTCCTCACCTTTCTCCCTCAACCCCCCTCCTTACCCTTCTCCCTCAACTCTCCCCCTCCTCACACCTTTCTCCCTCAACTCCCCCCCTCCTTACCCTTCTCCCTCAACTCTCCCCATCCTTCTTCCTCAACTCTCCCCCCCCCTCCTCACCTTTCTCCCTCAACTCCTCCTCCTTACCCTTCTCCCTCAACTCTCCCCCCCCACACCTTCTCCCTCAACCCTCCCCTCACCCCTTTGTGTTTTTTTGTTATGGGGGGTGGTGCCCCCAAAAATGTTTGCTTTTTTCTTGGAAACTACAAACACAATTTCGATGAAACTTTACCACAACCTTTATCACCCGTGAGTACCAAAGTTTGTCATGGCAGGAAAAAAAAACCCATATTTCTGGATTTTTTTTTTTAAACTCTTCTGCATTACATATTTTGTGGGTCATCCATGCCTCTACTGGTGGTTCCTAAGGCCCAGGGTTATTGCACCCTAATGTGTTTTTTTGTATTAAAAATATGGTCATCCAATCCTTTGACTGTTGAATTATTCCATAAATTATTTAACTATTTTGCCAATTGTCTTACCTGTTATTAAGAACTTTAAATGTGCAGTCATCTTGATTTATTTATGTATTATTTTATTATATATTAGACATATTTTGTCTAATAATATACCCGTGGAAATGTGCAACAAAACGCTCAAAAATTATTTAAATCGTGCTCATCTGTTTTGTAAACTTCGATGTGTTTATGACGAAGCATGTCATGCTGTTCTATCTTTAGGAGTTTGAATTGAGAAAGCATGCAAGACAAGAAGGACGGCGTTACTGCGACTCCGTTGTCCTGACGTACCAGGCAGAGCGCATGCCTGAACAAATCCGCTTGAGGGTAAGGGTGGTGGTGGTGGTGGTGGTCGATGCTCATGATGAGCAATGGGAGGGCTGTGGTTTGTCTACCACTGTCTTGCAATATATTTTACCATAAAGTCGTCAGAAGGTATGCTCATGGCCATGGGAGGTAAAGCTGATGTTTTGGACATGAATTATCCCTTGCCTTGTCTTCTGTGCCACTGGGTGTTGGCTGTGTTGCTCAGGTGCAGCCAACTCCCTAAACATCAGCTTTGCTCCTCATGTTGGTTAGCAAGCCTTTGTCAACTCTGTTGATCAAACCTCTCATTTGAATTGTCCTCCCCTTCGATGCAGACTGATGCCGGCAAATCACTGTCTTCGTTGGACTTTTGGGCTGCCGTCGAGTGGGCAGGATGTACTTTGCTATTGGGTTAATTTGTGGATGTTTTTTTTTTTTAATGCACATGCCATTTTTATTTTCAATTGGGAATTAAATGAGTTATGGTTATTTTATTTATTTATTTTTAACTCTGCACAGGTTGGAGGAGTGGACCCGAAACAGTTGGCTGTGTATGAGGAATTTGCTCGTTGCATTCCTGGTTACTTGCCAAACAGTGACATCTCTCAACCCACAGGATTCCTTACAAAACCCATGCAGGTGAGTCAGCTTCATTAACTTGTGTTTACGGTAAACCCTACAGTTTTCTTTTTCTTTCTTTTAATTTTTTTTTCAATATCAAAAGTGAAGGCTTCTTCCATGTATGGCAGGAATCTATCTATACAGGGTGGCCACAAAATATATGGAACCGACCTTTCCTCTAACAACTTCCTCCATACTGATATCCTTTTACTTTTTGCAGGTGTGCAAAGTGAAGTTCATGTGTTGTTCACCAATTTAAAATTTGCTTAAGATAGGCACCATTTTTTAGCTTATTAAGACTTTACATTCCAGATAAGGTATTGGCACTGCACGCTGTCCGTCTGTCCATCTCCTTTTTCGACTTCTCTGGCCAAACCTCTGGGCCGATCCGGCTGAAATTTTGCAGCAACATTCCTCTCTTGACTAGTAACAGGAATTGCAAAGCTCGTTCCGGTCACATGACTTTAAGTATGTTAAAATGGCCGACTTCGTAAATTTCTTCAAAAATCTTCTTCTCCAGACCCACAAGTCAGAATGCTACCAAATTTGGGTTACAACATTCGGACACGGTCATAATGTTAAATTGCAGAGGCCATGCTGATCACGTGACCGGAAGTGTGTCAAAATGGCGGACTTCGTAAAATTTTGGGAAAATCACATTCCTTCAAAAATTCTCTTTTCCAGACCCACCCATCAGAATGCTACCAAATTTGGGTTACAACATTAGGACAGGGTCGTGATGTTAAATTGCGGAGGTCATGCCGATCACATTACCGAAAATGTGTCAAAATGGCGTAACGAGTAAAATTTTTGGAAAATCGCGTAAATTCCTTCAAAATCCTCCTCACCAGACCTATGAGTTCAGAATTATACCAAATTTGTGTTACAGCATTAGGCTTGGGCCAGATAAGCTACAGGTCCAGTGGGCCTTTACTTTTTTTTGTTTTTTTTAAATCAACATGGCATGGACAACTAAAGAAAAATCGTTTTCAGTCGAAATCTACCTGAGAACGAAATCCTTCAAGAAGACTCAACCAGAGTTCAGGATTTGATGCTGAAGGATAATCAAAATCCATAGATTATCTGAAAACAGCAATGACTGATAAAATCCGTTCAATCACCGCAGCCGAATGTGTCAGAGTAATAAACACAATTGGAGAGCGACATCTGGAGCATGTGCTCTCGCCTCAATCAAATCGATGACATTCAAGATAGCCATCTGAAACTTTCTTTCCTGATCATGCATCGTGTGTCCCAAAGAACGGGTAATTTAAAATAAAAAATAAATAAATAATTTTGTGGTCACCCTGTATTCAATCTCAAACATTATTGTTAACCCACGCACATGAAGCAAAAGGCAGGATTAAGCAGTTGGTTCACGTCTGTCTGTCTTGTCAGTTTATGATCGAGGAACAACTTGTTTGAGATAACATTTTTACTCTGTCTGCTTGTCTGGCACTCAAACAAAATTGAAAATCATTCCAAACAGGAAAACATTGTTTTTAAGGACAATTATAAAGGACACAAACACCAGGAACGCATAATAATTGTTATGTGTTGGATAAAGTGATGTAATAGCACTGTGGAAAATGACAGTACCTTCCGGAATAAATTTACTTATACGACCTTTACAACCTTTATTTTATTTAAATTTAATTATATACTAAAACACTGTAGTGCACAAATTGTCTGTCGTAATACTTCCAAGAATCTCGAGTTTTGCCATTCTTCAATTTAAATGAAGGTTCAATGGGGTGGTATTTGGGACTGCTTCTGTACTACTTCAATAGCACTAAACTTTTGCAATGTTTTTTAAAATTATTTTATTCTTATGTTTTTTAACGATCGTTAAAATCACTGTTGTATTAAAATTTAAGCAATACTGCATGGGATATCGTGTTCTCTGAACTCTCGTTTGTTTTTCTTCATTCGTTAATTCCGGAATTAATGTTGAAGTGCGGAACAGGTGTATTCAACATCACACCGTCGGTAGCCGATGGCATTAACAAATGCCTTGATGGAAGCACCGGTGCAACATTTTGATGAGGCACAATAGCTGTAAATAAACAGCTTTTACCTCTGCCACCGAAGGTGAAGGAGGTTATGTTTCCAACCTTTTCTGTCTGCTTGCTTGTTTGTCTGTGTGCATGATAGCTCAAAAAGTTGTGGACGGATTTGGATGAAATTTTGTGGACGGGTTGGGAGTGTGACAAGGACAAACTGATTAGATTTTGGTGAAGATCCGAATCTGGAACTGCATCCGAGAATTATTTAATTTTTTTAAGTGATTCTTCACCATTGAGAGATGAGGCCGAAAACCAATATCTATATATTAATGCTGAAGGACCAATTTTGTGCTCCTCCTAGCGGTCGCGTCACGTTTTTCTCGGTACTGTGACCTGGACTGAAAGAACTTCGTACCTGTAAGAGGCATCGCACATAGTGGCAATAGTCAACCTTCAACTCTGAAGCAGAATAAACACTTTTCGTTGAGACGGGAGCGAGGAGTGAAGAGCGGGGGCGGGGAGTGAAGAGGCGGGGGGCAAGGTAAGCAAATTTTTGGGCGGGGATAAGCAAATTGAAAGCGGAGACGGGGGAAATTGGGCGGGGGATGAGTGGGCGGGGCGGGGGCGGGGTGAATTAGGTGGGGTTGAGTGTGAGGGGGTGGGAGGGGGGGGCCCGGGGCAAGTGGGGCGGGAATCAGAGACGGGGGGGGGGTGGGGAGTGAAGGGGCGGGGCCGGGGTAATTAAATTTTTGGGCGGGGGTAAGCAAATTGAAGGCGGGGGGTGGGAGGCGGGGGAATGCGGCGGGGGATGAGTAGGTGGGCCAAGCACGCCCTGTCCAGTCCATGTCCCTCGAGTGTGGGTGAGCTGGTGAGGGTGGTTGAATGAACGGAATCCGTCTGTGACGGGTTTCGGCTAGTTAGAATAGATATTTCAAAAAATGTATTGGGCCGATATGTTCTCGTGGATCAGCATTGCGTGGTGGAGTTATGCACTCTACCGAGTACGCGCTTCTCGTTTAAAATGTACTTTCATTCAAACTTTGCACTTGATTTTTGTCGGTTATTTTTCTTTTGCTATGAAAGTTCATCAATCCTTTTTAGATTTCTGCTAACCGTCGTGTGCACCTTGGAATCCTCCTCGGCCTTGGCGTATACCGACTTGAATGGATAATTTTATTTGGCAAGCAGAACTGCATTAGCTTCCACATTCACTTGGTTTAGTTTTTAACTTTAGCTTTGACTGTTTGGAAGATGTCATATATCTGTACAATGCAGAAGATTGATAAACTTGAATTGAACGTGTGATGTTGCAGCCTTGGGGCTCAGATGACATAACTGCTGTATACGACAAGTGCATCGGTGAGTTGGAGCACTGCCTGCACACGCTTTCAGCCCCGGCGACCATCGGTCCCCACAACACACCAATGCAGACCCTGCTTGAAGCCGTCTTGCTCGCACGAAACTCGCGTGAAGTTGTCACGGCCATGACGCTTTTGCAAAAGGTATTGACCCCCACCAACTGTTCTATGCTCGGGACATTTTTGATACGAGACGATGACCAGTTTCTATATTGTATGCTTTTCACATTGTGTTCATATTGCTAATAAGTGCTTATTGTCGATCAAAACAATTGCTCATGGTTTAGTTCGATTTTCCACGATTGTATGCGAGCTGAAGCTTTTTGATGTTCTGATTTGAAGAGCCCTTAATCTATACATTTTAATACGAGTGGATTGTGCTTGCATTCTGCAAACAGTTAAGTCAATTAAATGAGTAATGACTGGACAGTGTGAAGCCTTTATTTTGGTGCAGATCGAAAATTCTGGAATTGTGTCTTCAAGTTTCATCAGTTTGTTCGATTCAACGTCCTAAAAAATAAACATCGTCGAATGAACAATATAGAGAGAGTACAGTAGATCTAGGTATGGACAAACACAACCTTGGCAGCGGGCACATCTAGCTTAGCCTCAAGCACAATCAGATTAAAGGTAAAGAATCAACTTGTGGTTATATTTGAGGTGAAAATGTTAAAGTTAAATTGAAAAAATGTCAAATTGTGTCTTCAGGTTGGGTCAAAATTTGGATAATCCACATTCAAGATGTAAAATAATCTTGTGGTTAAATTGGACAAATTGTTCTGGTTTCATTAGACAACCATATTGAACTGTGCCGAAGGCCGACCGGGCCCGCTAATCGAGCCCATGATCTGAGATGCTGTGAATGTGATTCTGAAAGACCATTTCCTCTGACCGCAGATGCTGCACAGAATCTGTGCATTCTTCACTTTTTCGGGTTGAAGTAAACAAGTTTGTTCCAATTTCAAGCGTCGTTGTAGTATACAGAATTGCATTCCATCTGGAAATTAACAATCTATATTTACAGAGATCTGCATGCAGTCACACATGCACTACAGCCATTATTGTATGCAAGCACGCATACATATATACGTACACATGTGCGTACACACACCTCCACCAATTACAATAGCCTTCCCCTTCCCTTGGGCAAGGCTAAAATGTGGAAGAGAAAGCATTGGTCTCCCATCATCCTTTGTGGATGTTTCCACCTCCCTCCCTCCATGTTTTTAATTTGTGATGGAAAATGTTCTTGATGTGATTGAAAAACTGACAAAATGTTGTGCGTTTTCTCCAAAAGAGCTGATAAGGTGTCGGAATTTCTGCCACTGACTAGTCGTTTTTATCGTTCTCATGTCAGCCCATTCACTGTTTCGATTTGGTGATGCTCAATAACATTTCATGGTCGAGCAAAGACGTTTTGTTCGGCTCCCATTTGTGGAAAGGATGAGTGCATTAAGCACATGTCTTTTTCATAGGCTGTCGAAGGCCTCCTTGACTCTAGCGTTGGCGGTGATTCGGAGATGCTCTTGCGTCATCGTGAGTGCCACTTGCTCATCTTGAAAGCACTCCAAGACCCTCGGGCTTATGGGCCGGTGTGGACGAGCAAACAAGTAACAAGGTAACTGTCCATTGCAGCATTTATTACTTGCAAAATCGAAGATTTTTCAAGTATATTGGTTAGTCGATTTTGTTATTCTGTCTGTTTGTCTTTGTTTATTACCTACAGGTCACAATTCTAAACCGATCATCATGAAACTTCACGAAGTTGTAGAGGTAGCCTCAACTGAGAAGCCCATTGATTTTGAGGTCGAATTTCTAAAATCGTTTTTCATCCTATTGACTTGAAATTTGAACAAGATTTGCATATTGTGTCACTGGATTGGGAAACCAACTATTTTTGAGTTCAAAAGGTCAATTCAAGGTCAAACTTCTAAAAGCGATTTCAATCTGAAAAATAATCGATTTTCATCCGATTGGCCTGAGCTTTGATTAAGATTGTCAATTTTAATCGTGATGAAATGGACAATTTGATGTATCCATGGCAACCTTTGGAGAGGGGGGGGTGGATTTTGCAAGTATCGTGCTCTGCATGACGACTTTTTCCTGTTTGTTTATTGTCTCTACAACTTTTGGTGAACAGTGGATTGCAAGTTTGTCATTGGGAAATCGAAAATGTGGTTGCAGTGAATGAATCGCAAGGTTATAGACAGGGTTGAACCTGTTGACGTCGATGGAAATGTTTGAGTAACAAATGTTTTCGTTTTGTGTTGGCAACAGTATACTTTGCACGGATGAGACTTTGCAAACTTTCAGCTTCAAACATCTCAAAGTCTATTGGATCTTTTTTACATTATTTAAATTTTAATCTGTAATTTATTTAAATTTTAATCTCAAAAACAAATTAATCAATAAATTTCTCATTTTTCATGTGGATAGCCCTTTAGAGACCTGTCAGCCAACCTTTATGAATTTGCCAGCATCTTTTACACAAACCATGCTGAAATTGTGAAGACACCAAAGAGGCCAAAAAAGTTGTGGAAATGGGATGTTGTTGGAGGAATTTGTGGAAGTTTTGTTTTGAACACCAGTACAGTAATCGGTAATAAAATCGAGATAACTTGTTGTTGTGCTTCACAAGGAGGTTAAAAATATACAGGCCTCATCCAAGTGCTTCTTTGGCAAGTGGGAACTGGACCTGTGTTGAGGTCATTTCCATTTATTCGCAAAGTGAAACCATGGCGACAGCAAAGGTTATTGTACAATTTTCATCGTTCTTAAATTCAGCAATTCTCATTTTTTTTGTTTATTTACGAGAAAATACCACCGTCGCTTCGCTGACGAGAATACTAAGAGAGGAGGTGAGAGAAAGGGGGTGGGAGGCGGGAGGGGTGGGGAGAGAGGGGCAAGGAAGTGAGAGATCGTGATGCTTCACCACACGTCGCTATACACCGCGAGTTAGGGGTGTGAGGAGGATGGGGGAGCAAGGAGGGGAATTTGGGGGGGGGGGGTGTTCTGAAGTTGAATTTGGGAGGGGACTTGAGGGGAAGAGGGAGAGATTGTCACGTCTGCTGGCATTGGTATAGGATTGAATGAAATGGGTACGTTAAAACAGCTCATTCAAACAGGATAGCAAAACAGCACGTACCATATAACGTGGGCTTCCCTTGAGATAGGTAACCCAAACTGCGGCTGCCACGCTGTTTACCCGCTCTGGAGCTTGAACTCTGAGGGAGTCGCACACCACCCGGAAACGCCTGGAGTACTAAAGAACGCACGACCCGGACAAATGAACACCCCACCAGCAGCCGAACCCGCAACCAAGCTCAATCCCGCAATCCAAATGCCGAAACCCAGCTCAATCCCGCAATCCAAATGCCGAAACCCAGCTCAATCCCACAATCCAAATGCCGAACCAAGCTCAATCCCGCAATCAAATGCTGAAACCCGGCTCAGGCCAAGAAACCCTTGTCCTGGAGAACCTAGAGCCCATAGCACCCTAGCTACAATGTTTATAAATGCCTGGAGATGCCAGTATTGGTGCCTTCATTTAATTCAGCACACATTTTACAACAAAGATATAATAAACCCAAAATCTGTCTCAACCTGAGCAGAATCCCATTCAAACCACAGAATCGAGCCCAGCAGCATCCCCAACCACCAAAAAAGTACCCATCCACCCAACCTGCACACTCCCTGACATCCCAAGCTCAAAACACAACACAAACACCAAACGACAACAACCTGTGGAAACTTATCACGACCCATTGTTTATCACTCCACAAAAGTTGGAAGAGGGCTGAGAGAGAAAGGAGGAGGCATGGGGGAGCGAGGACAAACAAAGGGATGGATGGATGGATAGAAAGTGGATTCACATAAAGTTCCACAGTTCAAGAACATACAATACTCCAATCTCAGGGTGAACACGAGGTGGAAGGAATGAATGAGTTCCCACCTGCTTTTTCTTCATCCGCCATTACATTCCCTGCAGCATCTGCAATGAGCTTGGGATTTGGAAACAACTCTCCCCTAATAACCTCTAAAGTTCTCCTTCAGGGTGTGCGTCTGGGCGGTGCTCAGCATGACCTCTCCGAGGTGAAGGTTTCATTTTAAACATTTGTCAGATCTAAGACAACGGAACACACATTTATATCTGTACTTCATTTACATCATCACCTAACATTGTCTTGAATGTTAATTTGTAATTTTATTTTGAAATACGACAACAGCTGTGATGAGTCATTTGCACCACCATATATTGTCTCGCCATGGCTTACAAACATCGTTTGATGAGGACCAGCAGGCTTGGCATCACACATCATACGTTGATCGATGTATTTTTGATTGTGTTTAGCAGAGGGATACTGCAGAGTGACAGAGTAGGTACATTTTCCGTGTATCGCCATGGCTTGCAAACGAACATCCAAGCAGCTTGTGTAGCGCTTGTCAAGTGGCTTAAGCACTCAAGCAAGCACTCCAACGAAACTGTTGATGAGAAACGACTGGCTTGGCAAACGATAGCAAGCTGATTGGTCGTGGAACACCCCACAAAAAACAAAACGTTGCTGGTTTCTTAAAATTCTCTGATTTCACTATATTTCGACAGTTATTTAGTCCACGTGATGCGATCCTCAAAACCGAAATCATATTTTGATTACATACTTAAATTAGTCCGTGGATGAGGTCATCGTGGAAAATCGCCAAGGCTTTTTCAGTAGCGAATTAAGACTCCTGCGAGGCTAAGCAATGGGCTGACCAAAGATGAAGTCTTGATAAAGGATAATTAGCCTGTGCTCTCGAAGCGAAAAGCGTGGTTAAGCAATCGGTCGCGTCCGTCCGTACAACGTACGTGTCTGCATTTTATTATTCCCTTTTCTCTGCAACCGCTTGTCTGACAAATTTTCACCATAGATTGAAACTTCGCTCCTGTCCCATGGGGAATAAGTGTGATTTTTTTTTAATGATGTCATCGGTGCCTTCGTTATGACATAATTGCATATGTAGAACGCTACATCTGATCGGTGTGGAAAAAGTTTGAGGGTCATCTCGGAATAAATTGGTCAACAGAAAACAAAAAATTGATGATGTCTTTAGTCATGTGGTTTGGCAGCTTTTTATTAATTTTTTTTGTTAATAAAAATAAACCTTCAAAAGTCCTCTCAAACGGCTGAACAGATCGAGGCGAAACTTTACAGGTATGACCGCCTTTCCATGAGGACGTAAAAGTTCCCCACCTATGACGTCGTAGGTCATATTGGATTTACCCAAAAATCTTTTTTAAAATCTTCTTTTGCAGAACAGCTGGACAGATCGAGGGGAAACTTGACACGCGTTCCCCAGTCCTTGGGGATACCATGATGTTCATGAATAATTGATAGGTCACATGGTTTGGCAGCCATATTGGCTTAAAGGAAAATGTTTCAAAAATTCTCTTGAACTGCTGCATCAATCGATGTGAAACTTCAAAATTATTATCTAGAAGTGATGGGGAATATGTTTTAAATTGAATCTGGGTTCTTTTTATTTTTATTTATTTTTTGAAAAGGCTCACTTGACTGTGCCTGGATGGGTTTGAGGGTAAAGGAGTAGCAGGTGAAACCCGAATACTATCCAGCTTCCTCCTGATGACTTCATCTTTGCTTTTTGATTGTTCGGGTTCCTTCTGATGACTCCAATGCAGCAGCTATTTTATTTGATCTTCTATTTGATTTGAATTTAATTTTGTTTTTTTAATCCCATTCTGAATTAAATTGAACAAAGAGGACATCATGGGTCAGGTGTCCGATCAAAGCGGGACGTCTTTATAACGGCTGGCAGTGATGGCCGGGTACAAAGTGGTAGTTCTCGTGTTAAGAGCGTACATCGAAAGCTGTTCAATGGAGGAAATTGAAACTTTACCACATGTTCTATGACTGATGTAGTGCACATTACTTGGATAACGCACGCCCCATCAGAACTTACTTGGTGAATTAAACAAAGCTTTATGCCCAACCAAAGACAGTCACTTCCTTGCATTGGAACTTAGAATCATTGTGATCACTTCAGCCTTTATTGTGCTCGGCTGGTGGAAAATAGTGAAGAAGAAGTACAATTTGGCATTTTAACATTCTCCAAAGTTATGCTTTATCGATCTATTCTGGCATCTTTATCAGCCTTGGTAGTTATGAAAACACTCTAACGAGAATATAAGCTACTTTGTAAAGACCTATGAATGTCCTGTATGGCAGACCTTTCAAATGATAAGTTGTACGCACTCATTTGCTTCAGAAGTGTAGATCTATGCAATTACAAATTTGCCGCCAGAAGTGTTGCCTCGCACCAAGTCCTTCTCAAGACTGTGCGGGGTAAGTAGTCAATGAATACTACCTCGTTAAATAAGGCCATTAATTATCTTCAAAAGGGGTGTTTTAATGAATCCAAACACCTAATTTTCATTCACGCACTCCCTTGGAGGCCCCTTAGTACGCATGCAAATTTTTAGGCTGTTTCTTGATTTTTGCAGTTGAGGGGACACGCACTGACGCTTATGAGTATAGCTCTGTCTTTCTGAACCTTGTAGAATCAAATGGCTTGGTTGATCTACACAAAATTTTGCATGTGTTCGGGTTGTTCAGGGTCGTATCATGGGGGTGAAATAAATCCCAACCCCTCCCCCCACTACTCCCCACCCTCTCTGTGTGAAGGTGGGGAGATGACTTGCACTGTGCCACGTGTGCAGGTGAAAATTGCAAGTGTTTCACTGATACTATATTGAGCTAGTGGGCATTAGCTGTGCCGGTAAATTACCGGAGATGGCCTTTGTACATCCAAAAGTCATACTTCCAGCAGTTCTGTATTATTGGTTGGAGTTGTAGGGGGGTTTGCAGGTCTCCCATGGGATCGGTTACATTTTGATCTCTTTTTAATTATAAAAAAAAAATGTACCTTTTGTATATTTGATCACATGATGGTTGCTGGTTGTAGGTGCCTCCTGGAATGCCGTGAAGAGTACAAGTACAATGTGGAAGCTGTTGAGCTCCTGATTCGTCACCACTTGGTCAACTTGCAGCAGTATGATATCCATTTGGCTCAGGTGAGCTTTTTTTTTCAGTGATAGTAGGGCTGGTGTTGAAAAGACCTTCAATATATTTTATGCCTGGGTTGAAGTCTCGTGACTTGAAGTTGGGGATAAATCAGGATCTTAAGTCTACATTATCAATATGCAGTGATTCGTTGGGTCACGTCGATGATATATTGCCGGTCATTGTTTAACATCAAAGTGTTTTTCTTCCATTCACAGTGGATGGAGAATGGTCTGAACTACATGGCAGTGGCTTATGCCATGCAGCTGGTGAAGGTGCACTTGGTTGATGAGCGAAGCAACACCCACGTGACGGAAGCGGACTTCTTTCACACCATTGATGCACTGATGAGGATCAACGCGCACTCTCGTGGGAATGCTCCCGAGGGGTGTGTTTTTCTGCTGACAACCATTTGTATTGATGTGTGAAGTTGCCGAACGGTTTTTGCCCAATATTTTAGTTTGTGATGGATCGGGATTTGAAGATTTATTTATTTATTTTGTTCGTTTTTGTATCATGGCATGCACTTGTACCATGTGTAGACCAGATCAAGCTGTGCAGAGCAATTGACATCTGAACTGCAGATTATTCGCGAGTCGGGGGTTTTCTCGACAATGTCTTCTTGTGCCTCCTTTCTGGTCTTGCACCCTTTGCTTTTTTCATGCCCCCCACTCTCAGGTTTCTGCAGGGTACATGTGGTCCATCAACCCCCTTTTGGTGAAACTCCCAGAATGACTGCTCACCTTCACTTATTTATTTCTTCCCACACCCACACCCACCCCAAATAAAAATACCCAGTTTTCCTTCCTGAGAGTTTGCTCCTGTATCCGTCTTGTCCCTTGTCTGTCCGTTTCCATCTTTGTCCCTCAGCCCTACTGTTGGTGTTTTCCCCCTCTGTTTCTGCTTTTGTTCTGTTGCTTCCTTATTTGTTCTGTGTTCTAGCTCTTCAATGAGCCTTGACTTTGTATCTCAAAAAATACTCCGAAAATGGCATGCCTATTCTCCTTTTACTGGCTCGTGTTCCAAAGTCCTACTTTCTTGTGTCCAGCCTGCCGCAGCTCATGGAACTGATCCGTGCCAACCATGACACGATGCTGGATCGTGCACACGCTGGACCGACCTTTATGATGCACTCCGGGATCTCGCAGGCGCGGGAGTACGATGATCCGCCCGGCCTGCACGAAAAGGCCGAATATTTGCTGCGTGAATGGGTTAGCATGTATCACTCGCCTGCCGCTGGACGTGACAGTGCGAAGGCTTTCTCGGCCTTCGTGGGTCAGGTGAGAATGAACTATTGTTTCTGCACCGAAATAAATGAAAATAGTGTGAAACATCACAAGCTGTTCCCCTAAAAACCAAACTTGTTTGCTAAACGCTTTAAACGTATTCATTCAAAATTGCTCTTAAACGTGTTAAAATGAGGTTTCATACACAGTGCTTTCTTGAAAACCCCTCTTGATGAACTAAGCAGAGACAGACATGCAGATCTTCGTGAAAGCCCCGGGGAAATTATGCGTTTCGGTCCGATCCGGTTCGGGTTTTCGCAGACAAGTACAAAAAATATGCAAACAGATTGAATTGCGATTCATTCGTTTATTCCACGTCCAGTATGGTGCCTGCCCAGACCACTCCATTCAGCGGACTTGGCTGCATCGGACGAGTCCAAATACACGAGAGAATGAAGGGGCAGGGTATGGCGTGGGGTTAACACCAAAGCGGAATTATGCAGATTAAAAGCGTTCTTCTACCCTACCCCTATTGTGCATGTGAGTGATGGTGTCGGTGATGGTCATGGCAGTAAAGGTGGTACAAGACCATTATCTCCCAAGAGTAGGAACATGACATCCATTCACCGGAAATCTCGTTCATCCAAAACACCCATTGGTCCCGACCATTCCGGATAAGAGGTTCTACTATGTTTACTATTCCTCATCATTGTAATTACTCGAACCTTAGTAAATAGTTTGATCTTGCTCTTTGCCGAGCAAGCTTTATCATGATGAAACTGCTGAGGTTTTTCTCATTCTTATCCAATAAGGAAATCGAGATGCATTTCTATTTTAGAAACTTGTTATGAATGAGTTGCAGAAAGTAAAAGCAGGTTAAAGTACGCCAGGACTTTCAAGCAAACTGAACCACAATGTCATATATTTACCCATCATGATCTGTGATCTCTCTCTCTCTCTCTCTCTCTCTCTCTCTCTCTCTCTCTGTCTCATCTGCTCTCTGTCTTCTGTCTCTCTTCTCATTGTCTCTCTGTCTCTCTGTCTCTCTGTCTCTCTGTCTCTCTGTCTCTCTGTCTCTCTGTCTCTCTGTCTCTCTGAATCTGACCTAACCCAACCCAACCGTCTTAATTCCTTGTTATCATGTTTCCTCATCATTTCATCTTTTCCTGTTCATTCTTTGACTTGCTTGAATAGTTCAACCGAGACCTCACTCCCAGTGCATTGCCGTTTTACCCTCTTTCCTTTTGCTTTTCCATGAGCCTCGATTCACGTCCACAAAGAGGGGGTGCCACTGATTTTTCCAAGTCCGTTCTCTTGGCTGTAGTTTTACTGTGCAGTATATTTGGACAGTCGGAATGTAGTCCCCCCCCCCAAATGCCTGTGATTAGTTAAATTATTAGGAATTTTGCTACATCCTAGGGTTTTGAGTTCAAATTCCTCTTTCTGTTAAATTAATACCAGTTGGGGTTGACTCAGCCTGTTACCCTTCCGAGATCAGCAAAATGAGTACCAGCTTGCTGGGATGATTGAGCCATTTGAGTATCCTGCGTCGGAGCGGCGACCCGTCCAGGATTGTGCCCAATAGCCCAGAAGACTGCTTCGGCAACACCAACGCTCTGCACAGAGTATGGTCCCAATGGATGGATGGAATTTGGCTACGACGATAGCAGCTCTCATCGAGACG
>CM068960.1:113628565-113661434 GCA_035128595.1 Eptatretus atami
GGGCAACTGCAGTTTTGTCGAGAAAGGAGTTTAATTTGTTTTTACCTCACCATTGACCAGATTGTGTTGAGCTTTTTAAATGATCACACCCCAACTCCCCAATCAACAAGACATTTTCAAGGTGGAGTGCTTGGACCACCTGAAAGCATAAGCTGTGTACTGAAGCACTTTCACATAAATGAGGACCGAATCCCCCATTGTATACCTCATGCCTGACAGGCATGCACTCAACTCCTGACCGGCATGCACTCCATGCTTGACTGAAATGATGACTAAATCCCCTATGGATGATAAACCTGCTGTTGGTTTGGGATATTGTGATGATCTCAAAATCATTAAAATTATTACTTTCATTTAAAATCCATTCCTCAGCTGAAAGTCTTATCAATTTCAAGGAATGTTGATTTGTTCTAGCAATACAGTGTTTTTTTACACTCTTCTTTATTTTGCTTTTACAAATTGCCAATGTATCGTGTTCCTCAGTCATCATTTCTATTTTCAGATCCCAATGTGTCGTGGGTTTAATGTTCTGCACATGTTTATTTCATTACTAGATGCATCAACACGGCATCCTGAAGACTGACGATTTGATTACGCGCTTCTTCAGACTGTGCACGGAGATGTGTGTCGACCTGTGTTACCGTGCTCTCGCAGATCAACAGTCCACCCCGACCATCACACGTGCCAAATGTTTTCACACGTTGGATGCATTCGTTCGGCTCATCGCATTGCTCGTCAAGCACTCCGGCGATGCATCCAACACTGTTACCAAGATTAATCTTCTTAACAAGGTATTGAGAATAAAGGTGAGGGAGGTGTGTTTGTGAGTTGTAGGCGTCGTTTCATTGAGGTATCTTCTTCACGTTCACCTGTACACACTGCATCGTGCAAGTATTTGTTTTACTCTTTCTCATCTTGCCAAACTCCAGCTATCTGAAGACTTTGTCTCGCTAAGTTGGGTCCTCAATAAATTGTTGCCTGGCTCATGAAGGTTTTTGTCTCGTTGTGCATGATACTCAAATCTACCATAGTCAACCCAACTACTGTGGGTCATCAGCACAGCTGTGAACTATTTATGCTCAAAAGTTGTAAACCAGTTAACTGTGCTGGTATAAAACTGAATCTTGTACCAAAAGGTGTGTGTGCATGTGCATGCACGCACGCGACACTTTATTCAAAAGGGCTCCTGCTCTTGCAGAGTGATAAAAATACAACATTTGGAAAGCTAATACTTAGACCCTACTTTGCAATGGGGATGCTTTCTTGAAAGGAGCGGTCGAAACAACGGAAATCAAAGCAATTCTCCTCCTAAGGGGGGTGGTGGGGTGGGGAAGGACGCTTTCCTTCCTCACATTGCCACTTCACCTGTTATATTTCATTTTTTACCTTTGATATTACCCTCCTTTTTATTTATTTATTTGTTTGGTTTTGTTGATGTCAGTTATATTCAAATACACATAAAACTTGAAGAGCACTTTTCGACATGACGTTGCTCAATGTGCCTCTGCCGTCATTATTGCATCATTATACATACATGTACCAAGTTGGATTTAAATCCTTGAACCCAGATTCAAAATATTAAATAATTCTGGCTGCCAGACCATGCAATTGTCCACCTCATGCCTAACTGGTATGGACCCAACTCCTGACCATGCACACTTGCGTTAGATTGAAATTTTAAACGTATTCCCCATGACTACTAGATCATAATTGTGACGTTTCACGTCGATTGTTGAAGTGGTTCCAGGGAAAGAATTTTTAAAAGATTTTTCGTTCAATCCAATATGACTGCCAGACCATGTGACCTATTATTTGTGAACACCCTGGTATCCCCAAGGCTTGGGGAACATGAGGACAAGATTTCCCCTTTGTCAAGCCATTATGGAGAAGATTATTTTAAACTTTTAGTGTAAATCCAATATGGCTGCCAAACCATGTGACCTGTGATGTCATAGGTGGAGAACTTTTTGTTCCTCATGGATAGGCGATCGTACCTGTAAAGTTTGCCTCGATCTGTTCAGCTGTTTTGGAGAAGATTTTTGAAGGCTTTCATGTTTAAAAAAAAAAAAAGTTTGCTGACGCTCCTGGCTACCCCGGGGACCTGAAGGTGGCTCACCTGAATGTCGAGGTAATCTTCCTGCCGCCCAACACCACCTCCTTGATACAGCCGCTCGACCAAGGGGTAATTTCGACTTTCAATACATATACCCGCCGCACCTTTTGCCGCATTTTGGATACGATGGATGCTGACCCAGAGCTCACCGTCGGACAGTGTTGGAAAGAGTTCAAAATAGCCCACTGCATCGGCTGGACGAGGTGAAAGCCTCCACCATCAACGCTTGCTGGCACAACCTGTGGCTGGCTACTTGCAGTGCAGAACTTCAGCGACTTTCCCGACAACATTAAGGAGAGGCATAAAATTGTCAGGTTGGCACGGTCGGTGATAGTCTAAGGCTTTGATGACATGGAGTTTGAGGAGTTGGATGCTCTTTTTGCCTTGCATGCCGAGGAGCTCACTGAGGAGGAGTTGAGAGCTATTACCAAGGTTTCTGAGGAAGAGGAAGAGGAGGTGGGCAGTGATGAGGAAGAGGTGGCGAGGTCCAAACTCACGGTCAAGTTCCTGGTTGAGATACTGCAGGACATTCGGTCAGTGACCTAGAGGCTGTTGGACACTGATTCGGTCATGGAGCATTATCTCAAAGTCAAGAAGGGGTTGGATGACGTGATGCTCCCATCCAAGGAGCTAAATCTAAATCTGTGGCAATCAGGCAGCTCTCAATCACGGAGTTCTTCCGCCTTGGTTTGTCCACTTCAGGTGCACCAGCACCCTCTCGCACCTCTCCTACCTCTCCTGCATCCCATTCGCTGAGCGACTCTCTCCAGGATCCTCATCTGCGTCGTCGCCCTCACCTACATTCCTTGTATATCTTGTGTAATGTACACATCAACTGATTAGATTATTGGGTCAAGAGGTCAAAGGTCATGTCAGCTAAAAATGTGATATTTGAGTACAGCTGAAGGGATCTAAATCAAACTTTGTGTGAGTATGTGGATGTTTAACGTTTCAGCACATGTGTAACGATGTGATAATGTGGGCAGAGGCATAATCTGTCGACGTTACGTCATCGTAGAGTGCTCTTCTAGTTATAGATGGTTCACACTGTAATCTGAGGCAAACTTCATAACCCAACAATATCAATCGCAAGTTCACCAGCATACATTCGAAGAATAATATCAATTTCACTTCCAAAGTAACACTTTTATGCTGCTCTTCGCCACTCTATGGTATGGTACATTTCTTTATGTGTGACACAAATTAGTTATTGTACATGGTAGGTGGAGTCAAAGGCTGAGGTGATGGATATGAGAGGGTATGAATGCTGTCGGCGATGTAAGTTTTGTTTGAGACGACGCAAGTCGGGTCATGGTATTAATATGATTATGTATTTGCGAAACGACGTAAATCAAGGTATTACTGTAATTGATTCACTTGGAACAAAAAATTTCACAAGTTGTAAAACTCCTTGTCCGTTTAACCATAACGATTCCTTTTCGCAGGACTCTGAGCTTAATGTTGTGGTTCCAACAGTACAATTTTTATGAATTTATGACAGCAGGAACCCTTTGGAATATAGCGTGTACGCATCTTGTACGAACACGCCTTTGAGAAAGGAAGCAGATATATTTGGCAGAACAGGTCATAGGAAGTGACGATTTGTTCTGATTTGAATTGTGTCGTCACACTTTTTTTGGCGATGACTGTGTTGTAAGCTTTTCAGAAATTTTTGGTGTACTTTGCTGGCATTACAGAATATGTGGTTGTCTGTGGGTATGGCAGGTGTTGGGCATTGTCGTCGGTGTGCTTCTTCATGATCATGACCTGCGCCAGGCTGACTTCCAGCAGCTTCCCTACCATCGCATTTTTATCATGCTGCTGTTGGAATTGAATGCACCGGAACACGTGCTTGAATCCATCAACTTTCAGACTCTCACGGCTTTCTGGTAATATTTTCTTGCCTCCCATGGCAATCATTTTATTATAGCCACGCGACCGGTCTGGGAATGACCAGATTACGTGGGCCGTCGACCGGGTGTGACTCCGCAAACCAGGGTTACAAGCCTGATACATAGTGAAAGGGCACAAAGCCGACCGAGGGTTACGTGCTCTCACGGTGCGCCAGTCAGATGTATAACTGAGTAGCTAGTTATGACACACCGTACGTTACTTTACTGAGCGCGAATTGCTTTTACCCAATTATGCGCCTTAAGGGCACCGATCGTGAAAACTCAACCACTCGTACAGCAAGAAGGGAGGCCAGGCAGGCGTAATAAGTTCATGGGTTATTTAAATAAAACGACAGCAAATTGGCACGAAGCAACACACAATAAATGACATTATATTCTCCAAAATTACATACAACGTGATTCCAAGTGACATAGATTTCTTAACAGTTCTTATCTTAGGCCGTATTTATGCACTCAACAAGAATACATGACCGGGAATAAAATACAAACACTACTGAGAGGTCAATTTCAAGTGTCAATTTCAAATTTATGTCACTCTTCCAGTGCAGCTGTAACGGTCAATTGCCAACTGACCTAAAAAAAATAACTCCCCCTCCTTCCAAGCAGCCGTTAACTGTGCACAAGATAAACTGAGAATCCCCTGGCCGCGTGAGCGAGCTGATGAGGTAGTTTACCAACTACCTCCTCCCAGTCTTTACACAGACATCTTCAATGCATATTCACCCCTTCTATCAGCTCCTGTGGTGAGGCTATTGCCAACTTCCTCAATGCAAATTTGCCACAACTGCACGTTCTCACAGCTTGAGCTGCAAAGCTCTCGTGTGCTTTGCTACGCTGTGTAAACAGAGGAAAATAACATTAAAAATGTACAGGCAGAGGTTTGAATAGGGGAGGACAAAACATAGTGTCGGGAAAAACAAAACTTTCTCCTGGCAACATACAGTGGGGAGAACAAGTATTTGATACACTGCCGTTTTTGCAGTTTTCCCACTTACAAAGCACGTAGAGGTCTGTAATTTTTATCATAGGTACACTTCAACTGTGAAAGACGGAATCTAAAACAAAAATCCTGAAAATCACATTGTATGATTTTTAAAAAATTAATTTGCATTTTATTGCATGAAATAAGTATTTGATACATCACAAAAACAGAACTTAATATTTGGTACAGAAACCTTTGTTTGCAATTACAGAGATCAGACGTTTCCTGTAGTTCTTAACCAGGTTTGCACAGACTGCAGCAGGGATTTTGGCCCACTCCTCCATACAGATCTTCTCTAGATCCTTCAGGTGTCGGGCTGTCGCTGGGCAACACAGACTTTCAGCTCCCTCCAAAGATTTTCTATTGGGTTCAGGTCTGGAGACTGGCTAGGCCACTCCAGGACCTTGAGATGCTTCTTACGGAGCCACTCCTTAGTTGCCCTGGCTGTGTGTTTCGGGTCATTGTCGCTGGAAGACCCAGCCACGCCCCATCTTCAATGCTCTTGTTGAGGGAAGGAGGTTGTTGGCCAAGATCTCGCGATAATGGCCCATCCATCCTCCCCTCAATACGGTGCAGTCGTCCTGTCCCCTTGCAGAAACATCCACAAGAATGATGTTTCACCTCCATGCTTCACGGTTGGATGGTGTTCTTGGGGTTGTACTCATCCTTCTTCTTCCTCCAAACACGGCGAGTGGAATTTAAACCAAAAAGCTCTATTTTGGTCTCATCAGACCACATGACCTTCTCCCATTCCTCCTCTGGATCATCCAGATGGTCATTGGAAAACTTCAGACGGGCCTGGACATGCGCTGGCTTGAGCAGAGGGACCTTGCGTGCGCTGCAGGATTTTAATCCATGATGGCGTAGTGTGTTACTTATGGTTTTCTTTGATAGTGTGGTCCCAGCTCTCTTCAGGTCATTGACCAGGTCCTGCCGTGTAGTTCTGGGCTGATCCCTCACCTTTCTCATGATCATTGAGGCTCCACGAGGTGAGATCATGCATGGAGCCCCAGACCAAGGGAGATTGACTTTATCTTGAACTTCTTCCATTTTCTAATAATTGCGCCAACAGTTGTTGCCTTCTCACCAAGCTGCTTGCCTATTGTCCTGTAGCCCATCCCAGCCTTGTGCAAGTCTACAATTTTGTCCCTGATGTCCTTAGACAGCTCTCTGGTCTTGCCCATTGTGGAGAGGTTGGAGTCTGATTGATTGAGTGTGGACAGCTGTCTTTTATGCAGATAACGAGTTCAAACAGGGGCAGTTAATACAGGTAATGAGTGGAGAATGGGAGGCGCTTCTTAAAGACAAAACTAACAGGTCTGTGAGAGCCGGAATTCTTACTGGTTGGTAGGTGATCAAATACTTATTTCATGCAATAAAAGCAAATTAATTATTTAAAAATCATACAATGTGATTTTCAGGTTTTTTGTTTTAGATTCCGTCTTCACAGTTGAAGTGTACCTATGATAAAAATTACAGACCTCTACGTGCTTTGTAAGTGGGAAAACCTGCAAAATCGGCAGTGTATCAAATACTTGTTTCCCCACTGTACGTTGTATGTCTGTTGCTCAAATAGTAGTCGTGCTTATCTATAGTGTAGCAGCATAGCAAACCTGTTGTGCATTTTGTGATACAAGCACCAAATTTGGCCACAATGTACATTAATATGTTGCGAACATTTTCAGATATTGGGCCACTTGAAATTCTCTTTATGTCCGCTATTGATTCAAATGGCGCTCACTTGAAATCTACATTTGCTATTATCTCTGGACGTAATGCAGCTATTGACTATTCTGGTATCTAAATGTATGTTTTTGGGGCAAGGAATCCAATGGTACCATTTTCAACTTAATATTATCTATCACAGTCTGTTATATAATTTTATTTGGAAATTATCTAGGCAAATATTGGATTCAACACAATACTTTGAAAAGAAGTCTTAGTTCTGTAAATGTCTTAGGTATAATACTGACATGCTACATGGTCTAGTATTTGAGGCTAGGTGTACTGGTATCTGAGGCTAGGTATATACCGGTACTGAAGATACGTGTACATAAACAGTGTCATGTAACAAGTTCAGCATTGCCACAAGTACATGTATGTTGTTGACTCATCGTCTGTGCAGTCCCCTTCACACACAGAGGGCTGTGCACTGAAGGGCAGCTTTTTGCACTTGCAGCGCCTCACACACCCTTTCTTGCACTTGCAAGAAACCAGCTCAATGCAGCTGTGAGCTGCCTCAGTTAGCCTGGTCCAGTAAGGTGTGTACTGTCCTTCTCCAGTCCTTGACAACCCCAGTTGGTTGGTGGAGGGAGCTCTGGTGCTGGCAGCAGTATCTGACCCCACACATGTCCACCTCGATACACTGCCCTTCTGACATGTTCCTCCAGAGCTGCCTTCGTTGGAGGGATGAGCTGCACATTGTCTTCCTTGCGAAGGTTTCCTCCTGGCCTTGTCAATGTCTGTGCATTTGCTGGTTCGATCATACAACAGGATCACGAACCTCTCGATGATGCGCATTGCATCGTCTGGTATGTCACGAGGTGCAGAGGAACAGCAGCAGCGCGCTCAGTGGTTCTGGCAAGTACCAGACTGCCCACGCAGTCTTCTTGCCATGTCTATGAAAACTAGACACAGTGTCAGCCCATTAGAGCGTGGACATTGGCAGTAGCGCAGCCTTCTCTCGTCCCAATCCAGCTGCTATTTCGTGTGCTGCTAGTATCGGAAACTCTGGCCTGTTCCGAATGCCAGCCACAGTTTGTCTTCTGTTGAAACTCCTGTGCCAGGGACACTGCCAGCACCACAACATCGGTGTCTACAGTCCGGATGAGTATTCATGGTGTCCATGCTGACTGCGTGAGATGCATGCAGCAACATCCGACTGTCAGCTTCTTCATGGTTACATGGGGCGAGTGAGTCAGATTGGCAGTAGTGGCTTGCTGAGCACTGTCTCTCATCAGTAATGACGAGTTGCTTGTCCTCCTGGTCAAACCATTCCATGAGAGCTGCTGAAGAGAACCTGAACAGCTCGGTCTTGTTCTGTCCACTCGTAGGAAGTTCTGCCAGTTTCCTGGTATGGCTGCGGCAGCCACCACACGTCTCCCACACCTTGTCCCCGCTTTGCCGTGTACTACCTTTCGGTGAATCAGCAAGGTAAGTATCCCAGACCAGATCCAGGCGTGACACTGTTTGCAGCTTCGTGGACATATATGGGTAAAGATCTGTTGTGCATACTCTTCAAAGGTCTTTGATGCAGCCGGCTTCAGCATCTGGACGATGGCTGTCCATCAAGCACAATACAGGTCGTGACAGGAGTCTCTGTCTTTGCGTGGAGACTTCTTCCAAGCATGTGAGGAGATCACTCTTGGTACCTGCAGAGGCTTCCACCATCAGACAATGCAGGAGGACATGCCTGATTTCCGTGACAAAAGAACTCAAGGTTTCCATCCCTGTCTGGCAGCCAATGTACAGGCGTGCGAAGAGTTCACGGTCATTCTTGTGGAGGCGAGCTGTTGCTGACCTATGCTCTGGCTTCTTGGAGTGGAAGTGCTGAACACCTTCAGCTTGTTACGAGGAATGGGTGCGTCCACTGCCTTTGTTCTGCCAACAGACACTCTCTGGTGAAAGCCTCGAACTGCTCTTGGCCAATCCTCTTGGCATTCATCACGGTCTCCACAGCAGCAGGATCTGCGATCTCCTTTGTGTCCAGTTTGACTACATCCTGACTCTCCTCCTCGAATGGGTTGCCCATCTCCTCTATGACACCGACGAGAGAGCGAACATTTCACAAATGAGGCCTGTACACTTGGCGTCTGATCATGATGATGTGTGTCTGCTGTTTCCGTCTCCAGTGTTGTTCCCATCCTGGAATTCTTCGATCACCCTGGCAACTTCTGGTCCCGCAACCATCCAGCGAGTAGGGCACTAGGGTTGTCAGTGAGCCCAACTGCTCCACCGTTCCTTTGATGCAGGCATTATTCTGCTCATGTGCCTGGTCAATCGGGATTGAAGACAACACCCTCTGTGTTTTCTGAACGGTGAAGTGGCTTTCCTGAATTTCCTGGCTACATCTGGTGTTTGATGGTGGTTCGGCCATGTCCTTCAGGTGCACTGGTATCCACCTAGCATAGTGGGTGTGATCCAGTGCATGGAACCAGGGACCAGCTCTGTCAGAGCATCGAGGTACATCATTAACGATCCCTGCCTGAGAGAACGCACATAACCTAGAACCAACAGTTCTAGTTCCAGCAGGGTTGCCCAGTAGTGAAACTGGGGGATGTCTTCTCCTCTCTGGCAACACCAGTCTTCAAACTCCGAAGGTCCTCTGCATCCCTGGTTTCTCCCAGACAGTAGTGGTTGTAGGCACGGTGTTGCAGGATGTACAGTGCTGCTGCAGTCACTTGATGTGCTCTTCTTGTGGCAAGACATGGATGCTCGCAGGAATGAGTCTGCTGTCCCTGCTGTCGCAATCTCGGCTTGCACAAGTGCTTGCACCCAACCACTCCCTTTCAGCCAGTCCCCAGTGTCCTCAGTGCCGCCATCTCTATGTGGAGGCCACCAAACATCACCACTATCTGGTCTTCACCATAGCTCTCTGGCCACTTCCACTGTGGCCAGTGGCCAATATTCCACTCTATTTTCAAAGTATTGTGTTGATCCAATATTTGCCTAGATAATTTCCAAATAAATTATATACAGACTGTGATAAGTAATATTAAGTTGAAAATGGTACCATTGGATTCCTTGCCCCCAAAAACATACATTTAGATACCAGAATCAAGTCAATAGCTGCATTAGTCCAGGGATAATAGCAAATGTAGATTTCAAGTGGCGGCCATTTTGAAATCCAATATGGCGGACATAAAGAGAGAATTTCAAGTGGCCCAATATCTGAAAATGTTCGCAACATATTTATGTACATTTGTGCCAAATTTGGTGCTTGTATCACAAAATGCACAATTCTTTTGAATATTTGGGCTAGCCGCCCCCTACTAACCAAATGTCAGGAAATAACTATCGTTCTACTAAACAGGTTTATTGACCCCTAAAGATAATTCCCACAACAATATATTGGAGAAATGTTCTGAATCCCATTTTTAACAGTCAACAGGATTCCTTCCATCTCAGTCATGCAGAGGTCTCATTGCCTTGATGAGTCCAAATGTTCAGTCTGAAATGAGTCATTTTGAATTTTGTTGAAAGCTTTGCAATTTTGCCTGAGACTGTATTTTTACTTTTAATTAATTTAACACAAGTGAACCATGTGTTCCAAACACCCCCACCCCCTTCTCCATCAACTACCAACTTTCCCACGTTTTTACCTATTCCTAATAAAACAGCAACACATTCCATATCCTTCGGCCTTCCAAGGCTCCTGGCTTTACGTTTGCCTGGCTCGAACTCATCTCTCACCGCATCTTCATCGCACGCATGCTTGCACACACGCCTCAGCAGAAGGTGAGCCTGCCTGCCCCTCGCACCTGCGTGTGCAGGTTTCCGTTTGCTATGGTATTGTGTTTTCGCTCCTTTGGTAACTTTCACTTTGACGATGCCTTCTCCGTCCAGTATTTTCAAGATGCTCGTAGTACTTCCTTTTGAACCCACCCGAGTTTTTGCACTCTGTTTTGCTGTTGCCCGATTGATTGGCCCGCGGCCTTCCTGCCCTCCCGCAGGGCTGGCCAATGTATGCCCAGCTTCTCATTGACCTGTTCAAGTACCTAGCACCTTTCCTACGCAATGTGGAACTCACAAAACCCATGCAGGTTCTTTACAAGGTAAATAAAAAAGAGAAGCTTTGTCATACACACACCGTTCTTTTTATTGATAGTTTTCAAAGGGATTGGATACATGATTTGCCCCTTTAGCCATAAATATTATAGATTGGACTGCAGTGACAAAGGAAGTCTTCTCCATTTATAGTTTTTATTTTTGTGCTGCATGGCCATTGTAGGGCACGTTACGTGTACTTTTGGTGCTTCTCCATGATTTTCCCGAGTTCCTGTGTGATTACCACTATGGATTCTGTGATGTAATCCCACCAAACTGCATTCAACTCCGCAACCTCATCCTCAGCGCATTCCCACGTAACATGCGTCTTCCAGACCCATTCACGCCAAACCTTAAGGTAACCAGTGTAGTTGATTTTTGTCGCCTTTACCTCATCCTTGATTGTTTTACCAACTACCCCGTCCCAGATTCCTCACTTTTCCGACAAGTATTGAAGTCAGTGGTGACGTCGGAGCTTGCCTGCTTTTATTTGTTTATTTTATTTGCAGGCATCAAAGCTCGTGTGATAGCAGACCGGATCAACAGACACAACGGGGGCAAAGGGAAAAATCTTGTTCTTGATCATTGGAATTAGCAGAGTTTGGTGTTTCAAATATTGTTTTTCATTATGCTTAAAAAAAAAAACACTTTCCGACTGTGTGATGTCATGTACTGCATCTGACCAGTTAACTCTCAAAGCCAACAATGACTTGTCGTATTCACCTTTGTTTGGTGACTTCCTAAAACTTTTAAACCGCTTAGCAATCAAAGGATTTATTCCTCATAAATACAATATCTCTTTAACGATAGATAATCGTTTCATTTTGGTATCTTTCCTGGGGAACCGAGGCTGATCGTCACCCGCCGTTGTGATCTTGTGTTGAGCCACCCTTTTGGCACGTGGTATTATTAATTATCTTTTTATGACTCATTAAAAATATGTTAATAACCTGTGAGTTGACTCCCAGGTTCGTGTGAAAAGTGTCTGCTCTATCACTCAGAAGGGAAAGAAATATGTTGAGTGGGAAGTGTGGTGTCGAAATTAATATCATTTTTTTTTGATGTGATGTCGAAAGACCAGTGTACAATGGACGCCGAACGACTGACCCTTATGTACGACCAATTCAGTTTCATTTCTGTGCAGACATGGATCCAACGCCCACTCCCTTCCAAAGCCCAAACCCAACTCGTTTGGGTGACTTACCATTCCTCCCTCAGTTTTTTTTTTGAGGGGGGGGCGTGGTGGGGGTTGACAAACTCCAAGAATTATCCAGACGTTCCTTTGTTTTTAATTATCTGCCACGACTCTAAAAGTGGCCGTTTATATGCATCGGAGAGACTCAAGCTTTTCAAATCCAACATATTAGTCCAGGAGCTAGGTGACTTTTATTCAACATGGAAGGTGCAGATGTTTAAGGGTGCCAGTGGTGTAGAGTAGGGTTGGCAGATCCCAGAAACCCAATTCTTAAGTTGCGCCAGTGGTGGGTGTGGTAGGTGGCGCCACCCAAATCAAAGATGGCTGTTTCGATATAGGCTAAAACCAATATTGTCATACATCAAGTAATACTCGGCCGATTCCATTGATCTTGGTATGCATTCTGATAGTTTTGGGTATGCCCAATCTAATGGAGAGGGTGTCATTATCATCCAAGGTCAATGTCATGAGATAAAGATCAATATCACAGTTTTTGGTCAATTTTATGCCTGTTTGACCTTGACCCTTTGATTCAAGGTCAAATCTGATTACATGAATGATTCCCCATACATGATTTCCTATTAGTGCCTAAGCCCTCAGACCAATATTTAAAACATCACAGGGACTATTTAAAAAGGGGGGGGGGCATTCCCAGAAATGGAGGAATTCCCCCTTTCGTCAAATTTCCGATCTATTTTGCACTAGATTTCTTATTTCCTCATAAAAACATTCCATTTTGTTAGTTATACATGTTTTTGGTACTGTTATGCATTATATTTATACATTATTTCATGTTGAAAGTCTTTAAAATGTTCAAAATCTACCTTATTTGTTGTTGCCAAGTTGCTGGAACTCTGCATGACACTTGAATTTGTCAGAAATTTGTCACATGACATAAGGGGGTGATCCCAAATCGATTTATAGCTTACTTTAATATGCCTATAACTATTTAAATACTTGTCTGAGAGCTTAGGTATGTATTGGGCACTAATAGGAAATCATGTATGGGGAATCATTTCATGTCATCAGATTTGACCTTGAATCAAAGGGTCAAGGTCAAACAGGCATAAAATTGACCAAAAACTGTGATATTGATCTTTATCTCATGACATTGACCTTGGATGATAATGACACCCTCTCCATTTGATTGGCATACCCAAAACTATCAGAATGCATACCAAGATCATTGAATCGGCCTAGTATTACTTGATGTATGACAATATTGGTTTTCGCCTATATCGAAACAGCCATCTTGGATTTGGGTGGCGCAACTTAAGAATTGGGTTTGGGATCTGCCAACCCTACTTTCTACACCACTGGCACCCTTAAACATCTGCACCTTCCATGTTGAATAAAAGTCACCAAGCTCCTGCTCTATATGACTTGCAAACACATGTTAGTTCTATTTTGTTTTCATTTTCAGTTGAAGATGCTGCTGATGGTGCTGTGTGAAGAGGATAATTTGAAATTGGTTGAATGGATAATCTATAGAATGCTGAAAGACTTGCTGGATTTCTTCCCCTCCTCCCTGACCACCACTCCCAGCCATTCTTCATTTTCTGCATCTGTACTTGCTTGTGAGATGCAGTCGACCCACAGTGATGACGATGTGGCCTAGCCTCGAAGCTTCCCCAAAATGCAAATAATCTTTTCTGAATGGAAAGCCAAAGCAGGACCTTTCATTTCAACCCTTTGCACACATTCCTAAGGGTGTCCCTCTCCAAGACGGTACCGGTGCTGTTTCGGTATTCCGTTCTGTGATCAAAATACACTCTTGCATCCGATGGATTCAGCTTGGTTTGCCTTCAAAGGAAAGAATTACAAGTGCATTTGTCTAATAATGGAATAACAGATCAACCTTTTAAACCCCAGTCAACTCATCTGTCCAACTTCTGGAAAAGATGCATTCCCTCGAGCTTCTCGGCCTCAAGATTTGTCAAAACCTGTCTTTGTCTTGTGTGGACCACATCGCCTTTTCTGTCACTTCACTCTTCCCAATCCCCCCACCCCCAAGCCTGCCCAGGCAACACACATGCTTCAAGAATCCCAAACTTTGTTACCCCATCTCCCCTCAAATTCCAAACTGAATGCACACCTCCATATCAGGTCAAGTCAGGTATGGAATCATGCGCCGGAGCAGCGCGTCGCTGCATCCACTTTCCGCCGGTATTTCAGGGGCCTCCGTCTGGCCATCCCCCAGGCAGAGATGCCTGGTGCATTCCCATCTTCTTGAGATGCCGATTAACCTGCTGCAACCACGAGGCACGTGGTCGGCCCATTGGCCTCTTCCACACCCGAGGCTCCCTTGCTGAGAATCTGGTGAGCAGGATCAGCATCAGGAAAACGAGCCACATGTCCATGCAGCCGCAGCTGATGCTCACGGACGATGCAGAAAAGAAATCGCATTTGAGTCTCAACAACCGCTCGTTGGATACATTCCGATCAGCGATAGCCAAGGATTCTCCGAAGAGACCTGGTACCAAAGGAATTAAGTCTCCATCACAGATCCCTGGTCAGAGTTAAAGTCTCACATCCGTAAAGCATGACTGGAAGGACCAAGGACCCGAAGACTCGGACTTTCGTCATCCTGCACAGGTACCGACAGTGCCACACCCCATGATCCAGTGAATCCGTGACTCCCCAGGCCCGACCCAGACATCTATTGACCTCTCCGTCACAGCCAGCAGACATGAATATCACTGCCAAGGTAAGTGAACCCGTGAACTCACCATAAACCGGTACAGACAAGATAGCAGCATCCAAGATGTCATTGAAAGCCTGGATCTTAGTTTTGACCCAGGAAACCCGTAATCCCAGTGGCTCTGACTCCTCAATCAGCACCCGAGGGCCCCCAAAAGGATATCCAGAGTCTCCGCAAAGATGACCATCATCTGCAAAATCAAGGTCAGAGATCTTGACTCCCAAACAATGCACCGCAACTTGATCTCTCCGACATCCACCCCAGAATCCAGTCAATACAAGCACTGAAAAGTGTGGGGGCCAGTGCACACCTCTGACGAACTCCAGTAGCAAATGGAAATAAGTCTCGAGATGGTATCACCACATATCACAGCACTCTCAGTACCAGAGTAGAGTTCAGACATCAGATTGATCAGTTTTGTTGGCACCCCACGAAGACCAATACTCCTCCAGAGGGGATCCCAATTCACTGAATCAAATGCTTTGCAGAGATCAACATAGGTTGCAAGCAGCCCCTGCCAAAACGCTCGTCTGCATTCGCTGAGGACCCGAAGAGCAAGCATACGGTCAAGACCTTGCCCAGCACTGAGAGCAGCATCACCCCTCGGTTGTTGTTGCAGTCCTGGCGATCACCCATCCCTTTCCAGAGAGGGACAACAAGGCCACTCTTCCAATCAGTTGGGATGATGCCTGTGTTCCAGGCAGAACACAGAACTGCATGCAACGACATGAGTACAGCATTTCCACCAGCCTTGTGAAGTTCAGCATGGAAGCCACAAATCCCAGGAGCTTTACCCCATTTCAACCGGTTCACCACAGCCTGTGTTTCCACAAAGGAAGGTAGATCACAGTTGATTGGAGGGTCTGCAATCGGGATAGTAACACCCCTGACATCCAACTCAACAGCTGGTGGATGAGTCTGGTTCAGCCGCTCAAAGTAACCAGCCCAGCGGGCCTTCACTTTGTACTCCTCTGTCAAGAGCCCACCACCCTCTGCTCTCACAGCAGTTCACCGATGGACGGGCTTTGAGGAATGCAATGCACAAATTCCCCTACAAGTACGAGAATCACTTCACAGGTGATGCTCTTACCCCTCACAGATTCCTCACACATAGACCTCCTTGTCCACCCTCAGCACACTTAGTTTTACGCCTCAACTCCCTGAACAGCTCAGCTCTGCCATTCGGCCTGGCCCTGCGACTGGTCATTGGTATCCAGTTGTCCCGTGAGACACAAAATTAGTCTTTGCCCGATGGTTAGTTCCAAGATATCCATCGGCAACATCAAGGATGGTGGTCTTGAAGACACTCCACAACTCTACAGATTCCTCAAAGCACCCAGACCCCCTCCAAATCCCCACTCAGTCTGTTCACAAACTCCTCAGCTACCCAATCATCCTTGAGCTTGCCAATATCCAACCTAGGCTGGGATGGTACCATTCTCCTGGATTTAAGGTGCAACTTAAGAGTTGCTACAACAAGCTGGTGGTCAGTATTGAGGAACTGAGCACTCCGGTGGACCCTGCAGTTCTGGATCATCCTCCAGTCACCATCAACGAGCACATGGTCAATCTCCTTTGCCACACCATCAGCGTTGGAATACCAAATCCAGCAATGAGCTTGTGGGTGCTGAAACCATGAACCAGCCACCTAAGTGTGTGGCTTCTTGCAAAGTCAAGGAACTTGGTGCTATTCTGGTTCACAGTTCCAGACCCATGGTGACCAACACATGTCTCATAACCATCCCTATCAGTTCCAGTCAATACATTGAAATCCCCTAAGACTAGAAGAGCATCTCGCCTGGGGCACTGATTAACCACACTCGAGCCTGGCATAGTATGTGTCCTTCACGGTGAGATCACTCACTGTCAGAGCATATACAGAGACCAGGGAAATGACACCCAAGGAGTGACGAATCTTTCGTCTCATACGCTCGTTTGACGGTGTTACCTCAATTATCATTGGAGTCAGCTTATTGGACACAGCTACAGCAATCCCTTTGGTATGGTAACCATCAGCGTGACCAGATCAATCGTAGGTGTAACCACCCGCTATGATCTCACCACTATCCCGTCTCCGAACCTCAGAGAGTGCTGCAATACCACTGTTCAAACGCTTGAGCTCAGATGATGAGAGACAGGTGATCATCCTCTCCGGGATAGGACATTCCAGGCACCCACCTGAAGGCACTGCCTCAGGTTAGCAAGGACCACCAAGGTGGACGACACCTCGCCACCACCCCGACACACACTACCGCAATCTGACCCGGGAAGGTTACCCCTTGGTTTTCCTCCTATCATCAGAGTTGGGGCTTAAGGCTTTCCCCCAATCCCGCATACGGTGAGCTGCTCTGCAGAGAGCAGCTGAACAGGAGGTTCTCCCACGGAGTGGGTTTTCAGATTTCTTTGCGTTTTGCAGAGTGATGGGGTTTTATGGAGACCAGAGTGCAAATCCTGCCACCAACCTCCTAAAAAAAGAGTAACCCAACTGCAGGAGGATGTCCGCAGACACAGTTGAGCACTAGATATGGTTGGCTGTTGGCTCACAAGGAGCTCCTCCACCCTTTGACAGGTTTTGTTTTTAACCCTGCTGGGTGTCCATGTCATACACCATCCTCACCCAGAAACATGGCGGGAGAGACTGTTCAGTCGCCGACAACTTGACCATGAAACAGGTTAGTACAGGTTTACTTGGTACCTGTAGCAAGTCACAGATCTATTCTGGCCTGGTGATACCTGACCTCCACACCCTCATCCAGCTTTTCTGTTTATATTCCACAAACTCGTGCCAGCACATGGAACGCATAACTTAACGTCCATGCAAGGGATAGCACACACTTTCATTAAGCACCTTACCTGTGAAACACCAGGGTGACAGTTTATAGCTGTGTCCGTATTCAAAACAGGCTGGACAGCACAGAGGCGAGTGTGTATACGTCTCTGCTGTCCTGTCAACCCTGTTTGTGTTGCTTTTATGTGTTTGCTGCAAGGTTTTGACTTTGCTTCTGATTCATAACAACTTCCTTTTGAGGCTCCTCTGCAACAATGATATTCATTATCGTGCCCACTTCCATCTTGGAACAGGTGGATATGCTGAGTGAGATAAACATCCCACCTCGCATCCTCACAAACTTCACGGCCGTGATGCCACTCCAGTTTAAGAAAGACCTCGACTCTTACTTGAAGACTCGCTCCCCTGTCACTTTTCTTTCAGAGCTGCGTAGCAATCTGCAGGTATTGTGCATTTACACCTTCGTTTGATAACAATGTTGAATTGTGCTTCAGCAATCACATTTTCTTTCCGTTTTGTGGGCAGGAGACTTCCCATGTTCAAACCTAGTGTACAACACTTTGTTGCTGATTGTGTTGCTCTGCAATTGCTGTGTTTCAGGTCTCCACCGAGCCTGGGATGCGCTACAACATACCACTGATAAATGGCCTGGTGCTATACGTCGGCACGCAAGCGATTGCACATATAAATGGAAAGGGCAGCTCACCCTCCATGAGCACCATCACGCACTCTGCTCATATGGACATCTTTCAGAACCTTGCCGTTGACCTCGACACTGAAGGTGTGGTTCTCGTTCATTAACTGATGTTGCATGGCTGGAAACATTGTGCCTCAGTTGACAACTTTATTGAAAGAAACAGTTTATAACCTCAGGAATAACTGCTGGCTTTAAACAGAACATCAGGTTCTGACGACCTTTGATGGTGTGAAATTAAATAAAAAATAATTCCTTCTTACCTTTTAAATTTTGTTATCCAGTATTGGTTCATGTTTATAGAGGTGACAGGGTGAAAAGGCATCTTACTGATGGGTGGTTGAGCCACATTTCAACACAACAAACAAGGGAATGAATGAACAGGAAAGGAAGGCTGAAGGAAATGCAACCAGTAACGGGGTTGGTTTATGTGGAGTTGATGGGGGTCGCTAAGATTGCTGGCAGGGATGGGGAATGACGTGAGATGGTAAGGCAACGCCCGATTGAAGCTCCTAATTTGTCAGGAAAAGACGGATTCGCCCATTATTGAACTGGTTTTGGAGGCCAGCCTTGCTGCATGGTCTGCCCAGGAGAGGTCAGCTGATAGTGAGGGCTAGTTTATCAAGAGATTGACCAGTCAGGGGCCTAAATCAGGGCTTCGCCCCCAGTAAAAGTAGACAACCTATTCTAAGTCGAAGAACAACTCTTGGCAATATTTTCCCTCACTGTTGGCACCTCAAAATATTGCATCTTTGCCCTTCAGCGGCAAATACAAAAAGTACCGTCATATTCACACCAGTGCACCAAAATGATATTCCCTCAGTTCATCTTTCCTCAGGATTCTCTCGTATAAAGCACTCAGACTTCAATGGAATTGAGGGAAAATACTTGCCCATAGTAAAATCAGACAGAGTAGGGGTGGGTGGGTGGGGGGGAAATCAGACAGAGTAGGGGGGGTGCGAGGCCAGAGAGGAGACTGTAGAAGGCAGACGACCGACTTGCCTGTGGTGAGAGTGAGACCCAAAAACTCGGCCACATCGCAGGAGATACCAATGATTCTAAATGCCTTGGTTTCCACAGCGTGAAGCCGAGGAAAGTGAGAGGCAGGAGCACCAGCCCCGAGGAGAGAGCAGTACTCTATCAGGCTGCGGATGAAAGCTTTGTATGTCAGGAGCTCAGGTGTGCCAAGGAGAAGGACTTTGCATGATGTTTGACTGACCTCCAGGCAACTAAAGGATGACAGACTGAAGAGGGCAAAGGAGAAGCAAGAGCAGGATTTGAAAATGGGTACTGATGCTATCTGGGCCCATTGTCAGTTTAGGTTGGACAGACCTTTATTTTCCTTCTCAAAGGCAGTGGGTACGAGGGAGTGAGATGGAAACATCGTGAGATGGGTTGGGTACACAGGATTTGGAGGCAAACACTGAGTTGACATTCTGCCTTGTTTCGAGCAGAGTCTGAGGTGAGCGAGGAGATGTGGTCGAAGCACACACCAGAGATGGACTTGACAATGTTCCACCAAGACTTTGAGGAAAGACCCTGGTTAGAGATTGAGCTTTGAGATTTCTTTAAACAATGTTTCAAGCTTGCCAAAGGATGGAATCTCACTTGTTGCTGGTGGTTACATGGTGACCTGATGTTGCCCTCAGTTGGGTTGTCCTATGTTGAGAAAGCAAGCTGATTGACAGCGACCGCTTCGTCATAGCATTCGGTCGGTGTCCAAGGGCTGACAGGATCAATTGGGTAGTCCAGGTTTTAAAAATAATGATTCACATGTTTATTTGATGTACACTTCTTTTGTTGAATTTTCGTGGCTTTTGAAAACACTCCAATTTCCCCCCCAATAATTTACAACTTCAAAACAAATTCTCAAAAGCGTGTGGTTTTCTCTGAGGTCTTTTTGTTGTTGTTGGTCATCTGAGGAAGGGGTAAGGCCTTTCAGCCTGCAATTTTCACAATCTTTATTTATGTTTTTTTTTTAACTTTACAAATTGCGGTACAAAAATTGTGATCATCTTATGCCCCCCCCCCTCCCACCTGTCCCATAGGCCGTTACCTGTTTCTAAATGCCATAGCCAACCAGCTGCGGTATCCAAACAGCCACACGCACTACTTTAGTTGTACAATGCTCTACCTCTTTGCTGAAGCTAACACGGAAGCCATACAAGAGCAAATCACGCGGTAAGTCTGCGTTTGTGTCGGGGTTCCTCTTGACCAAAAAAATTGGATGCCTTGCTCCACATTGAACACAATATTGCCAAAGTCGATTGGTCTGTGCTATGCATGCAGGTGATTAAGATTGAGATCAGGAAAAAAAAATTCTGTTCTCCACCACAAATAACTTCAGCAACTCTTTCACGTGTTATGGACTGCCTTTCCTCGAATAAGAAAGACACTGCAGCTAGTTTTGCCACAAAATATTTTGCTGCTCAGCCCAACAGCACTGGTTGCAATTATCACCTGTAACAACTGCTGTACTTGTGATTGTTGCATAAAACTATATTTGACATGATGGACAACTTGTTGCTTCATCCGACGGCTGGACGTGGCTTTGGATCGCTCGTGAGTGTAGCACGATTGAGTATTTTTCTTTCTTCGGTATCTGAAGACTACATATTTAATTTTGAGGTGTTGAACGTTGTATGCTGTGTACCGTAGCAAGATGGTGATGAGTTGCTGTTTGTATTGCATGTGTCTACTTTTGAATCTGGAAAAAAAAGTGTCTGCTCCGGAGATTGAAAAAAATTGAACAGGCAAAAAATTGAGCTTCATCCCACCTCGCTTGAGATGCCACGTTTTTGTTTCTGCAGTTCCTCAGGCTCATGCAAGTGTTGTCACTCTAATTCAGACAGGGCTCGACAGAAAATGAATACGGCTGTTGACCACTCAGCGTGGAATTTTTTTGGGAGAAATTTCTCCCAAGGGAGGCCAAATCCATGTGTTTTGTCCTTCTCTATCCTTCAAATGCTGAGCGCAGCATGTACCATTTTCAGTCTTTTGTATGACCCATCGACCTCAAAGACTCTGAGTGGATGCTGTAACCATCCTGCCATTGAATCTTTTGATTATCGGCAGCAATTTGATTTAAAGGTCCCCTGACATGCAAAATAAACTTGTTATTTATAAATTAACTTGACCTTCCTAGTGAAGAAATACTCCGTTTTTTTTTTAAATCAAAAATGGGATAATTACAGCAATATTTCGATCATTTCTGGAGCTATTCACAACTTGCTATGCCCCGCCCCTAAAAAAATGGCTTCAGCGAATCTCTGCGTGACGTCACATACAGAAACTCGCACAGAGTGGATTGACTCGAGTCGAGACGTCGCGCGCCTTATACAGTACCGACAAATGCATTTTGCACATGTTAGTGCAATCTCTGTGATCGTCTTAATTCCAGTGATTGTTTCGCGAAAGTTTTAAATAGTTTTAGCCGTACTTTCGAAAATGCCTGCAAGATGTATCGTAGCAGGATGCAGCAATACAAGCAAAGACGGTGTAAGCCTTCATGTATTCCCAAAGATGATAATCGTCGGAGAATATGGACATCTAAAGTGAAGGTACTGCTTCCATTGGCATGCTATTATCTAACATTCAGCCAAATGCTAGCCTGGTGTTGGCTCAGTGGTTAGGGGGTGGCTTGGGATCCTAGGGTCCTGAGTTCAAGCCTCGTCGGCCGCTGAATTAATACACCAGGGGGTTGACTCAGCCTGTCATCCTTCCGAGGTCGGCGAAATGAGTACCAGTTCCAGTGTGTGTACTGGTAGAGGGGCACTGCATCAGCGACACAGTCGTGCTTCAAGAAATGATAGCTACCCCGGCAGCTAAGCTGCCATACGACCACCACCACAGCAGCCAAAATGCTGTAATAAAGAAAAGGGAAAAAATTGTTTGCACAACAATGAAAGACAAATGTATCTGTCCTATTACACGGCCTCATATCCTCGGGACTCTTACGCATTGACTTATACATTGTGTGCATGCTAATACAAGTTACTTGTCAACTCGAGATCTCTAGAGTCCGACTAGTCCGATAATCGTGTCCATCTGACTAGTCGATAAACCGTGTCCATCTGATAGGCGATAAATCTGACGTGTGCGCTTTATTTTATTATTCTCTTTTTTCATTGTTTTCTACTGGTGCTACATGACGATAGTAGGAATAAAATAAATAAAAATGCAACAAAACGTCAGATTTATCGGACTACTCTCGACAATTGTGTCCAAGGTGTGTTCTGCACACAAGTTTTCATCGTTCCGAGAAGCGAGGTTGCTTCGTTTTATGCGCGGAGAGACACGCCGATGACAGGGCTGGCCTTGTTTGTGATTAATTCGCCGCGGAGAAACATGTCCGCTGCGCTGGTCACGTCACGTCACTAAAATATTTCTGATATCGAGCAGTATGCAAGTCGAATTTACATTATTGAATTACGAATAGGATTTAGTCTAACCAGTTGTTATTTCCGAGTCTTCCTTCGATGTCCTCCCGATCATCATGAATCCGGGAATTTAATCGCCATTTTCCTCTGCTTGTCCTGCTTCGGGCTCGAACTGCTAAGGCCGTATTTCATTTAAAGCTGCCTGAACTTCACTCCCGCGACTACGTTATCCGACAATTCTCCATGTGATTCAGACCAAAATCCTTCATTTCTCTCACACTCACTGTGTTACCAGACAAGTGAAAGTCCATGTCATCCATTATTCAAAAACAAATGTTCGATTTTTTTTAAGCAGAAATGAACGAAGCGATCGAGTCGACCAATAGAATGTGGAAATGCACAGAAAGCCAATAGAATCATGTAGACCACCAACCCAAGTAATTACGTGCAGCCTTTGACATACTGTACGTGACGTCATGTGGGTTACGCCCCTTTCAGGAGAATTTTTAGGGGCGTTCCCGAAGACGTTTGTTTTTTTAATTTTACATTTTACAGAATGAGTTTTGTGAAAAAACATTGTCACATCTGAAATCACGATGAAAAACTCCTCTGGGACATATATAAATGAAATTTCAGTACTTTGGCATGTCAGGGGACCTTTAAATCTCTTGCTGAAGCTCATAACAGCCAACAAATTTTGAAATCCATTTTTCAACACAGGTTTTGTGAAACTCTTGTCAGAAGTACCTTTGTTTGAGCAGTTTATTCTTCCTGAGGCTCCTCTGGCATTTATTTTAACGGTGTGCCACCGTACACCGTACCTTTAACATACCTTGTTTCATTGACTCCTCATCATTTTCATTTTTTTTTTTAACCTCCGCAGCGTGCTTCTGGAACGACTTATCGTGAACCGGCCGCACCCTTGGGGTTTGCTCATCACTTTCATCGAGCTCATCAAGAACCCGGCCTTCAAGTTCTGGGACCACGAGTTTGTGCATTGTGCCCCGGAAATACAAAAGTACGTTTATTTCCTCCACCACCGAAGGTGGACGGAGGTTATTTTCTCACCCCTGTCTTTGTTACTTGTGGAATTGAAGATTCGCACGTATATTGGTTGGTCTGGTCTGTGATTGTTTGTCTGTATATTTGTCTTTGTCAATCGCATACGGGTCGCAATTTTAAACCGATCTTCACAAAACTTCATGAAATGGTAGTTGGTCATAAGCAAGACGCCTATTGATTTTGAGGTCAAAAGGTTGACATAGGCCAAAGGTTAACAACTTTGTCAAATTTCGTCTGATTGTGTTGAAATTTAAAGAGGATTTGCACATCAGGTCACTGAATTCAACCACCAATTATTTTTATGGTCAAATTCATTTTAAGCATTTCGTAAGTATTGTGTTCTGCACGTTCTGCATGTTGTATGCCAATTGCCTGCGGGTCACAATTTTAAACTGATCTTCACCAAATGATGGAGTTGCTCAGAAGCAAGAACACTATTGTTCATGTCAAAAGGTCAATGTTTGCCAAATGCACGACATGTTTTTTGCTTGTGTGACGAGGACAAATTGATTAGATTTTAGTGAAGATCCAGATTTGAGAATTTTTTTTTTAATTTTCTAAGTGATTCTTCACCATTGAGACATGGGGCCAAAACGATATCTCAAAACGTTGTGGACGGATTCGGACTAAACTTGGTGAATGAGTTGGGTAGGGGACAAGAATAAGCCGATTAGATTTTGGAAGTCTGGAACCAGATCCGGTCTGTCAGTGGGATACAAAACGTAAACTGTTCAGCCTGACAGAGGTATGCACTCTACCAAGTGCCGTTCTAATTTCTTATGATTTAATGGTGGTGATATTGCTAATTATGTTTTGTGTGGTCTCGCCTGTGTAACCTAATATTTTGAGTTGATGCATGAGGAAACCCCCACGATGTCCTCAATTGCTTTGCTTGGTCATATTATTCTTGTCCGTCATGTAATCGATGTAGCAGTTCATCCGTAAGGTACTGTCATTTCCCTCTCAGAGGAAAGGACATGGCATTTGGGTCCGTTTGTTTGTTTGCTTTTAACTCACCTGGAATGTAGTTCCGGGGAGCTTATGGGATGGCACGTCATCCGTCGGTCATTCCGTCAATCCACAAATACTTTCAACTTCTTCTCTGAAACCACACATACCATATTGATGAAACTTTACCACAACGTTCATCACCATGTATGTGCCAAAGTTTGTTCACGGCGTTAAAAAAAAAATCTATGTCTGGGGGTCCACTGAAGGGTTTATGGGGGTGTTTCTCCCCCAAAATATGAATTTACTTTCTTCTCTGAAACCACACACACAATTTCGATGAAACTTGACCACAAACTTTATCACCCGTGATGTACCAAAGTTTGTTCATGGCAGTAAAAAAAATCCATCGGTATTTACTTTCTTCTCCATTACATATTTTGTGGGTCATCCATGCCTACGAGTGGTTCCCTGGTTATCTTATCCAGCCGCTACCAGGTGAGCACTCAGGGTATTGCCCCTCCCTATTTTTACCCTCGCCGAAGGAGAGGGTATTGCATTTCGGTCCGTCTGTTTGTTTGTCCTCACAACTTTCGTGTTTTTCTCCGCAACCGCTTGTTGGATTGAGACAAAATTTTCACCATCAGTGCAACTACTTGTGTGGAATGATTTCATCTTAATTATGACATCAAAGGTCACGTGGTGTGGTCGCCATGTTTGAAAAAGGAGAAACTTTGAACCTCTGTATCTCTGATACCGCACAAAGGAAAAAATTGAAACTTGGCACATAGCAAGTACTCCTCATGGGGAGTGTGTGATCTTTTTTTTTTATATATATATATATGTATATGTATGTGACGTCATAATTGTATATGTAGAACACTACATCCAATGGGTATGAAAATTTTTGAGGGTCATCTCGGGATAAAATGGTCCACAAATGTTTTGTTATATTTTTGACGTCATCGGTCACGTGATTTGGCAGCCATATTGTTTAAAAAATAAATAAAAAGTTCAAAAATCTTCTCTGAAATGGAGGAACCAGTCATCACTGCCAGCAGTTCTAATTGTGTCTCTTATTAATTACGTAACACCACCACACAACACACCACACAAAAGTCCTGGCGAGGGTCTGCAATCTGATTGCTCTTTCTTGTTGATGTTTGTTTGTTTATCAGCACAGAACTTTCGTGTTTTTCTTTGCAACCTCTTATCGGATTGACACAAAATTTTCACCATCGGAGCAACTACTCATGTAGGATGTTTTAATGATAATTATGGCATCATAGGTCACGTGTTGTGGCAGCCATGTTGGAAAAAAGGAAAAACCTTGGACCTCTGTATCTCTGAAACCACACCAAGGAAAAAATTGAAACTTGGCACACGGCAAATACTCCTCATGGGGAATCAGGGCGTTTTACCTATTTATTTTTTTTAAAATGATGTCATTGGTGCCTTCGTTGTGACGTTGAAATTGCATATGTATAACGCTACATCTGATCAGCATAAAAAAAATTGTGGGTCATCTGAGGATAAATTGGTCTACACAAAAAAAAGACTGTCATCGGTCATGTGGTTCGGCGGGCTTTTTTTTTAACCTTCAACAATCTCTGAAACGGCTGTGCAGATCGAGACCAAACTTTACAGGTATGACCACCTATCCATGAGGAAGAAAATGTTCACACCTATGATGTCATAGGTCACATGGTTTGGTAGCCATATTGGATTTACCCTAAAATCTGTAAAAAAAATCTTCTCCAGAACAGCTAGACGAATCGAGAGGAAGCTTCACACCCATGTTCCCCAAGCTTTGGGGATACCAGGGTGTTCATGAATAATTGATAGGTCGCAAGGTCTGGCGACTGGCAGCCATGTTTGATTGAGAGCAAATCTTTAAAAAAAATTATTTCTCTTGAACCGCTTCATCGATTGACATGAAAATTTAAAATTATGATCTTGTCGTGATGGGGAATACAAGCTTGAAATTTCAACCTGATCAGACGCATGGTCTGGCAGCCAGAATTATTAAATTTTTTGATCTGGGGTCTTTTTGATATTATATATATATATACACACACATACAATGAATAAAGCTCACTTGGCTTTGCCTGGATGGGTTTGAGGTGGAGGAGTAGCAGCTGAAACCTGAATCCTATCCAGGTTCCTCCTGATGACTTCATATTTGCTTTTTGCTTGTTTGGGTTCCTTCTGATTACTCCAATGAAGGACTTTACCTATTTGATTTGAATTGAATTTATTTTAATCCCATTCTGAATTCAATTGAATAATAATAAACACCATGGGTCAGGGTCAGGTGTCCGATCAAAGCAGGGTTGCATCAAAATGGGACATATTGGTACCCGGTCATCACTGCCAGCTGTTAAGTGGCCGTTCTCGTTATGTCGATTATTAATTTGTCACACACCAGTATACAAACGCCACAAAACACAATTGGCGAGGGTCTGCAATCTGTTTTTTCTTGGTATTGTTTTTTTTCTTGCTGTTCTGCAAAGTTTGCAACTTGAAATTGTATCAGTTATTTTCTCTGTGGATCACAGGGAGCAACGATTTGGTTTCCCAGTTGCTTGTTGTACATTTTTGGGGGAGGGGCGGGGGGTGGATTGAGGTGGAGTGTAGTTGTTCTCTTTCTTCTTGCTCTGCTGGAGCATTATGCTTCTGCCCATTCACTGTGCCATCCTCTATTTCAGGCTCTTCCAATCCGTGGCTCAATGCTGCATGGGTCAGAAGCAAACGCAGCAAGTGATGGAAGGCTCAGCATCCAGCTAGAGTGACTGCGAACTCGCGTGTGCTATTTCCACCATGGGATCTTGCATCGCGGAGGTTTTTCCACTTCCGCCATGTTCTGCAACGTATGAGCCGACTCGTTCGGCCTGGAGCGAGTTACCATCGACCGTTTGCGTCGGGCAATTTGCTGCTGTTAAAGCGACGGGCCAAATGTTCCGGCCATCGATGGATTGCTGGGGGAATTTGTTTTATCTGGCCTGAGGTGGCATCGCCAGGCCCGGGTTCATTTAAAGTATAAAGATGCGATTATCCAAGTTAACTTTTCTGGCTTGAAAGTTACCATGCCCCTTCATTCTCTTCCCATTTTCAAAATTACCGAGCAAACTGCTTTATTTTATTTAATTTTTTTTAATGAAGGAGATTTTGTAACCTCGTCAGCTGTGCTCGACATTACCACACCAGCACCGTGTTTAAAAAGACAAGAACGCTCTGTGCTGAAACGTGACTTGGTGTGTTTGTACCCAAGTATTCTGGTTTTTAATATAAGGAAAGCTTTCCTCCTCCAGCACCAAGGTCAGGTATCGATTGTGAATGTACATAGCCTGCTGTAAAACACCAAGCTTGTTGAAAGAGAAACGAATAAGCATCCCTTTCTTCTTGTTCTTTTTTTCTTTTTCTTTTTTCTCCAAGGGCACACCGTCCACAATGCAGCTGATAAAGCCACCGGTACCAGGTAATCAAGGTGTAAAGATGTGAAAATGGCTCTTGTATAGTATTCAACGGCTGTACGGGGAGATACTAACCGATCGTTTGTAACGTTTGATTGGGACAAATGTGTCGAGGAAATTCTGTGTATACCGGTATCGGTGGCATGTTCGAAAGGCCTGGCCTCGCCATTCGTTTGTAAAAATTGTAACGGACCAAGACACATTTTGTAATTTTTTGAAGGGCCGTTTTGTAAATGTGTTGGTCCACCTACAAAATGTTTTTGTAGTCTTTGTAGTTTTGCCTTAAGCCTTTATGCTTTTGTTTGTGTAAGTATTTTTGCTTTTTGTGTGCATTAAACCATTCATTGCATCATCGAGCGGCAATCGACTGTTCTGTTTACCTTTCTCACTGCACGTTTGCCGTACTGCCTTGCTTTCAAATCGGAGTTTGATCCCGAGTGCATTTATTGCCGGTTTGCGAGTTACTGATTGGTAGTGGATGGTTATCAAATTAATTTGTGGCTGGTGTTGATTGTCCAGTCATTTTTTAGCTCGCCTGTTCGAAGAACAAGACCTTAGCGATACCCCCGCGTGAGCGTCAGCGTGAGCGTGAAAATGTTAAGGTTTTTGGTGCAAGTTATTTTTTCTTTCTAATGTTTTTATCTACCACACTATTTTTTATACGCCCGAATTATATATATATATATATATATATATATATATAATATATATATATATATATATATATATATATATATAATATATATATATTCGGGGCGTATAATGTGATGTCTGTCTTGTCCGTCCGTCCGTCCATCCGTTCCTGTCCGCACTCCAACTCCCAAAGTTTTCAACTTTCACGTTTCATATTTGGTACAGAACTTGTGAGACGGTGTGTCGTGACATACGTTCGTCATCTAAAGTGGTTGCCATGGCAACCAGGATGCTGTTTTCCATCCGTTCCTGTCCACACTCCAACTCCCAAAGTTTTCAACTTTCACGTTTCATATTTGGTACATGGGTACAGACTGTGGAGACGGTGTGTCACGACATACGTTCGTCATCTAAAGTGGTTGCCGTTTTCCATGTAGTAGCACAATTCTGTATATACCTTCTTGTTCGGGCGTATATTGTGCTCACTTGCGTTCTTGTTACTGATTACAATATACAAATACATATATGCTTTAAAATTATTTGGATCAGACTTCACTGCAATGCTTTATAAAAAATATTAATTATTTAGGCTCGTCTTTTAAAAACGATAAATGTATAAACAGGCGAGCATTGGGTGGCTTTGACACCAACTCTCTGGTGTTACTTTTTGCAGTTATTTGGAATAGAGTACAAGTAAAGCGGTTTGTTACCTTAGTTTTATTTTGCTTAATCACTTTTCCGGAAGACTTTGAATCGTGATAGTATTGGGCGATGGAGATGTTCGAGTGCACCCGAGTGTTGTGACTTCCTGCGTTCGTTCCTCTTCTCTGTGAACGATTTCTCGGTTAGTCATTTATAAATTCAAATGACATGCATGGTATTGCACCAGAACCGATTCAGTACCACAAGTGCAGAAACAGGTCGTTCACACCTGGAATTCATTGGTACTGGGTTGGTTCCAAAAGTAGTCTCGTGAAATGATCAAAAGGTATTTTATAGTTATGAAGGGTTATGAAGTTATGGTTATGAAGGATCAAAAGGGTTATGAAGTGGATGATTTGGGAATTTGTGGGTATTCAGTTGCAGGGATGATTTGAAAGTTGTCCTAAACTTCAACGCATACATCTCGTCACCGTATAATACTTCAGAGTACGTTTCTTTACTTTACTTTCAAGTACCGATTCGATAATTGCACCTTGACTGATTGCAAAAGGCAGCCCGAAAGGTGTGCATTTTATCTTGTATTGCCACAGGCCGCTCGTTAAAAGAAGGTTAGACACCATGGTGCAGAGTTGGGTGACACTTGAAGCTGTCTCGTCTGGGTTCGATTTTGTGACCTGACTTTAAAAGTTTAAACTGTTGGACTGGTGCTTTGCAGCTCGGGTGTTGCCTCACAAGAGCCACCTTCCCTCAGATGCATGTTGAATCTGTTCTCCAGTCTGCCAGCATTAATTGGTGGATGTTACATCTCACGACGGCTTTCCTGAAGAGTGGGCGAGTTATCACTGGCACGCTGAACACGTTACAAATTTATATTCAAATCTGCCCCAGTCAAACTTCAGGCTCAGCCAGTTAGTTCGTGAAAGGCGGGCCAAAAACCTTCCCTGACTGACCCCACAGGAAGTAGTCATTTTAAGTTTCATTAAAAGAAGGCAAAGTTGCACTTGTCTGATTAATGGGGGAATGGGAGCAGAAAGTTATGGTACAGTTCAGCAGTAAAATTGATATCAGTCAAGTTGATGAATCTTCCAGTTAAAACTGGAATTGGAATGACACTGATGTGAAAATTTGGGTTACTTCTCATCACATTCCAGAAAACATTGTGTGTGTTGGTGGGTCGTCCATATTGAATGGTGTCCCCATAATTTCAACAAGACCGCACCCACACATTTTGAATTGCATGTTCGGGACCACCTCGATGGAATGGACGTGGATCACCAACATCACCAGCTCCTCTACCGTGACCACTGCATAGCCCAGACCAATCGACTCCAGAAATCTCTGTGGGGATTCATATCTCTGTTGTAATTGCAGGGTGGCTTGAAAGTCACTTTACCCTTCCCCAGTAAAGCATTCGTTCTTAAACCCTCTTAATGTACAGGTTTTATTGTGCACTGTGGCACTTAAAATAATTAATTGGTCATTGGATCTGTACGTGCTCCATCATTCTCCTCGCACCATTTAATTTGTAGTCAAGCCCTCTTGGACATCTAGTGGAGTCACCTGTGTGAAAGAGGCCACGTCACTACTGCAACGAGCAATTATTCAATCGTCCTGTACTGGTTTGGTGACACTTTATCCTTTATGAATCCCCACAGAGATTTCTGGAGTCGTTAGGTCTGGGCGATGCGGTGGTCACGGTAGAGGAGCTGGTGATGTTGGTAATCCACGTCCAATCCATTGTTGAAGGAGAATTTCATTGAGGTGGTCCCGAACATGCAATTCAAAATGTGTGGGTGTGCTGTCTGGTTGAAATTAGGGGGACACTAAAAGTGGGGTTGAGGGACAAAAATGAGGGGTGGGGATACATGGGGTGAATAATATGGATACAGAAGCAAACTCTCAGGAAGGAAATACTGGAGCTGTGGAAAGGAGGGGGACTGGGATTAATGGGGTATAAACTATCATGGTTTTTGGATGGGGGGTGACATGAGTTTGTGGAGAATAGCTGTCTTGAAGACTTTTTTTCTTTTCTTTTCTTTGTATACACTGTCGAGGCTCGTATGAGAGCCAACACACAGAACGTGTAACAAGGGGAGCAGGAGACAGATGCGAGAGGGAAGGAAAAAAAAGTGTGGAAAAGAAATATAATATCTGTGGAGGGGAGAAGGATGGGGCGGGGTACACGGGTAAACATGATGGACACCACAGGGACTTTCAGGAAGGAAGGCAGGGAATTTAAAGGAGGTGGGTTTGGGGTGGATTTGCAGGAGGTTGAAAAGATCGTGGTTTTCGATGGGGAAAGATAAAAAATGGTGGTGAACTGCTGTTTTGAAGACCTGGAGAGAAGAGTGGGATTGAAGAGTGTGTGGAGGTTTCTTGTGTGAAGAGTGTGGACAGAAAGACCACTGACCGGCCTGTGGTGAGAGACCCAAAAACGCAGCCTCATCGTGGGAGATACCAATGATCCTAAACGCCTTGGTTTCCTCGGTGTGAAGCCGAGAAAGGTGAGAGGCGGGAACACCAGCCCAGAGGGGAGAGCAGTATTCCATCGGGCTGCGGACGAAAGCTTTGTATGTAGTCAGGAGCTCAGGTGTGCCAACGGAGGACTTTGCACGATGGAGGATGCCCAGTCGGTGACTGGCTTTGGAGGCCAGCTTGGAAATGTGTTTTTCCCAGGAAAGATCATGGCAGATAGTGAGACCCAGAAGCTTGAATGAAAGGACTTCTTCAAGAGGATTGTTGAGAAAGTAGATGCGGATGTGGTTCCAGACGGACCTTTTGGAGAGACACAATGAGTGAAATTTGTCAGGGTTGAAAGACATGTTCCATGCGTTGGACCAGCTTGTAATTACAGCGTGGCGACATCGCGCTGTTATATAATTGGCTATTCTGTCCTGTGTCTTCTGTCACGTCTTCTGTCACTTATGGCTGTGTACGTCCCTTTGATCTGAGGGCTATAAATATAAATTTGTCCAACGTCACAACTCTTCCCATCATGCATGCTAATTCACCGTGTCTACATTTAAATTTTATAACTGCAAAATTGTTTCATCATTCTTAACCTTGACTTTTACTGCCCCCAGCCGCGCGATATCGAAGTATTCGCTTCTTGTTTTATCCAGATCTGCAGAGAGTGAAGAGGCTGCTGCTTGCTGATCTGAGGGATGACACGGTATGGCAGAGGGTTGAGTCATCAGCAAAGAGCTAAAGAGGATTTTCCAGAGTCAGAGAGATCATTGATCAAAACCAGAAAAAGAACAGGGGCCCAGAACACTGTCTTGAGGAACTCCATTTAGGGCCACATGTTGGCTGCGACAGGAGAGGAAGTTTGCGAGCCATGAGTGGAGATGGCCTGGTATACCGGAGGAAGAGAGTTTGGTGAACAGGGCAGGGTGCACGTGATATGCACAAGAGTCCAAAGCACGTGATACGTCGAGGGATATGGCTCTGATTTCATGGCAGGCATCGAGTACCTCCATCCAATGTTGGAAGAGCAGAAGCAGCATATCCAGGGTAGAGTGACCTGGTCTGAAACCAAAATGATGATCAGAAATCAAGC
>CM068960.1:113661898-113673096 GCA_035128595.1 Eptatretus atami
ATCCAGGGGCCTCGTCTGGCCATCCCCCAGGCAGATGCCTGGTCCATCCCCATCTCCTTGAGATGCCTATCGACCTGCAGCAACCACGAGGCACGTGGTCGGCCCATTGGCCGCTTCCATTCACGAGACTCCCTCGCTGAGAGAATCTGATGAGCAGGATCAGCATCAGAAAAACGAGCCACATGTCCATACAGCCGCAGCTGACGCTCATGGACTATGCAGGTAACAAATCTCATTTGAGTCTCTCAGCAACCGCTCGTTGGACACACAGTCCGACCAGCGATAACCAAGGATTCTCCGAAGAGACCTGGTACCAAAGTAATTAAGTCTCCGTCTCAGATCCTTGGTCAGAGTCCAAGTCTTACATCCATAGAGCAAGGCTGGAAGAAACCAAGGACCTGAAGACTTGGACTTTCATCCTGGCAGTGCCAAAATCCATGACTCCCCAGGCTCGACCCAGACGTCTGTTGACCTCTGACTCACAGCCAGCAGACATGAATATCACTGCCGAGGTAAGTGAATCTCTCCACGACCTCAACATCCTCACCACAAACAGGCACAGACAGGAAGGACAGCAGCATCCAAGATGTCATTGAAGCCTGGATTTTAGTTTTGACCCAGGAAACCCGTAATCCCAGCGGCTCCGACTCCTCATTCAGCACCTCGAGGGCCCCTGAAAGGATATCTAAAGTCTCCGCAAAGATGGCTGCATCATCTGCGAAATCAAGGTCAGAGATCTTGACATTACCAAACGATGCACCGCAGCTTGATCTCTCCGACATCCTCCTGAGAATCCAGTCCAAACAAGTGCTGAAAAGTGTGGGGACCAGCACATACCCTTAACGAACTCCAGTAACAACTGGAAATAAGTCAGAGATGGCACCACCACATCTCACAGCACTCTCAGTACCAGAGTAGAGTTCAGACATCAGATCGATCAGTTTTGGTGGTGCCCCACGAAGACGAGAATCCTCCAGAGGGCATCCCATTCATTGAATCAAACGCTTTACAGAGATCAACATAGGCTGCAAGCACAGCCCCTGCAGAAACTCTTGTCTGCGTTTGGTGAGGACCCGAAGAGCAAGGATATGGTCAATCGATGACCTCTTTGGTGTAAATCCTGACTACTCTGGACGCTGGTGCTCAAGCAGATGGTGGCGAACTCTATAAAGAATTATCCGAGCAAAGACCTTGCCCGGCACTGAGAGCAGCGTCACCCCTCGGTAGTTGTTGCAGTCTTGGCGATCACCCTTCCCTTTCAGAGAGGGACAACAAGACCCTCTTCCAGTCAGTTGGGATGATGCCTGTGTTCCAGGCAGAGCACAGAACTGCATCCAACGATACGAGTGCAGCATTTCACCAGCCTTGAGAAGTTCAGCATGGATGCCACAGATCCCTGGAGCTTTACCCCATTTCAACGGTGCACCGCAGCCTGTGTTTCCACAAGCGAAGGTGGACCACAGTGGTTGGAGGGTCAGCAACAGGGATTGTAACCCCCTGACGTCCAACTCGACAGCTGGTGAATCAGCCTGGGACAACCGCTCAAAGTAACCGGCCCAGCGGGCCTTCACTTCGGACTCCTATGTCAAGAGTCTACCACCCTGTGCTCCAACTGCAGTACACCGAGGGATGGGCTTGGATGAACGCAATGCACGAATTCCCCTGTAAGCAGGACGAGAATCACTTGACCACAGGTGATGCTCTTCCCCCTCACAGATTCCTCGCACATCGGCCTCCTTGTCCACCCCAGCGCACGTACAGTTTTGCGCCTCAGCTCCCTGAACAGCTCAGCTCTGCCATTCAGCCTGGCCCTGCGACTCTGGTCAATGGTATCCAGTGTCCCTTGAGAGACAAAATTCTTCTTTGCCCTACGGTGAGTTCCAAGACATCCACCGGCTACATCAAGGACAGTGGTGTTGAAGGCACTCCACAACTCTTCAGGACCTCCCAAAGCACCCAGACCCCCAAATCTCCACTCAGCTTGTTCGCAAACTCCTCAGCTACCCTCTCATCCTTGAGCTTGCCAACATCCAGCCGAGGCTGGGATGGTACCATTCTCCGGGATTTAAGGTGCAACTTCAGAGTTGTCACAACAAGCCGGTGGTCAGTATTGAGGAACTGAGCACTCCGGTAGACCATGCAGTTCTGGATCATCTCCACCGACCATCAACGAGGACATGGTCAATCTCCTTTGCCACACCACCAACGTTGGAATACCAAGTCCAGCGATGAGCTTGTAGGCGCTGAAACCATGAACAGCCACCCTAAGTCCATGACTTCTTGCAAAGTCAAGGAACTTAGTGCTGTTCAGGTTCACAGTTCCAGACCCATGGGGACCAACACATGTCTCATAACATCCCTATCAGTTCCAGTCGATGCATTGAAATCCCCAAGACTAGAACTGTATCTCGTTGGGGCACTGATCAACCACAGACTCGAGCGTGGCGTAGAATGCGTCCTTCACAGTGAGATCACTCGCCTCAGTCGGAGCATAAACGGAGACCAGGAAATGACATCTAAGGAGTGACAATCCTTAGTCTCATAATACGCTCGTTGACCGGTGTTACTTCAATTATCATTAGAGTCAGCTTATTGGACACAGCTACAACAACTCCTTGGGAATGGTAACCATCAGAGCGACCAGACCAATAGTAGGTGTAACCAACCACATGATCTCACCGCAATCCGGTCTCCGAACCTCAGAGTGTCTGCAATACGATGTCCAAACGCTTCAGCTCAGATGATAACACAGACAGGTGATCATCCTCTCCGGGATAGAACATTCCAGGCACCCACCAGAAGGGACCGCTCAGGTTAACCCAAGGAGACCGCCGTCTGGTGGAAGACACCTCAGCACCACTCCGACACACTCTCCGGAATCTGACCCGGGAATGTTACCCTGTGGTTTCCCTCCTCTATCAAAGATTGGGGGTCCTGAAGGCTTTGCCCCATCCCGTCATCCTGTGAGCTGCCTACGGAGGTAAGCTGCACAGGAGGTACTCCCACGGAGTGGGTTTTCAGATTTCTTTGTGTTTTACAGAATGAAGGGTTTTAGGTGGCCGGAGTGCAAATCCTGCCACCAACCTCCCAATAAGAAGTAACCCAACTGCAGGAGGACGTCCGCAGACACAGTTGGGCACTAGATATGGATGGCCGTTGGCTCACAAGGAGCTCCTCCGCCCTTAAACAGGTTTTGTTTTTAATCCTGCTGGATGTCCATATCCAAACACACCTCCTCACCAAAAAAACCTGGTGGGGGAGATGGTTTATTTGCCGACAACCTGACCATGGAACAGGTTAGTACAGTTTACATGATACCTGTACCAAGTCACAGATCTAATCTGGCCTGACCTGACATTACATTGATCAAACTTGGTAAATGTCACAAATGTTCTTGTATGTCACATGACCACTCAAGTTAGTTGCGCATACACATAAATCTAGTAAATATGGGTGAGGCCTTTAACTCCATACAGCAAAATTACTAAAACTATGGGGACGGTGACATTTGATATCTTTTACTCCTTGTTCTGTCCTTTCACAACACTCGCAAAGGCTTTCCGAAAATTGATGGAGAAAAAAGGGGATTCCATCGATCAGCTTGGGAACACACACATAAGTCCTTAAAGAGGTGCGGGTTGAAGACCCCTGACCTCGGGCAAAGGGTGAAAATGGCAGAGGAAGCGCAAGAGCAGTAGAGCCGAGTCGAGGCTTGTCAGAGACTTCTCAAATGCAAAAGATGAGTCCAATAGGAGATTATGGTGTCAGTACGGGTTGTGGAAGATGTGTTGAGATTGATCAGCCCGTTCTTGATTGTTTGTAATGATTATAATTGTGTCGCAACAATTATTTTCAGGTGTTTGGTGTTTGGTTTCAAAAATGTATATTTTCTAGTATTTCAAAATAAAGTGGATTTATTATCTGCAGGAGAAATTCTTTGTGGTTTTGGTGTTGTCACCACCCTTTTGAGGAAGTTTATACTTCTTACTTTTAAAGGACAAACGAAGACAAACGACAAAATTCTTCTTTGCCCTACGGTGAATTCCAAGACATCCACCGGCAACATCAAGGACGGTGGTCTTGGGGGCACTCCACAACTCTTCAGGACCTCCCAAAGCACCCAGACTCCCCAAATCTCCACTCAGCTTGTTCGCAAACTCCTCAGCTACCCTCTCATCCTTGAGCTAGCCAACATCCAGCCTTGGCTGGGATGGTACCATTCTCCTGGATTTAAGGTGCATCTTCAGAGTTGTTTCAACAAGCCTGGTTACAACAAGTTACTTCAGAGTTGTTAAAACATTTATTGTCTGCAGGAGAAATGCTTTGTGGTTTTGTGTTGAGTCACCAGCCTTTGAGGAAGTTTATACTTCTTACTTTTAAAGGACAAACGATCAGTTCTTTGTCACAGTTCGAGTTATTGTGGAGTGAACATCTATGGTGATTTGTTTCACTCGTCATGACAAACCAGTCGACTCGTCATCTCTTCTATTTTTGTCCTGCCATCGTTGCTGCTGCTTCTGTTGCTTCTGCTTCGTCCATGTGCTTTAAACTCCGTTACGAACCCAGGTTTTAAAGCTCGAATCACCAACGCAGGACTGCAGTATGGTAAGCACTTTTAAAAGGTCTTCTTTCTGGTCTCTTTGTACCAATAAATTATGGATTTCAATTTGGAGACTTGAACCTTATGATTTCAACACTGCGTGTTTTGTTGTACGCCTTTGGGTACACACAAAGTTTGTGGCATTGGCAGCTTTACAATCCATCCATTAGGACCATACTCTATGCAGAGCGTTGGTGCTGCCTAAGCAGTCTTCTGGGTTATAGAGCACAATCCTGGCAGGTCACCACTCCGACACAGGAAACCAGCAATCTGGTACTCGTTTTTGCTGACCTCGGAAGGATGACAGGCTGAGTCAACCCCACCTGGTATTAATTCAACAGCAAAGCAGGATTTGAACTCAGGACCATAGGATCCCAAGCCCACCACTCCAGTCATTAAGATGATATAATGCATCAGGCAAGCGTTACAATGGAGGAGATGGGACCATACTCTGTGCAGAGCATTGGTGCTGCTTAAGCAGTCTCCTTGGCTATTGGGACAAATCCTGGACAGGTCGCCACTCCGACACAGTATACCAGCAAGCTGGCACTCATTTTGCCGACCTCGGAAGGATGACAGGCGAGTTAACCTCACCTGGTATTAATTCAACAGCTGAGCGGGATTTGAACTCAGGACGCGGAGGATCCAAAGCCCACACCCCACCATTAAGCCAACAGCACAAGCTTTACCATGACGTCATGCATTTGTGTGCCATATGCAGACGCCACCATCTTGGAGTAACAATCAGTAGAGACAATAGAGCGAGATAGTGTGAGATATATATGCTGTTGATATTTATTTATAATATAGTATTTTGGTATATATATATATATATATATATATATATATATATATATATATTGTACGGCTGTGGAAATTCGCAATACACCATAAAGGGTCCTCAGGTGAGATATATCGGTAAGTCCATGTGTAGTTAGCCCAAACCCGTTGTATAGAGGGAATATATGTGATCCATTCGGGCTGCGATTCTTCAGTGAGCCGTTTTTCTTTTGCTGTCGTTATTTTGGTGCAAGAACAACAACGAACGTCGCCCCAACCAGCATCTCAACGATCAGCCATTCACTACACGACGCCAACAATCACGCCATTCACACCACGACGCCACCTTCCACAACTACGCTACCACCATCTTCGCCACTCGCATTCACGAGCACCGTGCGGTCACGATCTCCACGGGACGGAAGGGAGGACGGAGTGGCAGCAGCAACAGGGGTGGCGAAGGGCATCTCCCGCCCAAAACTCCCGCTTAAATATCTCCCGCCGGATTTTCCCTCCTGCTTTTCCCGTGCTTTGGCGTGGGGGAGGTGCGATTTGAGCCAGAGGTCAAAGGTGAAAAAAGGTGGGGCCTGATTTTGGGGGAATAATCCTGGCCCCGAGCCAAAACTGACTTTCCTCGTCCCCCGCACGGCGCGGGGAGGGGGAACGAGAGGGCACGCCCTTTTTTGGGAAGCTTCCAGAAGGGAGGTGAGCCAGAAACGGGGCGAAGGGCGGAGCCCGACCCTAAAAAGGGTGGGCGTGAAGAGTGGAAGTGGTGGTTGTTCCCTTGTCCCGGTTCCCTTGTCCCTTGAGGAGATTGTTGAGCGTTGTTGGGGAGTCCTTGCTCTTGGTTCGTTCGTTCGGAGGAAGAGGTTGAGGTTCTGTTCGTTCGTTCCTGTCGGGGGACGACACGTGCAGTCGCGAGGCACGAGCCCAGTGGACCACGCCGGAGGGACACGGAGTTACGGTCGCCAAGGACTCGACACGCTCAGGGAAGTCGCGACTTCCATTTCTTTTGGGTTCTGTGTAAACGTGTGTGTGTGGCGCCAGTCTGGTGAAGTAGAACTGTTTTTAAGTGTTGCCGTGTGAATTGCATTATTCGGTTGTAGATCTGCGTGTGTCTCTTCGCTTGCTTTTATTGTGTTTTCTTGCTTGACTGTGGTATACGTGCCTTCCGTGCTGCCGTGTGGCGCGGAATAAATGTGCTGGTCCAATTGTTCCCGTTTCGCTGCGTCCTTTCTTTGTTTGAATCTCCATCTTGCTCACGTAAGGGATTAATAGTGGGTTTAAAACACCCGGTAACTAATCTGAACCGTCAAGGTCGACGATAACCCGCTCGGTTATCCTGAAGCACGGAACGAGCCGCTTAAGCGTTCGTGTCCGGAGTCGACCTGTGGCGTGGTACAACTCCTCGGTACGCTATCCGCGCGGGTACTGAGGTAAATCGACCATTCGCGATCGGACCTTATTTCGCGCGGGTAGAATGCGGACTGAGTTGTGGTGAGGTTAAACCCCACCCGTGACTAGCTCCCGGCGTTGTTCCGAGAGGGTCACGACTAAATTACACGTTGGCTGGCGAAGCGCCGCTATTGGTTACACGCGGTCGTTCGCACGCCGGCGGGCGCGAGAATTCACAACAATATCAATAGGTGTACAGTTTTTCCCCCCCATATTATATGTGGCCATATTTCACAACGTCATGGTTGGGAAGCATGGAGGGGAAAAAGAAGAAAAGCAAAAGTAAGTGTAATGGTATTGGAGGTGGGGGCAGTGGTTGAGTGGGATAGTTCTCGAAGGAAGGATATAATGTGCAAGATTTGAAGGGTTAGCTCACCTGGAACGGGAGTTCCTGGGAGCTTATGGGATGGTGTGCCATCCGTCATCCGTCCATCATCCATAAATATTTGCAACTTCTTTGAAACTACACATACGATTTCGATGAAACTTTACCACAACGTTAATCACCGTGTATGTACAAGATTTTCATGGCATTCAAAAATCGGGTCCTAAGGTGGTCTACGAGGGTTGCCCCCAAAATATTGGATTCGCTATATATGCTAGATATCCTTATTATCGGTTTTCCGTGTGTGTGTGTGTGGTGTGGTGTGTGTGTGTGTGTGTGTGTGTGTGTGTGTGTTGTGTGTGTATGTGTGTCTGCAACGCGAGCTCCACAGCACGAACCAGCGAACCGATTTCGATGAAACTTTGCCAACAGGCCCATATGGGGTGGGAATGTGTGCATTTGAATTTCGTTGCCTAGCAACCACCCATTGCTGTGCAGCGGCCGAAAAACGCGTACAGTATTTTCAATATGGTCCTTCAGTTTTGAATGTAGAGAAACGAGACTTCGGAATTAAACACTTCGCAGATATTTAGAAAATTTTACTCAAGCGATTTTGATTGAGGTTTTATTTTTCAAAATGGTAGTCCTTCAAAAATCGGGTGTCTATTTACCGGCATTTTTATGAGGGCTTAGGAAAGTGGGCGGAGCTTAGGGAAAGTGGACGTGGTTGATGAAAAGTGGGAGGCATAGGAAAGTGGGAGTGGCGTAGGAAGTGGGCTGGCTTATGGAAAGTGGGCGTGGCTTATGAAAAATATTGTGTGGCTCAGGAGTGTGTGGTCAAACAAGAGCATTGAGAGAAGTTTATGGTTTTCCGTCTGTGGTGGTTGTGTGTGTGTGTCTGTGTGTGTGTGTGTCTGTGAGCGAGTGGTTCGTGCTCCGCCACCCTGAGCGAGTGGTTCGTGCTCCGCCACCCGAGCGAGTGGTTCGTGCTCCGCCACCTGAGCGAGTGGTTCGGCTCCGCACCCTGAGCGAGTGTTCGTGCTCCGCCACCCTGAGAGTGTTCGTGCTCCGCCACCCTGAGCGAGTGGTTCGTGCTCCCCACCCTGAGCGAGTGGTTCGTGCTCCGCCACCCTGAGCGAGTGGTTCGTGCTTCGCGCTCCCTGAGCGGAGTGGTTCGTGCCCGCACCGCTGAGCGAGTGGTTCGCGCCCCGCCACCCGAGCGAGTGGTTTCGCGCCCCGCCACCCTGAGCGAGTGGTTCGCGCCCCGCCACCCTGAGCGAGTGGTTCGCGCCCCGCCACCCTGAGCGAGTGGTTCGCGCCCCGCCACCCTGAGCGACGTGGTTCGCGCCCGCCACCGACGAGTGGTTGCGCCCGCCACCCTGAGGAGTGGTTCGCGCCCCGCCACCCTGAGCGAGTGTTCGCGCCCCGCCACCTGAGGGTGTTCGCGCCCCGCCACCCTGAGCGGTGGTCGCGCCCCGCCACCTGAGCGAGTGGTTCGTGCTCCGCCACCCTGAGGGAGTGGTTCGTGCTCCGCACCCTGAGCGGTGGTTCGTGCTCCGCCACCCTGAGCGAGTGGTTCGTGCTTCCGCCACCCTGAGCGAGTGGTTTCGTGCTCGCCACCCTGAGCGAGTGGTTCGTGCTCCGCCAGCCTGAGCGAGTGGTTCGTGCCCCACCACCTGAGCGAGTGGTTCGTGCCCCACCACCCTGAGCGAGTGGTTCGCGCCCCACCCTGAGCAGTGTCGGCCCCCCACCCTGAGGTGGTTCCTGCTCCGCCACCCTGAGCGAGTGGTTCGTGCTCCGCCACTCTGAGCGGGTGGTTGTGCTCGGCCACCTGAGCGAGTGGTTCGTGCTCCGCACCCTCACGAGTGGTTCGTGCTCCGCACCCTGAGCGATGTTCGTGCTCCGCCACCTGAGTGAGTTGTGAAATTACACTCTATTTCCAAGCCGTTTGCCATATTATACGGTATTTCTAATTACTGAGCGATATTTTTTTTTCCACCCATCCAATGCAGTTGTTTATAAAGATTAATGTTTTTTGATCATTGAATTAACCATCAATTATTTTTGAAGTCAAATATATTTATGGATTGAGCAAGTACTGTATTGTGCTCTGCACGACATCTCCTGTTTTTTCGACTGCTCAGCTAAAGACACAGGGATTTCAATTCTGTCTCAAAAATTGAAGACTCTGCACATCCTGACATGAGTGGAAGAAGTGGCAAGGTCTCCTATAAAGTATACGAGTAGTCAAGCACTGACAAAGTTTTCATGAATTCTGTCTCAAATTATACATGAATAGATTTATTTGGAGAAAAACGTTGATAGGAAGTGGAAACAATCCATCCCTCTATTCTTGACCACACTCTGTTTCCAGAGCATTATCAGTTCTGTAACCACTTTGTGTCATTAAGAGCCTGGACAGTTTCTGTCTGCCAAGGTGGGCAACGTTAAAAGGTGCTGCAGCTTAGAGAAGGAATTAGTGACGCACAATCACACAATCAATGGGCTTGCTTAGTTTTGTGAAAGACACCATGTGATCTTTAAGATCACCAGCAAATGCTAGCAGACTTATTTTTGGGCAATATGCCCAGCGAGGTCAGGGTCCACCAACAGCCAGTGACGTCACAATATTTATTACGATGCGATAACCATTGTTATGACTACAAAGATACACTTAAAATACCAAATATTTGATTCAGTGTACATTGCATTCTTACTTTGCTTTGCCATGGTATAAACTATAAAGCATTCTTGTGGCTGCGTTTTAGCTTCCTGCAAAATGATTTTTGAGGTTCTTTGAAATCAAAGATCCCTTGGTGTCTTTGTGGGGTAGTTGAGCTCGTCGCCCAGTACCCATTATTTTTATCAATTCTACATGTTCTGTTTCGTCATCATGAACGCCGGTACCCATCGCCAGCACCATGAACAAATTTCAAATTCCTGCTCTAACCTTAGTCAAACGTCGGCCTGGCAGCCAGTTCGTGAAAGACTTGGTGGAAGCTTCCCCGCCAACCCACGATAACGTGGGAATAATTGTGGCCATCATAGAAGAAAAATAAGAAGAATGCCAGAGGAAACTAAGGTTGCAAAAATAAAAATAAATGTTTATTTAAATGAAGGATAAACTGGTGTAACCGCAAACAACTTCCAAGTATAAATTATTGTCTTATTTTACACTATTGAATTAACTTGTCCTTGTGCATGAACAGAATTTCTTACAAGACTTTTCATTACCCAAGTCGGACATCCTCCCTGTTCCAGGCACTGGCCTCAAGGTTTACGTTGCGAATGGATTTTTCAAGTTAAAAGGACGTTGGAGTTACAAGGCTGTTTTAATGTGAGTGTTTCGGGTTTGTGTTTCATGGTCCTACCCCAATGAATTGCTGAGGACACTTTCACAAATTATACAGGTGGCTGTGAAGTGGCTGTGTTGGGTTCATTGCGGTCAAAAGGGCTCCTCCTCTACTGAAGGAAATTTTGGTGGAGGAGAGCCCATTCTTCCATCATGGCATGCTCTACAACTGCAGAAACCATCACCAACCACACACATGCTAAATTGCAAGTTCTGCCACTTAAAATTTTTGTTTAATTTTATACGTCGGTGATGTTTGTTCTAAAGTTTAGTAAAATGGTGACCAGCATTCATAGTGTAGTTGAAGTTGAGGTTTATGGAAGATCGCAACATTCCGTATTTTTTTTTTTTTCCAGTTGTTCATCATCCTCATGTACAAGCAATTTCTATTGACTTGTTGATTATAACATCCATCTAATAATTCGGGACTTTCAAAATGACGTATGAATGCCAATAGGCTTTTGGGGTGTGGTACTGTGTTTTGTCAATTACTTGTAAAGTCTTTTAAAAGATTAATTCCTCTAGAATGTTTGTGTTTGTATAAAGTCCTGCAGCAACCACGAGGCACGTGGTCGGCCCATTGGCCGCTTCCATTCACGAGACTCCCTCGCTGAGAGAATCTGATGAGCAGGATCAGCATCAGAAAAACGAGCCACATGTCCATACAGCCGCAGCTGACGCTCATG
>CM068960.1:113698389-113712734 GCA_035128595.1 Eptatretus atami
AACACACACATACACACACACACACACACACGGAGTGGGGGTTAGCCTTGCGGGTCCCATGGCAATCTTCTATCATGGTTCCCTTTTTGAGGCAATGTTTTTATGGCTGGATGCCCTTCCTGACGCCAACCAAAGTCACCTCTTATGACACGCAGAAATACAGTGTACCCATTTTAAACCGGGGCACACACCGGGATCCTGTCAGCAAAACAACGGGTGGTATTTGCTAGTTTCCAGTAGAATAATATTTTGTTCCCACAAAAACGCTGCAGAAAAATATATGCCCAAAAAGGAAAAGCAGAAGTGTTTTGTCCTGTGGGAAGATGAGTAAGTCAAAGAGAAGAGCAACACTCTTAAAAAGTTGCATGAGGAAGAAAAATGAGGATGTTAACACTTGATAACAGGCTATAAGAGGAAAAGGATAACCTAAAACAGGCATACACTTGGGTTTAAGAAAAATATGTGCTCGAAAAAACAAACAGTAGCACTCATTGCGGAGCACAAAAAGAGCCGACTAGTTTGGGCCGCCACAGTTAATGCAGTCTCCGGGAGAAAAGGTTACTAAGGGTGGACAACTCAAGGGTGAAAACAATAAGGAACGAATGTAAAAGAGGAAGGAACACTTCTAAAAATTTACTTGGACAAAGACTCATCATAAATGATCACCAACAGGTGCAAACAATCATCGACAAAACCTAATGAAACAAAACTGGTGATTTTACACTCAATGGATTGAGAAAAAGAATGAAAACATTATCAAACTAAAAGGGCACTCGGTAGAGAGCATACCTCCGTCACGTAATGCCTGATCCACAAGAACATATCGTGCCCAATACATTTTTGAAATATCGTGCTATGCAGTACTATATCGTTTTTGCCCCTATCTCTCAATGGTGAAGAATCACTTAAAAATTAAATAATTATCGTATCCAGATCCGGATTTGGATTTTCACCAAAATCGTATCAGTTCTTCCTTGTCACACACCCAACCTTGTCACCAAGATTCGTCCGAATCCGTCCACAACTTTTTGAGATATCGTGCTATATATCGATCTTGGCCCTATCTGTCAATGGTGAAGAATCACTTAAGAAATTCTAGTAACCGGATCCGGATCCGTATCCTCACCAAAATCTAATCAGTTCATCCTTGTCACACCAAACCGGTCCACAAAATTTCATCTGGATCCATCCACAACCTTTTGAGATATCCTGTACACAAACAGACAAACAGACAGAAAGGGGTGAAAACATAACCTCCTTTACCTTCGGTGGCGGAGGTAATGAGAACGGCACTCGATGGAGCCCATACATCCACCAGGCTGATTAGTTTACGTTTTGTATCCCACTGATGGGTCGGATCTGGATCCGGACCTGAATCAAAATCAAATCGGCTTGTTCTTGTCACCTAACCAACTCATCCATCAAGTTTTGTCATAACTCATCCACAACTTTTTTGAAATATCATGCTGTACATAGTTTTGGTCTCATCTCTCAATTGGGAAGATGAAGAATAATTTTAATAATTAAAAAATTCTGTCCACAAAGTTTCATCCAAATCCATCTATAACTTTTTGAGATTTTTTTTCGAGGACATCCAGTTTTTGGTAAAGATCCAGCTTCGGATCTTCACCAAAATTGAATCAATTCCTCCATGTCCCCCACCCAACCTGTCCACCAAGTTTCATCTGAATCCGTCCATAACTTTTTGAGATATTCTGCTCACGGACAATCAGGGGTGAAAACATCACCTCCGTCCACCTTTGGTGGTGGGGATACTAACAATTGAGATATTCTGCTCACAGACAATCAGGGGTGAAAACATCACCTCCGTCCACCTTTGGTGGTGGGGATACTAACAAAGAAAGTGAACTGGATAACATCCCTGCTGAAGTTTGGAAAAGTGGAGCTTTGTGCACTCAGCTACTTGAGGCAGACAATAAGGTTTTAGCACGTGATAAGCCACCGATATGGTCAAAAATCACCATTATTCCAATTCCTAATAAAGGTGATCTGAGTCTACCTGAGAACTATTGAGGTATCAGCTTAATACCAGTGGCTGCTTAAATGTACACTGGGATTATCTTGAATAGAATGAGGATACAAGTGGACCCAACATTGAGGAAAAATCAAAATGGTTTCTGTCCAGGGACATCATCGGTTTGCCATATTCTCTCATTGAGAAGGTTCATCGAAGGCATTAAAATGAAGAATTTATCAGTAGTGATCACGTTTTTTGGATTTTTAGAAAGCATTCATTTCCATGAATAGGAAGATGATGTTCATGATTTTAAAAGTGTATGGTAAACCAGGTAAGATAATAAAGGTAGTGGGGATAATTTACAATGACAATGAAGCTCTAGTAATTGCACTCGATGATGAGACAATTCCTCCATATCTTCAACCAAGTTCTCCAAGGTGACACATTAGCACCATTTTTATTTCTCATCGTCCTCGACGACGTCATGAGAACAGTATTAATGGCGGATCCAGGAGGGGTTCACCAGATGCACCCATCCCCTCTGCCCTTACAATTATGCCATATGATCGTTGTATGAGACATCACTGGACAATCAGAAATCGCACGTCTTTTGCTTTCACTCGGCAATTAATCCGAGCCACGATACTTTTCGCCGCTGGTTCTGTTTTAATCCCTGCGATTCAGTGTTTAGTTCTGGCTCCGAAAAGAAAGGCAACATTTTCAGGATCGTGTCCTACAACAAAGCGCAGTACAATCCTGAACTATTCCACCAGGTAATTCAAAGTTTCAGTGGCTACATCGTCCATTATTATGAATGATCATTAATTAATGATCCGATGATCCACAATGGCGAGTTTAAGTCCAGTGCTCGGGGTCATTTTGTGCTTGTCCGTTCGATATCTTCATTGATTTGTATTGGAAACATTTTGTGTATTTACATTGTTGTTGTGAAGGATCCATCGCAAAGATTCCAAAATCTTCAGCTTTTATTTAAAATCAGTTTATGACAGGCCTGGGGCCTTTTCATCAAGTAGCTCGATATTCCCAAATTTTCCTGTGAAGAAAGTGTAGATTTATGGTCGGAACACTGCCTACTTCTGATAGATAACCATTTCCGATTGGTGGACAGGCCTGAGGTCTTTTCGCTTCAAGTAGCTCTATTCCCAGAATTTCCTGTGAGAGAATGTAGATTTATGGTCGAACACTGCTAGCTCTGGATAGATTAACCATTTCCCTCTTGGGACAGCTTGAGGCCTTTTTATCAAGTAGCTTCAATATTCCAAAATTTTCCTGTGGAGAAAGTAGATTATGTCGAACACTGCTCGCTCTGGCATAGATTTAAACCAGATTTTCCCTCCTTGGTGACAGCCTGAGGCCTTTTCATCAAGTAGCTCGATATTCCAATTTTCCTGTGAAGAAAGTAGATTTATGTCGGACACTGCTAGCTCTGGCATCAAATAACCGAGTTTTCCCTCTGGTGACGGCCTGAGGCCTTCTTCATCAAAGAGGTTTGACGTTTTTTGTGTAGGAAGAGGGAGGGTTACTGAGAAAAGAGAGTAGGCAGGGGGGGGTGAGAGTGTGAAGGAGAGGAGGAGAGAGAGTATGTGAGTGAGGAGTTGGCTTAGTTTCACGAAAGGATAAGTTAGGTTTAAGGCGTTTAGGCGATTAGGGTAGAGTTGTTTTATTAGTAGAGTATGCAGAAGGGGGGGGTGGTTAAAGGTTAGGAAAGGTAAGTTAGGAGGTTTGGTTTCTGAGTAGGGTGGGTAGCAGAGAAAGAGTATGAGGTAAGGCAAGTTTAGGTAGAAAGTTAAGATGTTTTTGAAAGAAAGTTACAGTAAGGAGAGAGTTTAAGAGTTCGTATTGGAGAAAGTTGCTGTTTGTTTTGGGGTTTGTTGGTTTTTCTAAGGAGTGCAAGTAGGTTAGGAAGAAGTATGGTTTTTTTTTGCTTTTATTAGTTAGTTTTTTTGTTTTGTAAAGGATGGTAGTAAAAGTGGGTTTTGAAATTAAAGTTATGAGTTTAGTAGTTGGTTTTTGTGTTAGGTTTGTTATTTTATTACGGATAGAGTGTGTTTTAGTTAATTGTTTTATTATCATATTGGTAGGGAGGTATTTAATTTTTTAGTGAGTATATTTATTAAAACGAAATGGTATATTATGCAGGAAGGACGAAGTGTGGAGTTAGGGGTAGGTTGGGTTTTAGAAAACAAGTTTTTTTCAGAGTAGGTTAGTGGGTAAGTTAGTCGCGGGTGGGGAGGGTGTTTTTAGTTTTAGAGAGAGAAAGGAGTTAGTAAAGTTGTTAGGTGGTGAGGTTGTGAAAGAGGAGTAAAGGTCTTTTTTTGGGTTTGGACTGAGGGACGGGTTTAAGTAAGAAGGAAGGTGGGGAAGAAAAGAGTGTTAGTGGTCAGTTGCTTTAGATAGCAGAGTGATATGCTTGTTAGAGAGAATAAAAAGTTGGTATGTTGAAGTGGGTAGTAAGGTTTATAGTCTAGTTTTAGTTGAGGTTATTATATGTTATGGAGTTTTACGTTTTAGTACGTAAAGTGTGAGGTAAAGAGTTTTAAGTTTTTAAGGTTGTTAGTTTTGTAGTGAGTAGGGGGTGTTTTATTGTGTTAAGGTGAAGACGGAGGGTTTTATTTAACTAAGAGGTTAAAGTTTAGTTAGGTTGAGTTTTATATATGGGAGGGGTGGGGATTGTTGGTTTTGATAGGTAGGGTGAGTTTTAGGGTGTGCGTTTTTTTGTAGGCTTTATTGAGCGTTGGTGTAGTTAGGTTTTTTTTTAGAAAAAAGAGTTTTTTTTTAAAGCTGTAGTTTAGGTTGCGTTTTGCGTTTTTTAGGTAGGTTTTAAGTGTGTGCAGGTTAGGTCTTTTAATTTTTTCTGTATTTTTTTTCCGATCTCGTCGATATCTTTTGTCGATATTCCCAAATTTTCCTGTGAAGAATGTAGATTATGGTCGAACACTGCTAGCTCTGGATAGATTAACCGTTTTCCCTCTTGGTGACAGGCCTGAGGCCTTTTTATCAAGTAGCATCAATATTCCAAAATTTTCCTGTGGAGAAGTAGATTTATGGTCGAACACTGCTAGCTCTGGATAAATTAACCAGTTTTCCCTCTTTGGTGACAGGCCTGAGGCCTTTTCATCAAGTAGCTCGATATTCCCAAATTTTTGAATGTAGGATTTATGGTCGAACACTGCTGCTCTGGATAGATTAACCAGTTTTCCCATTGGTGACAGGCCTGAGTCTTTTCGTCAAGTAGCTCGATATTCCAAATTTTCCTGTGAATGTAGATTTATGGTCGAACACTGCGAGCTCTGGATAATTAACCAGTTTTCCCTCTTGGTGACAGGCCTGAGGCTTTTCATCAAGTAGCTCGATATTCCCAAATTTTCCTGTGAAGAATGTAGATTTATGGTCGAACACTGCTCGCTCTGGATAGATTAACCAGTTTCCGATTGGTGACAGGCCTGAGGCTTTTCGTCAAGTAGCTCTAATTCCCAAATTTTCCTGTGAAGAATGTAGATTTATGTGTCGAACACTGCAGCTCTGGATAGATTAACCAGTTTTCCCTTTGTTGGTGCTATTTTTTTTTAAGTATCTTCGTTTTTTTTTTTTTTCATGTTAGGTAGTTTAAATTAGTGTACGAGTATTTTGTAGAGGTAGGCTTTCTCTCGATCTCATCGATATTCCCAAATTTCCTGTGAAGAAGTAGATTTATGGTCGAACACTGCTAGCTCTGGATAATAACCAGTTTTCCCTCGTTGGACAGGCCTGAGGCTCTTTTATCAAGTAGCTCAATATTCCAAAATTTTCCTGTGAGAAAGTAGATTTATGGTCGAACACTGCTAGCTCTGGATAAATTAACCAGTTTTCCCTCTTGGTGACAGGCCTGAGGCCTTTTCATCAAGTAGCTCGATATTTCCAAATTTCCTGTGAAGAATGTAGAATTATTAACTGCTCGCTCTGGATAGATTAACCAGTTTTCCATTGGTGACAGGCCTGAGGTCTTTTCGTCAAGTAGCTCGATATTCCCAAATTTTCCTTTGAAGAATGTAGATTTATGGTCGAACACTGCGAGCTCTGGATAAATTAACCAGTTTTCCCTCTTGGTGACAGGCCTGAGCCTTTTCATATAGCTATATTCCCAATTTTCCTGTGAAGAATGTAGATTTATGGTCGAACACTGCTCGCTCTGGATAGATTAACCAGTTTTCCCATTGGTGACAGGCCTGAGGTCTTTTCGTCAAGTAGCTCGATATTCCCAAATTTTCCTGTGAAGAAGTAGATTTATGGTCGAACACTGCTAGCTCTGGATATAGATATCCTTTTCCCTCTTGGTGACAGGCCTGAGGCCTTTTTATCAAGTAGCTCATATTCCAAATTTTCCTGTGGAGAAAGTAGATTTATGGTCGAACACTGCTAGCTCTGGATAATTAACCAGTTTCCCCTCTGGTGACAGGCCTGAGGCCTTTTCATCAAGTAGCTCGATATTCCCAAATTTTCCTGTGAAGAATGTAGATTTATGGTCGAACACTGCTAGCTCTGGATAGATTAACCAGTTTTTCCGATTGTGACAGGCCTGAGGTCTTTTCGTCAAGTAGCTCGATATTCCCAAATTTTCCTGTGAAGATGTAGATTTATGGTCGAACACTGCGAGCTCTGGATAAATTAACCAGTTTTCCCTCTTGGTGACAGGCCTGAGGCCTTCATCAAGTAGCTCGATATTCCCAAATTTTCCTGTGAAGAATGTAGATTATGGTCGAACAGCTCGCTCTGGATAGATTAACCAGTTTTCCCGATTGGTGACAGGCCTGAGGTCTTTTCGTCAAGTAGCTCGATATTCCAAATTTTCCTGTGAAGAAAGTAGATTTATGGTCGGACACTGCTCGCTCTGGATAGATTAACCAGTTTTCCCCTTGGTGACAGGCCTGAGGCCTTTTCATCAAGTAGCTCATATTCCCAAATTTTCCTGTGAAGAAGTAGATTATGGTCGGACACTGCTCGCTCTGGATAGATTAACCAGTTTTCCCTCTTGGTGACAGGCCTGAGGCCTTTTCATCAAGTAGCTCGATATTCCAAATTTTCCTGTGAAGAATGTAGATTTATGGTCGGACACTGCTAGCTCTGGAGAGATTAACCAGTTTTCCCGATTGGTGACAGCCTGAGGCCTTTTCATCAAGTAGCTCGATATTCCCAAATTTTCCTTGGAGAAAGTAAATTTATGGTCGAACTCTGCGAGCTCTGGAGAGGTTAAACCGGTTTTTCCTCGTCGATGACATTGACTTTAATAATGCATAGTGGTATATGTCACAATATGAGAACACTTAACCTTAAGTGACCCCCTAAAAAATTTCTGGATCCGCCCCTGAGTGCAAGTGAACATGAATCTCTGGGTTTCACACGAACAGAACGAAGAAGCAGAAGATTTCCTTTGGTTAACATAACCGATCGATGTGGATTATATTGAGAGGGATGCAAGCCTGACTTGGGACCAGCTACCAATTGCTATGGAAGATCGTGAGGACTGGAAGAAAATTATATTATTATGTCAATACGCTAAGCCATATTTTGTGGACGTATCTCCTCCGAAACTGCCGGACGGATTGTCACCACTTTTGGCATTGCGGGTGCTCTGTGGTCTAATGTACAGCATGGGCTATGTGAGATCGCGCCAGACGGACAGGTTTGGGAATTTTTGGCGATTTTCTAATTTTTACATTAGTTTGCATGGCGACGTGTGACGTCACCGCTGAGGCGTAATGACGTCATGACACCATCGGTCATTCGCTGACGTCATTACGTTTGTCGTCGACAGACCGTCACCGCTGAGAGGCGTAATGCCACTCCTACAAAAACAGCGTCTGCAATGTAAAACCCTCTTCTGCACGTGCTGACTACCTCACAAGGTGCATTTGACACAAAAAATGTAACAATAAACATTGTATATAAAGAAATTCGATAAATCACATTATTAACACTGGATAATATTGACGTCCTAACGAACCCTCACTCTAGAAACTTCACGCGGAGCGCGGGTTTGGCTAATCAACATCAATAGCCGAGTTCACTCGGAAGCATCAAGAGAGGGTTTAAGGCCTACCTTAGTGGAATCGCTTAACTCCAAAACATGGCAGAACATTAATTTTTTTGGACAAAAGTACCAAACTTGGTATCCGGCTTCCTGTGACCATACTGAACGATTTTAGAAGGGAGCCCGGGTAGGCCCCTCATGGCTCGGCTTCGGCAGCCATTTTCCAAGATGGCCGCCATTGGGGGTGAGGGAGGGCATGCATCACCAAATAAAAGGAATATATATATATATATATATATATATATATATATATATTTTTTTTTTGATGAAACAGCGATTTTAACGTCTGTTTAAACGTTTCTAGTGATAACAATAAAATTTCACTATAAAATATTTCACCCAATTGCATTTTGTTTAAAATGGCGGGAAACTTAATATAGGGGAAAACGGCAACAAGAACGTCTATATTAGTCTATACTGTAATTTTTTGAAATTAATTTCCGAGAAACTTCCCCATATTGACGTGTTGATTCCTGAACTTCTTGGAAAAAAAAAAAAAACATCTGAAATTACGATTTATGGCGGATTTTGTTCGTTGTTGCCATGGCAACCGAACCCCAGATTTCACAAAAAAGTACTTTTCGGTGGTGTCACGGTGACGTACGTCACAAAATTATTGACACAACTTATTTTTTTTTTTTACATTATGTATTTTGCAGATAATGTCAAAGTATTCGATGTTGTTGAATAAATTTAAAATGAAATGCATAGTGCACGTCGTTAGTGTCGGTGAACGATCGGTTTGATTGGATGTCGCCGTTCATCAGTGTGAGAATTCGCCACCTCACACATGGCATGAGCACTTGTACAAGGCGCTGCACATGGCAAATCGGACTTTATACATTTACAAGTCCTGCCCGGCTTCTTGCCGCCACATTTAATAAGTTCTTGGCAAGCAGCCGACGCCTGCGGTAGTGTAATCCACACCGGGTACCTTCGAATCCCGTGTTTGCGCGACCCGAATTCTGCTGGCGACCGAAGTGATGCCGTGGTCTCTCTGCCTGTCCACATTCCAGTCTGATCGACTGCCCGCTTCAGATGCTGATCCGAGGCACCCTGGAACGTGTAGTCAAGGTTTCGGATTAGAACATGTACTTCAACCAAAATCAGGCTTCGATAACAGCATTTAAATTGAGGATTCGTTTCCGGTTCTACAGTAAACCTCTCAAACCCTGAAAGTTCTTGGAGCCTCACCTGTGTGGCGGAATTCGATCCACCGAGGATTTATCGTGATGACGGAAGAGATCTTTTCTGCAGGTGCTGACCGACGATAAGGGACTGGATCGATCGTACAGCTTGACCATGTCTTGCCCAATAAGTTTGAAAGGAGCTTCTTTGTGTGAAGATTGTAGAGCGGGTGATCGGAGATGAACATGAAGCATCATTCACTTCCTCTAAGTCTAAGTCTAGAGTCGAGATCATTCCACAAAAACAGGACAATTGCCACTTGTGAATTCGAGCCGGGTAAACGGTAACTGGAACCATACAAGACATGAAATTATGTTTTGACTGTTCAGCTTTGGTATGAACCGTGTTGGGGTATAACAATCATTATGTCGGTATGTAATTAGTTATAAACGTAAAAACTGCTGAGTCAAACTGAACTACAGCCGGGCGATATCTTTATCAGGATAGTAGGAGTGGTCCAGAATTCTTGAAAAGGTTCTCACGGCCCTAAAATTGCACATTGGATCACAGATAGTACCTCTGATTTTGAGAATTCCTGCCCCATCGCATTTTGACGACGCAATTTGCAACTTGCATAAAATCAAATGGACAGTAGGTATGGCGTAGTCGGCACTGTCTGTTCAAGTTGCGACCGTTTTTACTTTTTAGATCCTCTTGGAGGATCTCTAAGTCTTACTCACGTTGTTGTTCTTCATCTTCTTCTTTGTGGACTTTTTTGTTTCACAGCCTCCAGTTTTCATCGAAACTTCCTGAAACTTGACATATTAATCAGTGCTCAGCATAATAGTACACCGTCGACAGATTTGTCAGAAACCTTTAGTTTCCTTTCAGAATCCACATTTTCTATGGGATACTATACTACAAAATACTCCCACAAATGTGGGCCATGATTGCAAACAGATTATTAATTTGCAACAACAAAAAGGAATTTTCCTAACAAATTCATTAAAGACCATGTTGCAAAAATGAAGTACACCCAATGAAATCTAGGAGCAAAGCTAAATTTTAAGACTACAAAATTCTAATAACAATAATTCAACCACAGGTGGAGTCCAATTATTCATTAAAACAGGTGTCCAGCAGACAGTTGACTATAAAGGGTGTTAACTTAACAAAGAAAACCCCTTCCATTCATGCTGTCAGCAATGCACCAATGGAAGAGAAATGTCACAAGACCTGAGAGAAAGAATAATTTCTTTACACAAGGAAGGTGAAGGCTACAAGAAGATCAGCAAAGCTTTACTCATCAGTCAGAATATGGTAGCAAAATGATACAAAAATTTAACAAATATGGAACTGCAACCATCTCAGACGTTACAGCCGTCCACGGAAGTTAACACCTCGACAGGAGCGTCTTCTGATGAGAAGGGCTGAAGAAAAATCGCCATGCAAGTTCTCTGCACTTTGCTAAAGAAGTAGAAAGCCAACTGGGGTGACTTGTTTCCCGTGACACAATACGGCGTATACTGCAGAGGAATGGCATGCATGGGTCGTCCACGAAGGAAGCCTCTCCTAAAGCCCATGCACAAAAAGCCCGCCTAGGATTTGCCAGGGCCCAGCTAAAAAAGATGAAGACTACTGGGACTCTATACTCTGGAGTGATGAGACCAAGATAAATGTTTTTGGAACTGATGCTTCAAAACTGTATGGCGTCGCAAAGTGAGGAGTCAAAGAAAATGCATGGTGCCTACAGTGAACCATGTGGTGCAGTGTCCTTATGTGGGCTGCATGAGTGCGCTGGGGTCGGGGAGCTGCATTTCATTGACGGTATCATGAATTCACAGATGTATCTGCTCTATATTGAAAGAGAGATGCTACCATCACTCCGTCCTTGGTCGTCATGCACTTTTCCAACATGACAATGAATCCAAAACACACATCTAAGGCCACTGTTGCATTTCTGAAGAAGAACAGGTCAAAAGTGATTCAGTGCCCCAGTATGTCTCCTGATCTGACCCAATCGAGCACTCTGGGAATTCTGAAAAGAGAACAATGAGCATCAACTCTCCATCCAGCATCCAGGCCTCTAAAACAGGTCGTTCTTGAAGAATGGAAAAAGATAGTGTGCAATATTCCCAACTTGTCATTCCATGCCTAGAAAGACTTGTGCTGTCCTTCAAAAATCATGGAGGTCATACAAAAATACTAGATGTAGTAGTTTTTGTTGTGGGTGTATTCATTTTTTGCATCAACTAATTTGAGTAAAACTGAAGATTTGTAATCTAAGTTAATATTAATTTCCTTACTTCATGTTATGAGTTAATAATGTTCTAATAAACTCAATTTGTCAAAATTTTGGAAATTATCTTGTGTTCATTGAGATATTGATTAAAATCTTACTTTTCAAAAGGGGGTTGTATTCATTATGTGCTGAGCACTGTACATATATATATATATAATATATATATATATATATATATATATTGTTACGGTTGTGGAAATTCACAGGACACCATAAAGGATATCCCCTAGATCATTATATATTGCTAAGTCTGTGTTCAGATTAGATTTCCCCACCCATGTTTAAAGGGAATTATTCGTGTATCAGGCTGTGATCTTTGAGTCAGCCGTTTTTCTTTGCTATTGTATTTGGACCAATCGCCTTTCAACCACCCCAACGCACACCCCATTCTCAACAAACACCACCATCCCCACCACCTTCTTCACAGCCACCATTACGACAACCACCGTAAGCGCAACCACACACCACACCACCTCACAACCACCACCAAAGCCCGCCACGCCACCTAACTACAACAACCATGCCACGATAACCACAACCTTCACAACCCCCACCGCGTTCCTACCAGCAATGACTACCAGAAGCCTGGCATTCATCGAGGAAAGTAGACGACAGCTCCACCCCCAACGAATAACATCTGCGCCGGCCAGCGCAGCAGGAGAATACACTAACACTGCGAGTGAGTCCCCGCAGTCGGCGAGAAGCAATGATCGCCTACAACTCCAGGTAAACGAAAAACCCCGACCCACGAGGGAAACGCCCCTCCTTCTGGAAGGTTCCCGGCGGGAGCGGAAGAAGGGAGGAGCGAGCGCCAGGGGAAATAAAAGCGCGCGCTGACGGAGTGGAGGAGTGACAGTCAAGTCGGTGGAGGTCTGGGCTCGGAGTCGGTGGTGAGTGAGGGAGTCAGTCAGTCGGTGGAGGTCTGGCTCGGACGTGGTCGAGTGGAGCGAGTCAGTCGGTGGAGTCTGGGCTCGGATCGGTGGTCGAGGGAGCAAGTCAGTCAGTCAGTGCAGGTCTGGGCTCGGAGTCGGTGGTCGAGTGGAGAGATCAGAGATCGGTTTGTCTCGGAGAGGTGCAGAGGGACCGGAGAGAGTGCGAAGCCAAGGCGCGCGGCCTGTCGGACCGTGCCTACACCATGGGTCGCTGGAGAGGGGACGTCGAGGGTCACACCACAAGTCACCACGAGGGTGAAGGTAGCCTGCACGGTCTCGTGGGGCTCTTCGGTCACAAAGCTCCATTTATAAAGGCCTAATGGTCCAGTCTACCCCTCGCCTTTGATGGGGTCTTTCTTTGCTTTTCTTGTATGAAAGTGTGGCGCCGTGTCCCGTTAAGTAGAACTGTTAAGTGAATGTAGATAATAATAGACGGTGGTAGCTCTTTGCCTTGCTCGTGTTTGTCCCCTACCCGCATTTGCTTTAAATAAACTGCATGCGTGTTTGCCTACCCTGATGACTGCATCATTGTTACGTGTGCTTTGAAATGATGTGGCTTGTTCAAATGTTGACCTGTTCGTTGCGTCATTTTCCCCTCATTGAACTGCCATATTGCACTCGAATATAGTTGGTTTGTTGAATAACCATAATAGAACGGTCAACGAGGCTCGGCGATAATACCCCGCTCGGTTACCCAACACAGAGCAGAGCTGCTTCGGCGGCTGTGGGGGTTCCCCAGCAGGGCCTCGTTGAGGTATGGTCTTCTTGCTAGTCTGCCCCCGAGATAATTAGGTATATCGACAATTCGGCGATTGACCCTGTCGTGCGGCGGGTGAATATTGGACTAGCCGTGGTGTGCGTTAAGAACACACCCTGACTGGTTTCCGGCGTTGTTCCGGAAAGTCGCGACTGAATTGTCCGTTCGGTGGGCGAAGCGGCTGCTATCAGGTAAACGCAGTCGTTCGCACGCTGGGCGGGCAGAATTCGTAACAATATATATAAAAATACCCTGCGCAGACAGTAACCATCTCAGATTTTGAAAATTCCTCCTAGAAAAAAAGTTATGACGTCAAAATATCTCCGCTAATGGAAATCGCCTAAAAATTATCTCCAAAACAAGGCAAGCTTTTTAATTATGTTGCGGGAATCGAACAGGGCATTAGCAGAGATTAATTACCACACATATGATACATCACTATGAGTCATATCAATTTTTATGACGTCATTCCTATTTTTTGACATTTTTTTTTCACAACCCAGAGTTTTCATCGGATCTTCGTGAAACTTGCCAGTATATGCAGAAAGCCCACGCGCAGGCAGTAACCATCTCCGATTTTGGAAATTCTTCCTAAAAAAAAAGTTGACGTCATAATATCGCGCTAATGGAAATCGCCTATACATTATCTCTGAAACTGGGCAAGCTGTTTGAATTTGTTTGCGGGAATCAAGCCGGCATTAGCACAGATAATTTATCGCCACCTGATACATCACAATGACGTCATATTTGTTTTTATGACGTCATCATAAAGAGGACGAGGATCTTAGCTCATTCGAGCTTGTTTTCCTATTTCTCGATGATGCCTCATTTGATTGAGTTGTAAACGTCACCAATATCGATGTTAACCTTGTGCCAAATCAAGTTGCAAAAGGCCTCCTGTTCAAAAATGCTCAGGTTTTTTTTTGAAATTTCCTAATGCATTCACTCAGAGGGAAATTGTGAAATTTAAATATGAAGCTTGTGAAACAGTCTTTTAATGAAGCATTTTTGAACAGGAGGCCTTTTGTGACTTCATTTGGCACAGGGTTAAAATCTACATGAGCAAAGTTTACAAGTCAATGAAGCATCAGAGAAATTTTACAAAAGTAAAACGGTAGCAACTTGATTTCGATCAGACTGACAGTAGGTAGGCCCACGTA
>CM068960.1:113730564-113740604 GCA_035128595.1 Eptatretus atami
GGGTGGATCACGAGGGCATGAGTCACGCCGGGTGCGGGGGAGGGGTGGAGAAGGATAAACAGGAGATCCTTTCTTTGTTCGTGCGAATTCCCGTGAGAGAGTTCGTGTGTTGAGTCCCGTGGTAGGAGTAAGCTTTTTGCTTCGGAGAGAGCAGTCGTTCAGCAGGCCATCGGGTCCTGCTTGGGCTTGCTTGGCTTGAGGCCTTCGGAAGCTTTTTGCTTCGGCTGGCTCAGTGAGCTGTCGGCTGCTTGCTTTGTTTATGGTAAGGAAAAACTTGAGGCCGGTTGTTCGGCTCAGAGCTGCGAGTAGAGGCTTCTTCCTTTCTTCGGGTTCGTGGAAGCTTTTTCTCCATTTTGTTTCCCGCTTGTCGCGCACGGCCTCTTCTTGAGTTGATTCCTCGGAAAAACGACGCTACGACGGGAAGGATCGGCGGTTCTCGTCTCACCACACGTGTTGAGAAGCGCAGGAGATTCGCGGAACTCGGGAAGGATTCGCGGCGATGGATGCAAGCTCGCTCTCGCTGGAGCCCGGGTCCGGGAACAAGTTGAAGACCACACTGAGGGTGGAGAGGTTAGAGTGCAAGCTCTGAGTTTCAGCTCCACCTGTCCTCCGAGCTGGAGCTCGTTAGTAAAGGCCTCTGCCACCATTTCTTGGGTGTGTGTGTGTGTGCGTACGTGTATCCGTGGGCCCGTCTAATAAGTAGGAACTGCTGTTAAGTGTAAATGACTGTACATAATAAGTAGACGGTTGTAGTTCTTTTGTCGTGCTTTTGTTGCTTGTATAATTGCATACGTGTTTTGCCTTATGTAATTGCATAATTATTTTGCATCGTGTTTTATTTTGCATAGTGTTTTATATTGCATAGTGTTTTATTATAATAAATGTCCTTGTGTAAATGTAAACCTGCTCGTTGCGTCCATTCCCTCATTGTACTGAACATTTCGTGTGTTGGGGAGTTTAGCGTTGGTTTTGCCGTATAGGGGGACATTTGGACGACGGTTCTCGGCGATTACGCCTCGGATCGCGCTCGGAGACAAGCTCGCCTCGGCGGTTTGTTCGTTACGAAGTTACGGTCCGTCGCGGGTGGATACCCGGTTAGTTGGATCACGTGGTATTAGGGTAAATTGAAGATTGCAATCAACCCTCCCACGTGATCTGCCGATTGGCGTATTTTGGTTCTTGTACAAGGACCCGTCGACTCGGAGTTATGCGGGCGGCGATCTATATTCCGGCGGAGTCGGTCGGGCCGACTCGACTTGCGGTTCGTTCAGAGCGGTTCGGTTGGCGGGTTGACGCCGCCGCACAATCGTATTATATGATATATTATATGTATTTATATTTATTATTATTTATATATGTATCGTTTGCAGACCCGGGGTCAGGGGTGAAGGCTACCTCAGGTTCCCACCAGACTCTCCGGAATCGCAGGCCTTCACACACGAATAACTTTGTGGCGTGGTGGCTCGCTAATTGACCGTGAATGCCAATAACTCGACAACGTGAATTAGGGTACTCCGTTTAATGAATACCATTTACCTAAAGGTCACATGATCTAATTACCGGGGGACACGCCCTCGGTAGGCACTCGCTCAAACTGGATCACCTTACCAGATCAGATGCAGCCGAGCGGAACTGCCAAGCACGCACCGGCTCGGAAACAGATCGTTGGGGAATAACGTCCCGGCTAAATTAGGGCGTGAACCATGCTGGACCAATGGAGGAAAAGACAAAAATGAGCTGGGAACATTTCTAGACAAAGCATTTATTTACAATGGTGAGGAAAAGTATTTGGTACACTGAGTGGGGTTTATTTGTATGTCCAGCAGGGAATAGCAAGGAATTTTTGAGGTGCAGCAAAAGACAAACAATCTTACAAAAGCAGACAGAGCAGACTTATTCCGTTATAACTTCTTATATATAACTTATTCCGAATTTAATGTTCCTGGCTGCATACCTCCTGATTGGTGATCAGCAGGGCAGAGACAATGTGCTCACTTGACAGGCAACACTTGTTGCTGACAGGTCGATCAGCAAGTGCTGTTATGGTACTCGATCTGTGCCCTGCTGCCTCATCAAGTTAGGTGGTTCGATTCAGGTATATATATACTCATAAAACGCAATGTGTGCCAGTGTGTCAGAGGGTGTGTGTGCGTGTGTCCTCCGTAACTCCAAAACCATTAAACCTCACAGCCTCAAACTTCGCATGCATTCTAAGAAAACTTCAAGGAAGTTCATGAGTGAAAATTAGGCGTTTGGGTTAATTAAAACACCCATTTTGAAGATAATTAACGGCCTTATTTAATTATATTATTTGTCAGACACTTCCTCGGCCACCTCGCTCATTGGGGTCTTAAGGCGTATTCTAGGTAATTTCGCTGGGGTCTGAAGCTGCCATGTTTTTTGGCCTGCTCAACCATGCCTCGACTGAGAACAGGACGCAACGATTTCTTAACGATGAAAATTCCCCCCCCCCCCCACCCCACTTTCCTCACTCATATTATCAAATGCATGTTCATCATAGCTACAAATCGCTGGGTACATCGCAATGCTTATAAACGCCCAGAGACGGCAGCGTTCATACCTTTATTTCATTTTCGCACATGCCATAACCTTGAGAACCTCTGAAATTAAGCTGAAGTACCAAATTTAAGCTCCAGAATCGAGCTTACAAGCAGTTTTGACTCCTAGAAAAGTGTTCATTGGTCCAATTCGGACATGCAGTATTTGACATTTCCGACGTCTCCGGGAAACGTATATTAAATATGATGGTTCAGTGATTGCTAATCGCGTGCCAAGCAAGCCGTTTCTTATCAACCGTTTTGTTGGAGTGCTTAAGCCACTTAGCGAGTGCTCTACAATATTCGCACCATTACTAAATACTGCACGTCGATCGACTTGAACAAAGTTCAGGGGTCACTCGCATGCGTTCTTAGCCACATGTTGTTCTGCGGTGCAGTGGCTGGCTCGCTGAAAATGTGAAATTTATTTTCCACAACTTTTCCACTTTTTGTACGATATTCCATTATACGATCCATCACTTCGGCATAGATAAATACAAATATAAATTAAACGTTTCGTTTTTAAAGGTTTCTTGAACCATTTTGCTTGTTAAAGCCGCTTGGTGCGCATTTAAGTTTTAATGGCAATAACGCGATTCTATACCGGAGGTAAGAGGGCAAAATAAATTATTTGATCACAATGAGTGAAAAATGTTTTCAGTTATGAAATAATGAATCACCATATCATGGTAGGAAAGCCGAGATGTACACGTGCTTGCTCTGTGTCGCCTGGATTTGAATCCCGACCCATCTATAAACTGTCATCCCAGTGTTTCACAGCCAGGGTGATTAATCAATGTGTGGGCCGTCTCTCGATGGATGATAAACTGGGCGTCACATCTGCCGGAATCCCTCTCCCTCCTCACCCCTCTCCCTCCCCACCCCTCCCTCCCTCACCCCTCTCCCCTCACCTCTCCCTATCCCTTGCTTCCTCACCCCTTTCGCTCTTTTCCCCTCCCATCTCTCACCCCTATCCCACCCTCTCTCTCCTCCTCCCAACCCTACCCATCTCTCTCACCTCTCTCCTCTCACTGATCCCAACCTCTCCCCCCCCACTCCATTTCCTCTTCCCTCCCTCTATCTCACTCCCACCCTCCCTCCTGCTCCCCAACCTTTTCTCTCTGTTGAGGGACTAGCATGTATGAATCAGATTCGGAGTGAGCTGACCGGTGGGTCAAATGTACATGCATGTATGCAGCATGCATGCAGGCAGAAGTTTGCCAGAAGGCAGCGTGGGTTTAAATGCTCATGGCCTAGGTATCAAAGTGTGTGTGTGTGTGTGTGTGTGTGTGTGTGTGTGTGTGTGTGTGTGTGTGTGTGTGTGCGCGCGTGTGTGTGTGTTACACATGTACGTGCAAGTTGCTGCTGTTGTCTGCTGTCTCCACATGTGGTGATGGGCTTCATGAGGTGAAACAGAGACCTACTAGGTCTCACAGGTGTGTTGTGTGTGTGTTGGTGTGTGTGTGTGTGTGTGTGTGTGTGTGTGTGGCGTTGATTGGTATCTTCATATGCGGATTCAGAATGTGGAATGGAGTCCTCCCAGAGTGGTGCTCAAAGTGTCCACCTTCGTTTCGTAAGGGGTCACGATTCATGGACCAAGCTGTGAAGTTTTCTGTTCTAAAGTTTTGTGCCGAGGCTCTCTCAGGATCGTCCCTGAGCCTTGGACAACTTCCAACTGTCGTACGTTTGTAATAATATTCCCAGGAATCGTTTTTAATATCTCTGTGAGTTCTTTGTCATCATCCCGTCGCTCCAACTATCACTGCCTTGGTAACAACTTTGGCATTCTTCAGCTTCCAGGATCTTTTCACTTCATTCTTGAGTCTTGTATTTGTTCATTTCTTGATTTCTGCATTGTTTAGTCCAAAAATCACGGTATTAACACCTCAATTAGCAATGCTTCTTCTCTTTTTTTGTACCTAAGTTTGAATCTGGTCGCAAAGCTTTGTTTTCGATGTTCATGCTCGATTGGATTATGAGTCGAACGTGAGCAGTGCTTCCATGTTTTCAGTGATTGCTTTTGTTTCATGTTCCCACAAATTTCTCTGAAACTGGGAGATCAAAGCTTTTGCAGATGTGACAGCTGATTACTTTAAACTCTGTTGTTCATTGTGTGTACAGCTGTTCTGACATGAGTGTTTTTTTGTGTTCGGTCATAAAGCATAACGTATCGTTCTCTTTGCTAACCCCACCTCCACCCTCACTTATCTTTTTTTTCCTACCCCCCCCCCCCTTTCACTCTCTCCCTCTTTCTACTCTCTCTCTCTCTCTCCCTCGCCCCCTCCTCACACCCTTCCCTCCTGCAGTGTAGAGCAACATTTGGTGAGGTGTCACTCATCTCCCCCCCCCCCCCCACTTCCTCGCTTCCTCTCCCCTCCATCCTCTCCCCTCCCTCCGCCTCTCCTCTCCCTCCGTCCCTCTCCTTCCCCTCCATCCTCTCCTCCATCCTCCCCTCCCTCCGTCCTCTCCCTCCCTCCGTCCTCTCCCTCCCTCTTCCTCTTTCCTCCATACCTCCCTCTCCCCCCCTCCTCTCTGTTTCCCTCGCCTCCTCTGTTCCCTCCCTCCCTCCTCTCCCTCCTCTCGCCCTCCATACCTCCCTCCTCCCCCCTCCCTCCTCTGTTTCACTTCCCTCTCTCACCCACACTTAGTATCCCTATCAGTGAAGCGATAGGTTGTATTTGCGAGTAAGGAATAAGACGTTCCCCACCTTTGATGTCATCGGTCACATGGTCTGGCAGCTATGATTTTTTGTGAAGCATAAACCTTTAAAAATGATCTTCTCCACAACGGCTGGACAGATCGAGGGGGAACTTCACCCACATTTTCCTCAAGCCTTGGGGATACCAGTGTCCATAAAAAATTAATAGGTCACATGGTCTGTTGGCCATATTGGATTGAACGAAAATTAACAGGAGGAACCTGGAGTAGGTTTCGGTGTTCAGCCACTACTCGCTCTACCCTCAACCCATCCCAGGTGCAGCGCAAGTGAGCCTATATTCAAAAAAAAATAAAAAAAACCAAGATCATAAAAAAAAAAAATTCTGGCTGCAGACCTTGTCCGATCTACGTGTTAATTAAAAAGTATTTTCGACATCACAACTAGATCATAAATGCAAAGTTTCACTTCAATTCATGAAACGTTTCGAGAGAAATAAATTTGTAATTTTCGTTCAATCCAATATGGCCAACAGACCATGTGACCTATTAATTTTTTGGACACTGGTATCCCCAAGGTTGAGGAAAATGTGGGTGAAGTTCCCCCTCGATCTGCTCAGCCGTGTGGAGAAGATCATTTTTAAAGGTTTATGCTTCACAAAAATCATAGCTGCCAGACCATGTGACCGATGACATCAAAGGTGGGGAACGTCTTATTCCTTACTCGCAAATACAACCTATCGCTTCACTGATAGGGATTACTAAGTGTGGGTGAGAGAGGGAAGTGAAACAGAGGAGGGAGGAGGGTGGAGTATGGAGGAGGAGGGAGGGAGGTATGGAGGGGAGAGGAGGGAGGGAGGGAACAGAGGAGGGAGGGAAAGAGAGGAGGAGGGGGGAGAGGGAGGTATGGAGGAAAGAGGACAGAGGGAGGGAGAGGAGCGGAGGGAGGGACGAGGATGGAGGAGAGGATGAGGGGAAGGAGAGGACGGAGGGGAGCAGGAGAGACGGAAGGGAGGGAGAGGGATGGAGGTGAGAGGAAGCGAGGAATGGGGGGGGGAGATGAGTGACACCTACCAAATGTTGCTTACACTGAGGGGGAAGGGTGTGAGGAGGGGGGCGAGAGAGAGAGAGAGAGGAGAGGAGTGGGGGAGAGGGGAGGGAGAGGAGAGAGAGAGATAGAAAGAGGGAGAGAGTGAAAGGGGGGGGGGGGATAGAAAAAAAAGATAAGTGAGGGTGGAGGTGGGGTTAGCAAAGAGAACGAGTACGTTATGCTTTATGACCGAACACAAAAAAACACTATGTCAGAACAGCTGTACACACAATGAACAACAGAGTCTTGTAAAGTTAATCAGCTGTCACATCTGCAAAAGCTTTGATCTCCCAGTTTCCAGGAGAATTTGTGGGAACATGAAACAAAAGCAATCACTGAAACATGGAAGCACTGCTCACGTTCGACCTATAATTCCAATCGAAGCATGAACATCGAAAACAAAGCATTTGCGACCAGATATCAAACTTTAGGTACAAAAAAAGAGAAGAAAGCATTGCTAATTGAGGTGTTAATACCGTGTGATTTTGACTAAACAATGCAGAAATCAGAAAATGACAAATACCAAGACTCAAGAATGAAGTGAAAAGCACTGGAAGCTGAAGAATGCCAAAGTTTTACCAAGGGCAGTGATAGTTGGAGCGACGGGATGATGACAAAGAACCTCACAGAGATATTAAAACGATTCCTGGGAAATTATTTACAAACGTACGACAGTTGGAAGTTGTCCAAGGCTCAGGACGATCTTGAGAGAGCCTCGGCACAAAACTTTGAGAACAGAAAACTTCACAGCTTGGTCCTGAATCGTGACCCCTTACGAAACGAAGGTGGACACTTTGAGACACACTCTGGGAGGACTCCATTCCACATTCTGAATCCCGCATATGAGATACCAAATCAACGACACCACACACACACACACACACACACACACACCAAACACACACAAACACACTGTGAGACCTAGTAGGTCTCTGTTTCACCTCATGAAGCCATCCACCACATGTGGAGACAAGCAGACAACAGCAGCAACTTGCACGTACATGTGTACACACACACACGCGCGGCACAACACACACACACACCACACACACACACACACACACACACACACACACACACTGATACCTAGGCCATGAGCATTTAAACCCACGCTGCCTTCTGGCGAAACTTCTGCCTTGCATGCATGCTCATACATGCATGACATTTGACCCCACCGGTCAGCTCACTCCGAATCTGATTCATACATGCTAGTCCCTCAACAGAGAGAAAAGGTTGGGAGCAGAGGGACGTGGGAGTGAGATAGAGGGAGGGAAGAGAAATGGAGTGGGGGGGAGAGGTTGGGATCAGTGAGAGGGAGAGAGTGTGAGAGAGATGGGGTAGGGTGGGAGGAGGAGAGAGAGGGTGGGATAGGGGTGAGAGATGGGAGGGGGAAAAGAGCGGAAAAGGGGTGAGGAAGCGGGGATGAGAGGGGTGAGGGAGGGAGGGGTGAGAGGGAGGGAGAGGGATTCCGGAAGATGTGACGCCCAAGTTTATCATCCATCGAGAGACGGCCACACATTGATTAATCACCTGGGCTGTGAAACACTGGGATGACGTTTATAGATGGGTCGGGATTCAAATCCAGGCGACACAGAGCAAGCATGTGTACATCTCGGCTTTCCTACCATGATATTGGTGATTCATTATTTCATAACTGGAAACATTTTTTCACTCAATTGTGATCAAATAATTTATTTTGCCTCTTACCTCCGTATAGAATCGCGTTATTGCCATTTAAAACTTAAAATGCGCACCAAACGGCTTTAAACAAGCAAAATGGTTCAAGAAACCTTTAAAAACGAAACGTTTAATTTATATTTGTATTTTCTATGCCGAAGTGATGGATCGTTAATGAATATGTTACAAAAAGTGGAAAAGTTGTGGAAATAAATTTCACATTTTCAGCGAGCCAGCCACGTGCACCGCAGAACAACATGTGGCTAAGAACGCATGCGAGTACCCTGAACTTTGTTCAAGTCGATCGACGTGCAGTATTTAGTAATGGTGCGAATATTGTAGAGCACTCGCTAAGTGGCTTTAAGCACTCCAACAAAACGGCTTTATAAGAAACGGCTGCTTGGCACGCGATTAGCAATCACTGAACCATCATATTTAATATACGTTTCCCAGAGACGTCGGCAAATGTCAAATACTGCATGTCCGAATTGGACCATGAACACTTTTTAGGAGTTCAAAACTGCTTGTAAGCTCGATTCTGGAGCTTAAATTTGGTACTCAGCTTAATTTCAGAGGTTCTCAAGGTTATGGCATGTTGCGAAAATGAAATAAAGGTATGAACGCTGCCGTCTCGTGGCGTTTATAAGCATTGCGATGTCCCAGCGATTTGTAGCTATGTATGAACATGCATTTTGATAATATGAGGAGGGAAAGTGGGGTGGGGGGGGGAATTTTCATCGTTAAGAAAATCGTTGCGTCCTGTTCTTCAGTCGAGGCATGGTTGAGCAGGCCAAAAAACATGGCAGCTTCAGACCCCAGCGAAATTACCTAGAATACGCGCTTAAGACCCAATGAGCGAGGTGGCGAGAAGTGTCTGACATAATATATTTAAATAAGCCGTTAATTATCTTCAAAATGGTGTTTTAATTAACCCAAACGCCTAATTTTCACTCATGAACTTCCTTGAAGTTTTCTTAGAATGCATGCGAAGTTTGAGGCTGTGAGGTTTAATGGTTTTGGAGTTACGGAGGACACAACGCACACACACCTCTGACACACTGGCACACATTGCGTTTTATGAGTATATATATACCTGAATCGAACCACCTAACTGATGAGGCAGCAGGGCACAGATCGAGTACCATAACAGCACTTGCTGATCGACCTGTCAGCAACAAGTGTTGCCTGTAAGTGAGCACATTGTCTCTGGCCCTGCTGATCACAATCAGGAGGATGCAGCCAGGAACATTAATTCGAATAAGTTATATATAAAAAGTTTAACGGAATAAGTCTGCTCTGTCTGCTTTTGTAGATTGTTTGTCTTTTTGCTGCACCTCAAAAATTCCTTGCTATTCCCTGCTGGACATACAAATTAAAACCCACTCAGTGTACCAATACTTTCCTCACCATGTAAATAAATGCTTTGTCTAGAATGTTCCCAGCTCATTTTTGTCTTTTCCTCCATTGGTTCCAGCATGGTTCACGCCCTAATTTAGCCGGGACGTTATTCCCCAACGATCTGTTTCGAGCCGGTGCGTGCTTGGCAGTTCCGGCCGGCTGCATCTGATCTGTAAGGATGATCCAGTTTGACGAGTGCCTACCGAGGGCGGTGTCCCGGTAATTAATCATGTACCTTTAGGTAAATGGTATTCATTAAACGGTGACCCTATTCACTGTATGTCGAGTTATTGCCATTCCACGGTCAAATTAGCGAGCCACCACGCACAAGTATTGTTGTGAAAGGCCTGCGATTCCGGAGAGTTGTGGAACGAGGTAGCCTTCACCCCTGACTCCCGGGTCCTGCAAACAATAATATATATATACTATATATATTTATATATATATATAATATATATCTATATATTATATATTTGTTGCGGGACGGGTCACCCGCAACGACCGCTCTGAACGGAACCGCAAGTCGGTCGGCCGACGATCGCCGGAATATAATCGCGCCCGGATAACTCGAGTCGACGGGCTTGTACAGAACCGAATACGCAATCGGCAGATCACGTGGAGGTAGGGTTGATTGCCATCTTGCAATCATTACCTATCTCTCT
>CM068960.1:113778958-113789250 GCA_035128595.1 Eptatretus atami
TTTCACACGACAACACTCTGCTCGCGGCATTCTTCGCGCGCTCGCCAGCCAGTGCGCGCGTGGGCGGAGTCTAACAGGCATGGCGTCCCTCTTTAGCCAATCGGCAAGGAGCGGGCGTCTCACCCGTTATATGATTTAAGCAAATCAATACAGATAATATTGTTGTGGGCCGGGCGTCCGCGGCGAGCACGACCGCTAGATGGAGCAGTAGAGTCGGCTCCACCGAACACCCGGAATCTAGATCGTACCTTCCGATAACTCCAAAGGTACGGGTCCCTTACAGGACCGTGAATCGTTAATAATTCAACCGCGTGGGACAGGGTTATTTGCCAAACTTCAAAATACCTAGAGATCCACGTAGCGAGCTACCGAGGAATACACACCCTCGACGGAGCTCGAACGGGACGAGCCGTTAGCGTGCTCGACCCGTGCTGACCAAGCGGATGGTTACCGAGGTCCCGTCGGTCCAAATGCACAACTACGGCAGCAATGGCCTTTTTAATCCACCAACACGCACCGTGCTAAACCAATGACGAAACACCAGAAACGAGCTGATACATTTAACAGGGGATTTATTTATAATGGGGTGGGGAGGGGGGAACACGCAAGGAGCAGAGTTAAACCGACTACAAGAAATGCAAGTATGGACAAGGCACTTAAACAATTTTACTTGAAGACTGGGCCCACAGACACACACAAATCCCCAAAGAAGTGATGGCCGCGGCCTTTATTCGGCCCTTCAGCTCGGGAGGGAAGGTGAGCCAAAGGGGAGAACCTATTCTCGCACCTCCCCGCCTCGTGCAGTTTCCGATGATCCGGTTTGGCGGGACTCGAACCCACAACACAGTGCAATGATGGACGCCAGCTGGCGCGAAGGTGGACCAGACCGAACGCCGGCAGGCCAGACGGGACGACCAGGCGACGAGGCTCACAAGCGACCAGGCGACGAGACCTTCACGTTCCAGCCAGAACGCCCGAACAATTGAACTGGTCAACGCTCCTGCCACGAGCACACCGTCTCTCCAATGCTGGTCCAGACAACCACACTTTCTCCTCAGGAGGGAGGGGCTTCTTCTCCTCAGGAGGGAGGGGCTTCTTCTCCTGGCCACTCGCCTCCTCATTGGTCGGACCCATCATGCGATTCCCTGGCAGTCCTCCATTGGACAGGCCCACGGTAGGCGGGGCAACTCCCACCCTTCTGGGCGGGGTCCCGATCGGAGGCGTTTGTGGCTCCGCCCACCTCCTTGCCTTCGGCCACGTGCGTAATGGCGATCATGTTGGGTCGGAAACGGGGCGGGTGAGACGCCCGCTCCTTGCCGATTGGATAAAGAGGGACGCCATGCCTGTTAGACTCCACCCACGTGCGCGCTTGCTGTGAGCGCGCGAAGAATGCCGCGAGCAGAGTGTTGTCGTGTGAAAGTGAAGGTGGGCGTTGTTGTCGTTGTGGATGTAAAAATCCTAACTATAAAAATAACTCTGCAGCGCACGAACATTTAATTCCCATTAGACTAGGGACACGACCCTAACTAGAAACACACACTTACCGGTATAACTGTTCTGTAGGACCTGAATGTTGAGTGCATAAGCTTCCAGATTCGCAACACTACCCCTCCCCTTTTTACAGACTCGTCCCAAGTCGTCAAATTTTCGTGTGACCAGCATGTGCAAGTTCTCCCCGAGTATGATTTACCTGCGGATCCCTGAGTGCAACATTTCTTATACGTGTCCCAAAAATAAATAACCTAATAAGCTGCGTAACTAACTATCAGACTCACACGGACGACTTAAATTAATTGCCGGTGCGAACACAAACAGGTGGGTTGCAAAATATTTACAATTTTACCTTATCTATTTACACTAACATGGCTCAGGACCTGTCATCTGTGGGATAAAGGCACAACAATGTTAACAGTTTGTGTGGGTGAGTGCTCAGCAGCTGGAAGGTCAGACGTCTTCAGGGCCTGCTCAAAAGGTCCCTCTTTGTCACTGAACCTTCCCTTTTTTTCCAGTCTTCAGCTGCTGGAGGAAACCACCCTAACACGGCAGGCCATGCGCCGTCCCACAGGCCATTTGAAGTGGCTTTTATGCAGAAGAGGTGGCCAGGCTGCTCAATGCAGTCGCTGGCTCCTTTGAAATGAATGGAAATGGACAGGATGCAAAAACAAACATGGACGCACGGGCTGCTCAATGCAGTCCCGTGTGCGGCTGCTGCAGGGCAGTCATTGCAAAACACACTGAAGAGATGGTCCTGGTGCACATGGATGGATGGTGACATGGGCAATGCAAACAGGGGAGCAGGCATGGGGTTATGGCAAGGCAAGCAAACAAGGCATGGCAAGGCAAGGCAATGCGGACCAGGAATGGAGCACAACACAGGCCGGCATATGAAGCTGGCCGGCCTCTGGTCTGGTCCGAGTGGGTCTGGGAGGAGTGCGGTGGTGCCGGCCGCTCTGAAAACGGGCTCGGACCTACCCTACTGTCTCCCCCCAACCTATCGCCTTTGCCTGTCTCTGTCCATATCCACTCCCTTAGTTTGTAACAAGAAACAACAAAATTTGGCCCCTTTTTATTTATTTTATTTTTCCTTTTATTTTTCTATATAATTACTTATCCCTCACCCTCCTATTGTCCTTGTCCGGCTAACCTATCCTGTCGTGTACTCCCAACCCCTAAGATCCTTCTTGAGGGGAATAAGGAAGAGGCTCGCATTCTGTCGCGAGGCCCAACGAAGTCTCAGAATACTCTCCATATAGATTTCAGCCATCTTTCCCAAGGTGAGTCCAGCGGCCTACAGGAAGCGAAGGGTACATTTCCTATCTATCCTACTTTTATTAACTTTAAACTACCCGGGGCTTTTCAAAAACGCCTGTCACTTTAAACTATCGGTTCTAAAAACCATGATTCCCGTCGCCTGTGTTGGTGTCCATTATAAATTTGGGCCTCGCCCTCAAATTTCACTCGTGCCCTTGCACAATTTCATGGCTGGGCACGTGGCTCACTTGGCAGGGATTTCCCTCCTGCCGGACTCTAACTACGGCATCCCCGGGCCCTGAGGCTGTCTCCGAACCTACCTGCTCCCTATGAATGCGGGGGTTGCCCTTCCTGGCATTGCCCCCTCCGATGCCCACGTGCATTTGGTGCTACGGGTCCCGTTCCGCAGGTCGCCCGTGCCCACTACACTATCCGGTCCCTTGGAACCTTGGCCTCCTGTCTGGTGCCCGGAGTGCCCTCTACTCGATACTCACCTTCCAACAGCCACACTCCCAGCCAGTCCATGGACTCCTGCACCCCTCCAAATGGGTTTCGTGCCTTCATACACCCACAACAACAGAACGACCTCCTTTTGGTAAAATTTGACAAACTCACTAACTAAAATTAAACTGACCCCGGGTCACTTGGGTGGGATCACTCGTCCCCCCACTCATTCATTCGCACCATGCATTCCACATTCACTCCACTCACACACTCGGGCCGCTGACCCACATTCATTCATTGTATTTCGTTTTCTCTCTCAATTTACTCACATCACTCAACACTGCCATTCTGCTAACTAAATTCCCCTAACTATCTCGTGCTCCCTCGTCGTCCCTTATTTTAATGCATGTACCATTTAACTCTATCACGAAGCTACGTCCCCACTACACATTCCATGTCCGTCCATGTCTCCCAAAATCCATTTCCCATTCTAAATCTAACCTAAGTTCCCACTAACTAGTCCACGGGCCACATGGAGGACGGCTCATGCCCCGATGAGGCTGGTCTAACTGCTAAACCCATCCCACTAACTAGTGCTCCTATGCCCAAGCAGGATGCTTGCCACATCTTCTGCCGGGCCGTGTACTTGGAGCCAGGATTTTTTTTTTTTTACACCGCCAAGGCGGCGGTCTGTGACTCACTCGTTCGTCCCTTCCGTCGGCGATAATCGAGGCCTTGTCGTCGCCCTGTCAAGCGCTCGCCTTTGAGGGATTCCCACGCAAGCCAACGTGTGCAGCTCACCGCAACTCCCGCTGGGAAATCTCCGGTGACGTCACTCGCCCACGGAACCTGCACGGCTTGCCGTGCAGGCCCGCCCGAGCGTGTCGTCCCGGGGGCTCATTCCGCGAACGGATCACGCGGCGCGCAGCATGTAATGCCTCGCACACGCGCTCGCATGGGGACCCCTGTTTGCCGAATTCAAACAACACTCGCCGCCATTTTAGCCGTCCACGAGGCCTTGTTGAATCCCACATGGAGCGTTTCCGCGCCGGATTCCCGCCACGAAGACGCGCACACGCGAGGGCCGCTCGCTAAATGCGAAACGGGCCCCGTACGCGACGTCCCGTAAAACCGCGCGGTTCCCGAAATACTTACGAGCTCGCTATACTAGCCCATTCGGCTCGCTATACCCGTCTCCCGTCTGGGTCGGTCCATGTACCAATTCCTCGCATGCACTCACGCATGCCATGACACTCGCATTCTGCACACATTTCAACTCACTCGCACCACTCATACACTCCACCACACACTCGGGACAATCACATCTGGGATTCGCGTTACCACAAGAAATCCCGGGTTTTCATACCCCAAGCTCCGCGTGCACCCGTTCACATCACTCACCCACTCAATCTCGCACGGCCCGACCGGACCTCACCTCATCGCGATCTGCTTCGCGAGAGCTTACCATCTCCCCTGTTCCTGAGGGAGGTTAACCTGATGCTCGCACCGGGTCACAAAACATTCCCCATGCTCAACCTCATTGTCCCCCACTATCCATACCTGTGTGTGCTCGTCTTTAATTTCCTGTAGTTTCTCCTCCACTTCTTCTAATCCCCATGTCTCTGTTTTCATTTCCGTTGTCTCTTTTAATTTTTTTATAATTCCTGCGTTTCTGTCTCTGTTAATTTCTCCGTCACCTCTTTTAATTTTTCCGTCGTCCCCTCGTGTCTCACTCTACACGTTTCCCCATTATTGTCGTGGCGTCGCTCGTCCCTCGACCTTACCCGTCTCCATCGCGGACCGACTAACCTCCACACTCCTCCTCGACTCGGTCGTTTCCCACGTGCAGGCGCCATTATTCCTTTACGCCCACCTGGAGGCTCAACCCCACGCTCTGCATCTCACCCCACTGTGTTCGCACATCACCCCTCATCTCATCCTTTTGCGCTGGCCCACATCCATTTTGTTTTGCATTCCCTGCATTTCTTCTTTCATTTTGTCGTTTTGTTGTTTGAAAATCACCCCTCATTCGGCTTCCATTCCTGCCAGCATTGCCATCAACTGGCCCATGTCAAGTGAACTCGGCGCAGCCGATCCACCATGATGGTGTGCGGAACCGGCAGGGATCAGGGGAAAGTTTGATGGAGGGGGGGGGGGGTCATACGGCGCCGTCCCTGCCACACTCATTATCTCGGGGTCCGGTTGCGGGGAAAGTTATTGCATAGGGGTGGTGCCCTGGACCATGGGTTCCTCCAACACTACACTACCACCCACCTGCCCCAGCTCATCTGGTTTGCCATTTTGCATGTTGAGAATAAAATTTCACTCGCTCGCAATTTTGGGGAATGGGGGGAGGGTGGTGTGTGTATGTGGGGTGGGGGGGTTGCTCCACACCCCTGGTCGCAATCCCATAAATTTTGTGGAGGCGGAGGGGTTCGAAACCCGCTCCTGACACCAATTTGTTGTGGGCCGGGCATCCGCGGCGAGCACGACCGCTAGATGGAGCAGTAGAGTCGGCTCCACCGAACACCCGGAATCGAGATCGTACCTTTCCGATAACTCCAAAGGTACGGGTCACTTACACGCTTACAGGACATGAATAGTCAATAATTCAACCGCGTGGGACAGGGTTATTTGTCAAACTTCAAAATACCTAGAGGCCCACGTGGCGAGCTACCGAGGAATTCACACCCTCGACGGAGCTCGAACGGGACGAGCCGTTACCGTCGTCGACCCGTGCGTAACCCGAGCGGATGGTTACCGAGGTCCCGTCGGTCCAAATGAACAACTACGGCAGCAACGGCCTTTTTAATCCACCAACACGCACCGTGCTAAACCAATGAAGAACACAGAAACGAGCTGATACATTTAACAGGGGATTTATTTATAATATGGGGGGGGAGGGGGAACACACAAGGAGCAGTTAAACCGACTAAAAGAAATGCAAGTATGTACAAGGCACTTAAACAATTCTACTTGAAGATTAGGCCCACAGTCATACACAAATACCCAAAAGAAGTGACGGCCGCGGCCTTTATTCGGCCCTTCAGCTCGGGAGGAAGGTGCCAAAGGGGAGAACCTATCTCGCACCTCCCCGCTCGTGCGGTTTCCGATGATCTGGTTCGGCGGGACTCAAACCCGCAACAGTGCAATGATGGATGCCAGCCAGCGCGAAGGTGGACCAGACCGAACGCCGGCAGGCAAGACGGGACGAATAGGCGACGAGGCTCACAAGGCGACCAGGCGACGACTTTCACATTCCAGCCAGAGCGCCCAAACAATTGAACTGGCCAACACTCCTGCCACGAGCACACCGTCTCTCCAACGCTGGTCCAGACAACCACACTTTCTCCTCAGGAGGGAGGGGCTTCTTCTCCTGGCCACTCGCCTCCTCATTGTCGGACCCATCGTGCGATTCCCTGGCCGTCCTCCATTGGACAGGCCACGGTAGGCGGGGCAACTCCCACCCTTCTGGGCGGGGTCCCGATCAGAGGCGTTTGTGGCTCCGCCCACCTCCTCGCCTTCGGCCACGTGCGTAATGGCGATCGTGTTGGGTCGGAAACGGGGCGGGTGAGACGCCCGCTCCTTGCCGATTGGCTAAAGAGGGACGCCATGCCTGTTAGACTCCGCCACGCGCGCACTGGCTGGCGAGCGCGCGAAGAATGCCGCGAGCAGAGTGTTGTCGTGTGGAAATGAAGATGGGCGTTGTTGTCGTTGTGGATGTAAAAATCCTAACTATAACAAGTGAAATCCTTCAATACAGCGCGGTGGTTGAAGCAAATGAGTACACTAATGTTAAAATATGCAAGTTATGCTTTTTCAGTTGAAAAACAATTTAAAAAGCGTACTTAATATTTGAAATGTAAAAATCTTGTTATTATTGTGATAAGAACCTTTATATATAACAGAAGGAATGAAATCGTTCGATACAGCGTGGCAGAGAGGCCGCAAAGAATGATGGCATATGAAGAACTTATTAGAAGTTTACCGATTTCTTGATATTCATCACAAATTCAGGTCCAGCCTTGCAGACCATTACAGTTGGAAAAGGGCTGAACATCACATTGAGTGCGTGCTTCGCGATGCGGCACCCCCGCGTGACCAGGACAGCCGTTCACAGTGAGATCACATTCCCACGGAAATCAAATTTTCACAAATATCGATGAAGACTCTCGGATGAAGAAATGTCGAAAGCTGTCACTAAACTTTTTAACGTTGATCATAAAAGAAAATCGTACAAATTAAAATAGGGAGAAAAATATTATTATTAATGACGCAGTGAACTGATTCGGGTTATGAAACAGATACCTGTGTGTTGCAAGTGGATCCGAGGAGAAGAATTCCTTCCGTTCCTCCACGTTTCAACCAATTAAAACGACGCATCGCCTTTCCTCCTTGGTCATTACCATCCGTCAGAGGTTATAGCCACCCATCCACTACTTTGATCAATCAAAGCTCGCTCTGATCCAGAGCTTGTCAGAATGCAGCCGAGGTACATCGCCGAACGTGATTGGTCCAATGGTATCACGTGCCGCCGAGGATTGGCGATGCAGCATGAGGTACATCACGAACATGATTGGTCCAGTCCTGTTTGCTGGAATCCTCGTGCATTACACCGCCCACACAACACACGTGGTGTCCTTTGACCAATCAGGAGCAGTGCAGTTACAGTATTGTTTCCTTCAGCTCGATTGGTCTTGTCCTGCACGTGATGTTTTCTGTTTTTTTTTCGTTCTTGTTGAATCTGTGAGGAGATTATTAATTTTTCGTTCTTGTTGTAAGTAAATTCAACTACTAATGCATGACGAAACACTTGTTTATGGCTAAATTAAAGAGAATGATGGCATAAGAAGAACTTAGCCTGGAATCATCGGCATAACACCGCCCACACAACACACGTGGTGTCCTTTGACCAATCAGGAGCAGTGCAGTTACAGTATTGTTTCCTTCAGCTCGATTGGTCTTGTCCTGCACGTGATGTTTTCTGTTTTTTTTTTCGTTCTTGTTGAATCTGTGAGATTATTAATTTTCGTTCTTGTTGTAAGTAAATTTCAACTACTAATGCATGACGAAACACTTGTTTATGGCTAATATTAAAGAGAATGATGGCATAAGAAGAACTTAGCCTGGAATCATCTGCATAACACCGCGCACACAACACACGTGGTGTCCTTTGACCAATCAGGAGCAGTGCAGTTACAGTATCGTTTCCTTCAGCTCGATTGGTCTTGTCCTGCTCGTGATGTTTTCGGTTTTTTTTCGTTCTTGTTGAATCTGTGAGGAGATTATTTTTTCGTTCTTGTTGTAAGTAAATTTCAACTACTAATGCATGACGAAACACTTGTTTATGGCTAATATTAAAGAGAATGATGGCATAAGAAGAACTTAGCTTTCAGCGTGAAATGCCATGGTGGACGGAAACGACGTCTTTCGTTCGTTCGTACATGAGGGGCTGTTTCTTCGTTTTTTTCCGTCAAGCAATAAATTAAATGGTTTTACATATATAACACATTAGTTCACAAATTTCCATTGAAATACTCGGGTATTTCCGTCAATTGTGCCATTTCCGTCGAGGTTACGCACTGCATCTACCGGACGGCCGTCATTGGCTGTCTTGAGGCACGTGGGGGGGGGGGTGGGGGACGGGGACACCCGGAGACGTGGTAGACACCGGGGACATTTCAAACTCGGTGCAATTGTATACAGCGCACGCGCTGTAAAAATAACTCTGCAGCGCACGAACATTTAATTCCCATTCGACTAGGGATGGGCCCCTAACTAGAAACACACACTTACCGATATAACTGTTCTCTGGGGACCTGAATGTTGAGTGCAGTAAGCTTCCAGATTCCAACAATATTTCAATAATAATAATAACCAGAAAAAAGACATCAAATGTGATAGCCCCATTGTTGAAGTAATTTTGCTGTGCAGAGTTAAAGGGCGAGCCCATTTTATGTACACCTAAAATGGCTGCCAGTCTAGTCCAAGCAGCCATCTTGGATCTGATCTTGAAGAAAAATGACATGAATATGTAAGCCATCATTCATTATGTGTGTGCCAAGTTTGATCAAGATCGGTAAATGCATGTTTGAGAGATGGTTGAGGCGTGTTCGATACCAGGTTTTGGGTTTGTTTGTTTTTTTTACAACTAAAATGGCTACCAGTCTACAAGTCGGCCAACTTTGATCAAATTACAAAATTAAAGTGAGGTGCACGTGTTTGTCATCATGTACTGTGTTTGTGCCAAGTTTGAACAAAATCGGACCATGCAAGCCGGAGAAATGAAGGGGACACATTTAAGTAACAAAATGGCTGCCAGTCGGCCATCTTTGATCGCATCGCGAAACAAAATGATGTGCTTACGTACACCATCATGAGTTGTTTTTGTGCAAGTATGAATAAAATATGTCTGTACATCTCCGAGATATGGTTGCGGACGCACGAACGCACGCACACACAAAAATCAAAACCAATCCAAAAGTTTCGGACTCAGTCGAACAGGTGCGAATAATACAGCAAGTTAGATTTCAAAAATTACTTTAAAATCTGGATGAGTGGACGTGTGCCTGATGCTCCATGACCCTCTTGAACCTCCTTATACAGTATTTGTAATCCGTCAGTCTAAATGTTCATCTGTCAATCTGTTCTTCAGTCTGCTTTTCACAATGTTCATTGTTGAAAAGGTTGCTTCACATGTGTATGTACGAACAAAAAAGGACAGCACTTTTTGCACACAGAGTTTGACAGTTGGGTATCCTGTGTCAGGGACAATGCTCCAGAAATGATGAACACCTAACTGAAGTTCGGGGCGCAGGATGTCATTTGTCTGAAGCTCAACGATTTCACTCTTCAGTTTTGCATGGTCAGAACAGAGGTCTGTGATGACGGGTGACAGAGATGACAACTGGCACACTGAACGGGTTCTCAATGAAGCTGTAAAAGTCATTGTACTTCTTCACATATTTTAATCTACATTTGAACTCTGGCCACATTTCCTCCAATATCTGCACAAACAATCGTAGTTGAAATGTTACAACAGTGCAGGATCATCTGCTGTGATTGCTTTGAGTTTTGTAGGTGCACCAAACTGGTCT
>CM068960.1:113878058-113888064 GCA_035128595.1 Eptatretus atami
TAAAAGTTCACCAAGTTGCAATGACCATCACAATTTATAATGATTACAAAGAAAAAAACTATTGAAATACTAAAACTCTTCTTCCCCATAACCTGCCAATCAAAATCACAAGAGGACCTGTGCGTTACGTAATCTGGGCACGCTGAAGATTCACAAACTACAAAAAAAAAAAAAAAGGTCAAAATATAATTTAGAATAATAGCTTAAAAATAATTATCATTTCAAGTCTGCAGTTATTATGTTGAGATAAAATTAACTCTGGCCCATGGCACCACCTTGAGGTCACCCAGGAAATATTTCTCACTTGGAGGTACACAACCCTAATTTCCTTTTCCGTCACAAAAATGGAGCAACTTAAAACTGAACTCCAATCTTCAAACCGCAAGATTTCCAGACACTCTATTCACCCAAAAGCCAATTAATCCCCACCGGATCTCACCTCTTGCCCAGGACAATATATTTTAAAATGTCTGTGGTATGCCATCACATGTAAATTATCAACCCAACAAAACCTTGCAACAACCAGAGAAATAATAAATTTCCAGAATCGGTGGTGATTAAATGACGATTATTCTACCTTATCAACCCCATTACACACAAATCACCATGGTGAATCTGTTACATCATTAGCCTTCAACATTCACCGTGACCGAGCTTAGTGTACTGCTAACATCCCACCAACTATAACCATCAACTCTCAAGTTGCACTACTTGCGAACAAAACATGTGGGAATCAATAAAGAACCTCTCCATAATTCAGGACAAACAGTGATTGCAAGACACAAAGTCAAACACACATTAAACTCTTGGTTTGCCAACCAAATCGAAGGGTGTACTCAATTTCACAAACCCGCAACATTATAATTGAAATGTCAACAAATGCTTGAAAGAAAAAAAAAAGTTGAAGATGAAATTTATCCGAAGCCCATCAGTATTTGTATGATGGTCTCTCACTATGGAAGTTAACACAAAGAGGCCACTGCTATCTATCTAGAAGCTGTGCTTAATTCAATCCTCTAGTTTGTATATTCAACTACAAGAGACAAGCTCAGGACAACAAAAACCCGATTCCCGACCTTACCCAAAATCATGGTTTATGATGCCAAGAAAGCAACAATAAAGCAAACTCTTTTAACATCCAGAGAACCATTTCTCTTCTAAACCAACTCTCACTACGTCAACTAGTAGCATTAGTCAAAGTAAAGAACCATTGTATTTCATTTCCATCACTCATTCAGTTGATAGAATCAATTATACAAAAGCATCAATTCAGGTCTTATTGGGCTGCAGATGCTACTTCTTCCGCCCGCTAATTACTTTCAGGCACATTCTATTTGTGCACTTCAGAGTCTTCTAAATATGTATGTAAGCAACAGCTTAAGATGAATCAGCATCATCGACGTAACAGCAACTAAAAATGTACAAAAGATCTCATTAAAAACTAGAGTCATGGAACCACCTACATGAAGAAAAAAAAAAGACGTGGACGGTCAGCGGCAAATTAATTGCGATAATAAAGTAATATGTATTTCCAAGTACTGAACTAAACAAAGTTTCAAAAGCCGATAAAAATCATTTAGTTCGCACCAATGCTCAGATTACGTTAATTTCAATCGAAAAATAAAGATCTAAAGCTTCTTGAAAAAAATTGATTACCACTGTTATCCATCATCTATTACACCACATAAAACACATTTAAATATTATTTGTGCCTTGTGTGTTGCCCTTTAGATGTCCCAAAACAACTAAGTTCCTTTGAATTATTTCAATTTGGTAAGATTGCCAACAGGTAGACGACAAAAACAATCTACCTTACCCTCTTGCCATCTCACTTGGATGGATTCATTACAATGCCACATTCAGACCCAAAGTTAGTGCCGAAACGCGTTTATTCTATCATATTCCGATAGTTCCAGATCAAATACAACATTTAGTCTAGACCTCTAACGTATGACTTAATTAAAAGGATAAACTCACTGTTTTAGTCCTAATATGACCCCAAACACTGAATGTGTCCAACATCTCTACCAACAACACCGAAAAATGACCCCCCTTTTAAAAATTCTGTTACCCCATTGTCTATCACTCAGCCACCTATTAATCACTCACTCGCCTGCTTTTATTTATCATAGCACCAGTCACAATCCGGAGAAGGAAGGAGTGAGAGAACGACCTATCAATCCGGCACCAGAGATAATATATCTTTATATTATAGATAATATCAACACCATCCAAGCAGCCTGTCATCACCTTAATGGAAGCACGCCCCAGTCCTTTGATACTTAGAACACACGGTCCCAACCTTTCAATAGCAGGATCTACCAATCTCTTCACATTTCTGAGACGGATCTACCTCAGTGTATGAAGCAACTTCCACGTTCTCTTTTTGGTGGAGACAAACTACTCCGGATGACACCATATCCTACAACTCTACAATAAGGAAATCCCACTCCTCTACAACCCTAATGAATGTTTGTATGAACCACCAGAAATATGATGCCTTTGACCAGCCATAGAAGCAGCTACAATCGCCCCAAACGATGGGGATAATGTCACCAAAAAAGGAAACAGTAGCTCTTGGAATTATCAGATAAAAAGACCAGCACGTGACCTCACTAATGACCGATATGAAGAAACTCCACTTCACCACACTTCAACCAAGATATTGGATGTGCAGACATGAGTATCTCCTGAAGTATGCATTCCTCTCACAAGCCAGTGCACTAATGATGCTCTCACTGGAGAAATTTGACCATTAAAGTAGACATTTTGTGCATCAGGAGCGCATCTTGTCAATTATTGATAATCGACTCAAGAAAAGTCATATCGATACACTCAAATATTAGCAAATTCATTACCTCCCCTAATACACCTTAAATGGCTCCCAAAAGCAGACACTAATATGTAGACAATCAAAGCTCTCTGTTGTATATGGACACCGGTCATCTGTTGAAGATACCAAGATTGAGATCACAACTCTATCTCATTGTACAAGATACTAGGAAGTATACAATCACAATTTACGAAGCTGCTAATTGCCCGACTACATAATTAAAAAAGGCAGAGCCTCCCCAACAAACCACGCCATCATTATCGACTCATGCTTGGTGAGAATCCCTAAAGAAGCTTGATCCGCCCTAAAATTCCATACTTTCTATGCCATGACATCTATGTCACCAGCTGCCCACACCTGTGATGCAGATCCCACTTCGCTTACACAGCGAGACAGCATCAAATGCGAACAGGGAGAAGAAGAACACAAACAAAAATGATCTCTCCCTCTACCTTGCATACTCCACCAAACCCAAAGGTACCATGGTATTAAAACTTCTTGTCAGTTCCACAAACAAACTCTTCCATGCATTCTATGCTGAGTGCTCACCACCAATTAACCACGGAACCAACCTCTATACGAGAAATCACACAGCATATGGTTCAAGCTGTGCTTCTCCTTTCCCTCCGCTCAACTCACACACGAGAAGCTGAACAGATGTTTCCATTTGCAGTACATTCTATTCACACCGGTCACTTACATCCAGACGCTGTCATTCAGTACACAAGTCTGGTGCCTGTATACACATCACTTCATTGGATAACTGCCTCCAAGAGCTTGCTCGGTCCGCAAACTCAGATAAAAATCAATATTACCACTCCACCATACCTGCATAGCACTGAGTACACCACAATGTCTCCCGCACCCACGCACGGGCGATACAACCAGCAAAATATCAACTAACTTGCAGCCCTGAATGCGTTCCCAATACCAGGAGATTCCTCTCTGATCCTAATGACTCCCCACTAGCAGAAAGTGCATACAGATGGCAGAACATTCTGTTCAGTGTCTCAAACCATCAAACCTAGAACATTAACACCTGCGTCTCACGCATTTATACAATCCCCAAATGACTTGAGTGAACCACTTGACCTCAATATTTCAAGAAACTATATCCACGAGCTATTACCAACACAGCTGTGTCCAAAACCCCATTAGAATGCCACCCTGATTATAATCAACTTAGGTTGTAAGCATGGCTTATTAGTCCCTTAGATTATCTCCAAACCCAAACCTGCAAATCCCGCACATTGCAGTTGCTCGCAAAAAATGGTTCCTGCATTAGGGTCAATTTCATCTGCAAAAAAATCAAGAGTAGTTGATAAAAAAAAAAACTATTTTTTTCCCCCCCAACTAAATACCAACTGCTCATCTCCTCATACGACTTGTGTTTCCTCAGTTCCTGCCTTTTACTACACATAAACAGTTAATTGTTTAAAAGTGTATTTTTTGCAATTTCCGCTATCTTAAACATTTAACTCTCTAAACTTCTCCTACTAAATTAATAAGTTTTTTTTTATTGTCCATTTAAGTTAAATCACTGATAAATAGTATGGAAATATGAAAAACAATTCTTATTATTGTGCGAATCGCCGCGGCGTCACGCCACGACCATCCGACCGCCTGCCCCCGACGACAATTCCGTCTACCCACCCGAAACCCGACCATCACGAGTGCGCTCGCCATCACCACGATCTGCCACATCCGCCAACCGTGGTAGTTGTTCGCCAAATCGGACCACCTAAGTACCCACGCGATGGTAACCGGTCGATCGCACCTCTGCCGCAGGTCGACTTCGGAACGGGCCGCTTAAGCGATCCGTTCCTTGCTATCGGGATAAACCGACGTGTTTATCGTCGGCCTCGACTTCCTGATAATTATCGGCGTTCCACGCCCACTCGAAACCTAATTACGGAAGCAGATGGAGGTACCAAAAGAAAGACACAGCGTGAAGACGGGTGGCACGAATCAAACAGTAAGCCAACATTTTATTCAACTCAACTAACACACAATATAGACGATTTTACAGTCACACTAATCACAAATGAACATAATACTCAATTAACAAAAAACAACAATAAGCAAGCAACGCAAGCTACGACACTAAACGCAACACCGGCAACACTTATACAGTTTCCCTTACAGACTCGGCCCACAACACGCATTCACACAAAGCAAAGAAAGACCCCTCAAAGGCAAGGGAGTCAGATGGGCCCGTGGGCCTAATGCGCGTGGAAACCTGGATGACGCCAGGTCCACGAGACCGAAATCCTACCCGCGCCCTCGTGCGCCGGCAAAATGTCGCTGCACGGCGGTTTCGTGGCACCTTCTGGTGTAAATGGGAACGGGCCCCTTTGTCGCACTCTCTCAGCGCGGGAAAGGCGGGAATTGTTGATGCTCTGGGGAGGGAGAATGGCTGGCTTGCTCGAGTCCCGCTGATGCGCTATTCAACGCGACCTCCGCCTGACTTCCTCGCCCCGGACCCGAGCCCTCCGGTTCCTCAGCCATCTCCCCCGCGCCGCCCGTCGCCTCCGTAGCCCGTGTCGCCTCCGTATTAATGTACTTGCCATTCACATCCCCCTTCTAATGCATAAATCTCTCGCCTTGACTGCCACACTTCTGCCCGTCGCTTGTCGCTCATCCCTTAGCTCCCAGGAACCACCATATGCAAATTTCTCTCTGATCAAAACGACCTCAGGGCGAGCCACGCTCGCCGATTGACGGAGAAAAAGGATCTTTCCTGTATCCTCAAATTGCATATCCCGTTTCCCTCAGATGTCTTGGAGGCGGCCAAGCCCCCCGCGCTTCTTAATGGTATGATCAGATTGTGGGGTCGTTAGCATTCCTGATCCGAATTTCCTCGGAAAAACCGCCATCTGCACTCGCTCCGTGATATCGCTAAGATAGCCCGACGCTCTGTCCACAGGTAGTGGGGAAATGCCGTAGGTGGTTGAGGGTTTCGGCTGTCCGATGGCCATGGGCTTTGTAAGTGGTATGTGAGGTTTGCTGTAGCGAGTGGTGAAGGTAGTTGTGGCTGCTGGCGTTCGTTTGTTGGTGTTGGCGCATAAACAAAGTAGAACAGAAAAACGCCTAATCCAAAGGATCGCAGCCCGAATGAATCACATTAATTCCCTACAAACAATGGTTTTGGGCTAACTACACATACCTTAAAAAATCTCACTACGACCTGAATGGTGTCGAATTCCACACCTTTAACACTACCCCTCCCCTTTTACAGGACGTCCCGAGTCGTCAAATTATCGTGTGCCATCATGGTTAGTTCTCCCTAATACGTTTTACCTACGGGATCTCTGAGTGCGCATTCATGTATTCGTCCCAAAATAAATAACCTGAGGGCTGAGTAACTAACTAAACAAAACTCACTCTACAAGACGACTTAATAATAAATTGCCGGCGCTAGACATACATGCCGGGGCGCACTCATATTTACATACACCAACTACAACTACTACAAAAATTGCACTAACCTGCCCAGATATCAAGGACTCTCGCAGGGAGAAAACAAGAGTCAAAAGAGGTAACCGGGCGCGGCCGCCACGCAGCCCGTGTTAGCTGCAACAGGACAGTTCCTGCAGCTTGCAAAAACTGCTTGATCGCGCACATGAATTAACAGGGCAACGGGCAACGAAACAGGGGCAAAATGAGAGAGGCAGGCGTGCCAACGAGTCACAAGGAAGAAAGACAACACCTTAGAACATGCGTAGAGGCAAATGGCCTAAGCTGAAAACAGCCGCAGACAGTACCACCAGCGCTTGCAGGAAAGTAACACGAGCACACCGGCCGCCACATGCCTTCACGAAGCAACAGCCAGGCCGATGAGCGTGGCCCCTGCTGCCAGTGGAGTTGGTGAGGGAGTGCGGTGGTGCTGGCCACTCGAGAAGCGGGCTCGACCTACCCTACGCTCTCCCTCCCACTATCGCCTTTGCCTGTCACTTATCCTACCACTCCCTTATTGTAAAAACCATTTAGCCCAAATTATTTTTTTGTTTTTATTTTACTTCCCTACTTCCCCACTATAAATGTCCCCCAACTCCCCTTACTGTCTCTTGTCTAACCTACTCACTCCCTAGCCACTCCCAACCCCTACTTCCCTTCCGTGAGGGGAAAGGGAGATGCTCACGTCCTTGTGAAAGCCAATACAGCTCTCAATTGCCTCCGACTCAGCAATCTTACCCAAAGGTGGTCAGCGCCCAACAACGGAGACAGGATGCGATGGTCGAGTACACTTCCTAATCTACCCATACCATTAAACTGTTAAACTACCCCGGGCTGCTTCAACAAGCGCCTCTCGCTACACTATTGGTTCTAACAACCCGAATTCCCGTCGCCTTGTTTCTCTTACATTTCGGCCTCGCCCTCGAATTTTCCCGCGTGCCCGTCACGTTTCGTGGCTGAGCGCCTGCTCCCTGGCAGGCACGACCCTCTGCCGAATCCCCTACAATGCACCCCCGGCAATACACTCTCGAGCCTACCAGCCCCCTAAACACCGGAGCCCCCCATGCACTCCCCGAAACGCACACTGTGCAGCTCCGCCCCCCCTTCCGAGGGTCACCCGTGCCACGACACCTGCCACGCGGCTAACGCCCCGGCCCCCGCACCACGCGCACCCGTGCCCACTACGCTAACCCGGCCCCCCATGGGCCCTTGGCCTACCACGGCGACTAGCCCGGTTACCCATTCAGCGATACTCAACCTTTCGCAGCCACGCTCCCAGCCCGTCAACACTGCACCCCTCCAAACGGTTTCGAGCCTACTCCCCACCAACAGCAAAACGACTCCATTTTTTCAATTATAATTACTAACCCAAATCATCTTATACTGACCCCGGTCCCTTGGGCGAGTCACTCCTCCCCCCAATCACTCATCGACCATGCATCACATCTCTCCACTCACACATACCCGCTGCCTCACTCACTCATCTTTACTCACCTCACCTTTCAAACACACACACCTGACATCCTGCCATCCTCTCATCTACTCCCCAACTACTCGTGCTCCACGTCATCCCTTAACACACACTTTCCTTGTTAAACTAGCGTAGCTAGTACTGTCCCCATCTACACATCCAAAGTCTCCTTCTCTCAAATCCTATTTCCAACTAATCTAACTAATCCCTCTACTAATCCATTCCACCCCCATGAGGACTTACCCTGCATGAGCGGTCTACTAAGCTAACCCTTCCCCCTATAGTTTCATCCTGTGCCCTGGCAAGATTCTCCACCCCTGCCCAATCCGTGTCACAAACGAGCTTGCTTTGTTAATTTTTTTTTTTTCCAAATCTGCCAGCACCAGCGCGGTCAACTCACGTTCCATGCACCGCCGTGACGTCATGCAGCTGCACGTACCTCGTCCCTCTTGACTGGTACCATCCGGCAGGGATTCACCCTCCTGCCGGATTCCCACCCCACGTGCAGCCATGACGTCACCCTGCGCACCCCAAAAGCAAACCTCGCACTTCGAGGGCTTCCCCACGCGAACACATGTCCTCTCTCCGTTGGAGTAACACAGCTGCGGGAGAACCGTACTCGTCCAATCCGTTATACCGCCTACACTTTGTCGTCCCGGGACGCAATCCATCCGTTGGCGTTCTCCGACCGGGCTTCACCCCGCAAGCGAGCACGTGCGTTCGTTGGCGCACAGCCGATACCGCGCTCGCTGCTGGTGTGACCCGACGCGTCCTCTCAATACACTACGCCTACGCTTGTTCTGTTCGCTCGCGCTTCTCCGTTCCACCCACGCACACCGATGTCACACACATACCCACTCCACACCACTCACCCCAGAGACGCGGCGTGCTCCCGTGCGACCTCATCTCCCTTCACACACAAGAACCTCACACACACGTCTCTCTCCACCCCGCTCACACGCATGCACCTCCCCACAGGCCACTCACACACGGCCTTCCACACACACTGACTTCACCTGCGTCCGGAACAATCTGCACCCACACACACACCGACACCACACTGGGGATTCGTGTCCCCCAAGGTTCCCGGGGCCACTCTAACCCCCAAGCTGCATTGCACCCACACAAGCCCTTCAACCCGCTGGCACGACGAGACCACCTGGTCTATTCAGCTCAGGGCAAACCCCTCCCCGTTCCTGGAGCAAGCCATCGCTCTCGCACGGTCTCCCACGCTCCGCATCACCCATTATCCCACCTCGCTGTGTTGTTTTGTTCCTTAACCCATCTTTCCATGGCAGTCTCTCCTATTTCTCTTACCCATCCCGCTCTCTATTGGTAGTTCTGTTTGTCTCCTCGTGTCGTAGTCCTGCATTCTTCTGGCGTCTTTCCTTATCTTTAGTAGCACCTGCTTTCTCCTAACTCTCCGTCTCCCTTTACTCCTTGCTCTTCAGATCTCCGCGTAGCTCATCCTTCTTCGTTAATTTCTTTCTCTCCCCCCTCCTTTCACCTCGTGTCTTATCTCCTGTGTCTCTGCAACTTCTACCTCTCCGTTCTTTACTTCCCTCGTCCCATGTCAGTTGCCCCTAATGTTGTCATCCGACATGATTCTATCAAGCCCCACACCACTAACGTTTCCCTTGTATGTCCCACATCCCACATTATTGCGCTGTTCCATTTCCCCTCCTTATGATCTTCATACCTTCGAGCTTTGAGTGGGAGGTTTCTCTCTCTCCGATTTCAATCTCCGGACGCAATTCCTTCCCTTTTGTTGTTCAATTCCACTTAATTTCTTTTTTCGTGCCCCACAGTTTCTCCTGCCTCAATTCCAATCTCATCGTTTCTTCCAATTGGCTCATTCCTCCTGTTTCATTCGTTTCTCTCATACCCTCCTCGTTCTCTCCTTTCCTTCCTTCTCACGTTCATTTGCTTCATTTTAATCTCCTTCTTGTTATTGCGTCTCATACTTCTTTTTCTCTCCCCTTCCTCGCAGTCATTTTCTTATGTTTAATCCCTTGTTTCATCGCTGTCTTGTCTATCTCCTCTCACTCCAGCTCCCTTTCTTTCAATGTCAACTCCTTCATGCCTTTGTTTCTATCCCATTTCTCTCTCCGTTATCCCTCTTCCAATCTCGTTGTGTCCTTCAATCTCCTCATTTCTCCTTCCTGCTTCATTCGTTGCTCCTTCAACTTCTCCACTTATTCCAACCTATTTTTTCCTTTTGTCGTTCAGTTTCAAATTCATACTCT
>CM068960.1:113899160-113915151 GCA_035128595.1 Eptatretus atami
GTCACCGGTCGGCAATGATTTGTGGGTGGCTCTTTCGTGGGTCTGAATCTGAGATGGGGTGGGGGGGGGGGTCTTGTGGGTGATCGTATCACTTTTTCCGGTAACAATGTGGGGGTCTACTGTACACGCTCACCATCCATTATAAACTCTCATCACAGCTAGACTCTTTCCCTCTCGCCAAACTCACCAATTCCACAACGCTCACTTCATAAAACTCCCCCATACGGTTCAATAAATTTCTCCCTAACGCTCACTCATCTTTAAAACGGCCACAAGCGCTCATCGGAGACTCCATCATTCTCACTACAGTGTATCCATCCCCATCGTGAAATGCCTACACTAGCCCCTCACTTTCCCCCAATTCACTCATTTTAACCAACCTGGGATCCAGAGAACAATGCGTCCATTAAACCGCGATGCAAACGTCAATACTCTGCTTCGCGCTCCGCAAACTAGCGCAGATTCTCGCGAAGCGTAGGATGCAAGACTCGACAAAACTATGGCTATCGGCCCGGAAGAATTACCCATCGTCGATTCTGTATGGGATTTTTGGCCGGACAAAAACAGTATGTTCTATTGTTGGCAATGTCACGTGGAGCGAAGCCTAGTAACAAATTGTACAAAATACAGCGAATCAGCTGCAGCGTTTGCGGTCGCCAGCCATCTTCGGGGCCAGGTAATGCGCAGTATTGTGTACCTGCCAGCACAAAAGTTAGGTGCATTGGCGACCGTGGGCGGGTTCACGCGGCGTCTAATTTGCACCCCTGATAAGGCAATCTCCATTTGGCGTTCGTAACGAAGGCAGATGCTTCATTAGATCAGAGAGAATCACTGTGTTTTGTGTCCATTTCTTATAGGGGTTGTGTAACATCAATGGGAAATTTTAAAAACCTAAATTTAAGATAAAATGTAAGAATTTTCAAAGAATATTTTAGAGATAATATCGGCTGCTGGGTTACAGTGTATCATTGATGGGGATGTATTCGAATAAGCTATATCAATTTGCATTATTTTCTGGAGTTATTTCAATTTGGAAGGGATACTCATCAGATATGAGAAATTAAAATTCGAATGATTATAAGGCCTTGAGTTTAGTTCTCGGCGTGCCGTTCGGTCGTTTTTAATTATTCGCATGGAGTTAAGTATCCTTCTCATCATTGTCTTTGCGAGATCCTTTTTCCATCCCATCTGGTTGTCTTTATATCGCTCAACACTTCCATTTGGTTTGGCGCATTCCGAAGACGCTTTCTCAGGCTCTAAATGGTCTTACAGATTAATAACCTTGCATTCCCCATCCATCCCCACTTTTGGGCCCAGCACTGGCCGAACATAACCTCGGGCATGTCGGGTTGCCACTCCTCGGCTGAGCAAGAGACCCCGATGTCGGAATGACTCTATGACCTTGACACCCACTGAACCTGTGGAAGCTCGTTTAAATGAATCCGGTATTGAATCGCAACGGGTTTTGGTGAGAGAGGGGAGGAGGTGTTTATAACCTCGGCTGCAGTGGCCGCCGCCGCACCCATTTCGGGCCCTGGGTTCAGTTGGGGGGGAAACTGTTCCTGCACACCAATGTCCTGCTCGGGGTTTACATCCTGGGCCATGGACCTACCACATTCAAACACATACACATTCACTACTCCCGGCTCCCGCCTCCCTTGAGACGCCATTTATTTCACGTAATCGGGGTTAATTTAGCTCGCTCGTATTTGGAGGGAATCAGGGGGTCGCCTCTTCTCACCCCTGGACCGATTCCCTGTGAATTTAGCTGGAGACAGGAGAGTTCGGTTATCCGCTCGCTGACACAGTGTTGCGGGCAATTCCGCCGCGCCGCCGGTGCGAACGGCCACGTAACTCGAATCGCGGGCACGTCGCCAGCACGGACGGCACAATTTCTGTCGTGACCCTCCTCGGACTAACGCCGGGAGCCAGTCACGGGTGGGCCTTTCGGCCTCACCACGATCGTGCCAATGGCCACCGCGCGGGATAGGGTTGTCGCCAAACTCGACCTACCTAAGTACCCACGCGGATGGTAAACCGGGGCGATCGCACCTCGCCGCAGGTCGACTTCGGACACGGACTGCTTAAGCGGTCCGTTCCGTGCTATCGGGATAACCGAGCGGTGTTATCGTCGGCCTCGACGGTTCCTGATTAATTATGCGGCGATCGGCCCACTACGACCCTTTACGTGAAGCAAGTGAGGTTAATTAAAGAAAAGACGAGCAAACGGGCACAGTTCAACAAGTAAGCACATTAATTCACACACACGGATAGCACACATATACAGCCATACAGTAATCACCAAATGCACAGTATATCAATTTAAAAAAAAAACAAAATGCAGACTATACGACCGAATACGCGTACAACAAACGGCAACAACTTATACAGTTTACTCTTACAAAACCGGCACGACAACGCATTCACACCAAGAAAGGAAAGATCCCCTCAAAGGCAAGGGAGTCAGATTGGGCCGTGGCCTAATGCGCGTGGAACCTGGATGAGCGCCAGGTCCCGAGACCGAAGGGTCCTACTACCCGCGCCCTCGTGGCGAGCCGCAAAATGTCGCTGCAACGGCGGCGCCCCGCCAGTTTCGTGGGCACCTGCTGGTGTAAAGTGGGAACGGGGTCCCCTTTTCGCACTCTCTCAGCGCGGGGGAAAGGGGGAATTGTTATTTGCTGGAGGGAGTATGGCTTGGGTTAGCTTGAGTCCCCGACGCGCGATCACCGCAACTCGTCGCCCGACTTCTCGCCCCGGACACCGAGTCTCCGGTTTTCTCAGCCGATCTCCCTCCGCAGCCGTTCGCCTCCGTAGCCGTTCGCCTCCGTGCCGTTCGCATCCAAACTCATCTGCCCCATTCTGCCACGATTCGCCTTGCGCTCGAGAGCGTCTCTTTAATGGCTCCAGAACGCCACACCCTATGCAAATTCTCGGATCAAACAAGCGACTAGGGGCGGGCCCGCTCGCGCCGATTGGCCACGGAGAAAAAGAGGCGTGAATCTTTCTGATCCTCAAATTTGCATATCCTGATTTCTCTCAGATGTGTCTGGAGGCGGGGCCAAAGCCGCCCCGCGCTTCCTAATTGGATGGACAAATGTGGGCTGTAGCATTCCTGACGGAATTCCCTTGGAGAAAACCGTCTTTTGCACGTCCGCGGCTCGGTGCGGTATATCGGGACGGGCACCGCAACAGATAGCCCCGCGCCGCTCGGTGTGCCCACAGGTGGTGCGGGGAAAAATGGCCGCGTAGGAGAGGAGTGAAGGTGGTGGAGAGGTTTTCTCTTCGGCAGTGGCCGATGGCCAAATGGTGCAGCGTTGGTGAATGGCGGTGAGTGAGGTTTGGGAGGATAGTGAAGGTTGCGGATGCGAGTTGGTTGGGAGAAAGGTAAGTGACGTTTCGGGCTTTGTTGTTTGGCTGGCGGTTGGTAGTTATGGTCTGTTTAGTGTTTGTTGTCTGTTAGGTTCGTTCCTTGGTGAATGCATAAGTTGGAGCGGGTTCTATTCGGCGTGGGGGGTCGTTGGGTGAGTGGTGTTAAAAATTAAAGGTAGAACAGAATAAAACGAAAACGCCTAACTCTTTTTCAAGGACCGCACAGAGGTACAGCCCGGAATGAGGAATGCACGGATATATTCCTCTAAAAATAAAAAAAAAAAAGAACAAAAAAACAACAAAACATGGTTGGCTAACTATACATGTACTGTTAAAGAATATTTCCAACCTAACACGGACCTGGAAATGGTGGGGTTGCGAAATTCCACCAAACAAACAGACAACAGCGCCGTACCGATTATTTATGCGGGGGACAGCGTTACCCAAGTTACGGCCATTTATTTAAATCTACCAGAATGACAATTGGGAAAAAAAACAGAAACGAATCAAACAAAAGAAAAAACAAAAAAAAAAAAATAAAGGTGGCTTTGACGTCCTATGATGTCAACAATTAATATTTTTTTTTTTTTTTTGCAACGACGTGACTGCGTCACAATTCTTCTTCTCTTTCGTTTGATGATTGAGGTCACCACAAATTTTGAACATCGCTCGCACTCACTCGGCGCAAGCGCTGGCTGCGACCTAGAATTAAAAAAATGGGTGACCTCTTTTTCAAGGTTTGGAATATCGTTTCTGATCTGTTCTTGGCTTTTCTGTTTTTTTACATTTTAGTATATTGAGCAATTCCTTCCGAGCGATTTTATCTTACTCTTCGTTTATTTTCAGTATTTTCATCTCCGGTTTTTCACGCACAAACACACAAAACAACCACTCACCAGCACGGCTGTTTTCCCCAAGTGGTTTTTTGTCCTCCAAGTTTTATGGGCATTTTTTAATAATTTTTAACCAAACCAATGAAGCAGGCTAAGCACGGGGTGGTGCCTCCTGCTGATGAACTCACAATTGACGTGAGAATTATTATTCAATTAATGTTTTTTTTTTTTTTTTTTTTTTTTTTTTTTTTTTTTATTTTTTTTTTTTTGCCACGCGTGAAACGCCACCCCCCGCATTGACTGTTATAACTGGGCCATGGTGCACCAGTCACAAATTGAACCATTGGGATATCCGTCGGAGGAGTTGGCTAGTGGAAGGGGGCGACCGGACTGAGTATATGCCTTGTTTTTTTTCCTCCAGAGGGTTTGAAAAAAAAGTATAACTATCGGTTCTTTTTTTGCTTCATGTCTGCGCTTCTTGTTTTGTTGTTTTTTTTTTTTTCAGCTGTACTTATTACTCATCTGTCTAATTGTTCCCCCCGCCCCCCATAAGTGTTTCCCCAAGTGTTTCCAATTGTTATATTGCTGGGCCCGTGTGATGTGCCTTTTTTCAGTTTGATATTAATCGGACAAGTGGTTCCCAATGTTATGGCCATTATATTTACCAAACCAATGACGGACACGGTGCTATGACATCACTATTGATGTCACAATTCTTCTTCGTCTTCTTTTTTTTTTTTTTTTTTTTGCACGTACGGCACGCACGTAAGGGCCGCACCACCTACCGGCATGCACTAGTCTATCTATAATTCCCAGCAATCTCTTGTGTGTCTGTCTGTCTGTCTGTCTGTATGTGTGTGCGTGTGTCTGCGGACTGCCGTTTCTCGACAACCACTGGTCGATCTGATTGAAACTTGCCAGGAATATTGCTGGGGACCTGAGGATGTGCTTTTCAAGGTTTGATATTAATTGGACAAGCGGTTCCACAAGTTTGGATTTATTTATCAACCAATGACAGGACACGGTGCTTATAACATCACCATTGACGTCGCAATTCTTCTTTTTTTTTTTTTGATATGATGTCACAATTGACGCTGGGGACGTGAGTATGTGCCTTTTCAAGGTTTGATATAGTTCTTCTCATCCGTTTCAGCTGTTTCCAAGTTAGGCCATTTATTTACCAACCAATGTACAGGACAACGGTGCTATGACTCACAATTGACGTGACAATTATCAATTACACATATATATTATATATTTTTTGCACGTACGGCCACGCACGTACGAGCACGCACGTTCGGGCACGCGAGAGCGAAGGAACGGCCTGTGTGGTTGTTGTTTGTGTGGCAAAGGAATGGCCATCGTGTCTGTGTGGTTGTTGTTTCTGGCACGCTGTTTGAAAGTTTTTTGTTTGTTTGTTTTTTTGCACGTACGGGCACGCACCTACGGGCATGCACTAGTTATGTTTAATATTCTTAGCCATGTCGTTCTCACACTCTCTTTTGGCTTGCCGAGTTATTTTCTTCACTTGCCTCTGTTTACTCCCATAGTGATATCACTCTAACTCCAGTCCTGTTATTTTAAACCTCATAAATGCCTTCTGCTTCTCCTTAATAGCGAACGCAGTGAGCTTCATACTTAACGCGTGCACATGAGAGAATAGGAAACAAAAACAAAAATAAAAACAACAACACAATACCCTTGGCAATTTGGAATCCGTGTCGTTGGCTATGATCCTTTTGCTTCCGGTTTTTTTAAACGCTGTGCGGTGTATAAACACGATTGGGTTATTTATTTTATCTTGTGAATACTATGTACGCGTGCACATGAGAGAATAGGAAACAACAACAACAATACCCTGGCAATTTGGAATCCGTGTCGTTGGCGATGACCCTTTTGCTTGTTTTTTTTTGTTTCCGGTTTTTGTCATGGGAATGATGCATGCTGGGAGATAAAGCATCGTCGGAGACATGAAATACCCAAATAATATCAGACATGGTGTATATTTCCTCCACTGATTTTAACAAAGATATCTCCCGCATCATCAAAAATAATTTTAATCGTGATTTACATTATTTGATCGCTGATCCCGAATCAGGCGAGTAACCGGAAATTGCGTATAGTTGTGAACAAGTTATAGGTAAAGTCAGAAGCGAAGTTAAGAAGAATTCTACGTTCGCTTCTAGTATTTCTTTTTCAGATGAGATCCTGTTCAGGCGGTGTCGTTGTTGTTGTGAAGGTATGTTGAGGTAATATTAATTTTTTAGATGAGATCTTATTTTTTTTGTTCTAGGCGGATGTAGTTGTTGTTGTGAAGGTAATGTTGAGGTAATATTTATTTTTTAGATGAGATCCTGTTCTAGGCGTATAGTTGTGTTTGTGAAGTAATGTTGAGGTAATATTTATTTTTTTAGATGAGATCCTGTTCTAGGCGGTGTAGTTGTCGTTGTGAAGGTAATGTTGACGATTTTTTTTTCAGATGAGATCCTGTTCTAGGCGTGTAGTTGTTGTTGTGAAGGTAATGTTGAGGTAATATATTTTTTTTTTTAGATGAGATCCTGTTCTAGGCGGTGTAGTTGTTGTTGTGAAGGTAATGTTAGGTAATAGGTAAAGTCAGAAGCGAATGTAAGAAGAATTCTACGTTCGCTTCTCGGCTTTGCCTATTCCATATTAGCGTTCCTTATCTCACTGCTCAACCACCTTGGTCTCTTTCAAGTCAATCTTTAAAATAAATATTACAAGAGGAACACGAGTCCAACTCCAGAATGCTGTACTCAGAATTTCACACAACGATCAATTCCCTGACACGGACAAAGAATTATTATGAAGGAATAAAACATGTGAACAATGAACAATGAACAATGAACAACAACAACAACAACAACAACAATGGCGACGATGCCGGTACCCAGAGTTCTTAGCGAAAATGTTTGCATCACTTTTACGCGATTGGACAATTTATTTAAGCTCAACTTTAACTATACATTACCTGACGCAAATACACGTGATAATGTAGTGTATTTTATTAACCAAATACGTACAAATTATAATGTATTAATTTTTTTACTTGACCAATAAGGAAGCGGTAGGATGAACGCTCTTACGGCCTTATCTGAGGTGATGATGACGCGGCATCTCAGCCTCTCAGGGCAGCGGAGCGGCCTTCTCGGAAAGAGGATACAGTGGAAGGTTCGCTGAGGTAAAAACGAAACGCAGAGGGAAGCGGGAGACGTTCAGTTTGTGAGGAATTAAAAAAATTATTATTAAAATAGAGAAATCCGGAAGAACAAGAAGAGGGAAGTGATCGGCGGTCGACATGATTACGATTCGGGTGAGACTGGCTCGGCCGGATTGGAATATTTAGTCGATGACGTAGGATAGCGACGATCGCCGTGTACTGTACATACATATATATTTATATAGAGAGAGAGAGAAAGGTGCGGGACGCCATGTCCAGCTGGCTGTTGCTCGGCGAGGTCGTCCTGGCGATCTTGGTGTCGTTGCTGCTGCTCCGTCGTTATGGTGACGTGCGCAGGCAAAGCAAGTTGGTGCTCGTGGCCACCACCATGGCCTGGTGTTTATCCTGCCTGACGCTGGCCACGCTCCCGCTCGACGTCGCCACCACCATCTACAAGCAGTGTCGGGACCGTGAGCGTGACAACGGCTCGATGAACGGCTCTTCAGACTCCCTCTGCCACGAGCCCTGGAGCTTCCTCCCGTCTCGGGTGCTGCCGACATTTTGGCACGTGGTCTACTGGACGTCGCAGTGCCTCACCTGGTTGTTGTTGCCCTTCATGCAGTCCTTCTCGGCGGCTGCAGATTTCTCCGTCATGGGGAAGGTGCGCAGCGCGTTGCTCGCCAACGCCATCTATTACGGCTCGTACCTGCTCATCTTCACCTCGCTGCTCATTTACGTGCTCGTGGCCACCAACGTTCACCTGGATGCTTTCCGCCTGCGGAGCTTGTGCGCTGCCGCCAGCAACACGTGGGGTCTGCTTCTCGTCATCCTCCTACTGGGTCGTGGTCTGCTGGAGGTGATTTTGCAATCCCTGTACCGTCAGCTGGCCTTGCCTCTCGACAAATGCTTTTTATTGATCTATATGTCCTCATCGTCATGTAATTGTTTCTTCTTGGAACCTTTTTTTTGTTTGTTTGTGTCTGTGAGATGCTTAATTTTGAGTGTCGTCAATTTTATTTTATTTTTTTAAATCGAATGTCACCTCATTTCAAGCCCGTGACTTAGTTGAGATTCCATAAAGCTTGTTTGCTTCAAGCTACTCCCCATTTGAGGTTCGAATCTCGACCCAGCTCTCTCTCTCTCTCTCACTCTCTCTTGCAGCCTGTGGCTGCTGGTTGCATCATTGGTTAGGACGCAACTATGCCGCTGATTCAGTGCCCCTATTACCAGTATACTGGTGCTCATTTTGCCGACCTCGGAAGGATGACAGGCTGAGTCAACCCCCTGGTGTATTCAGCGGCTGACGGGGCTTGAACTCAGGACCCTAAGATCCCAAGCCGCCACCCTAACCACAAAGCCAACACCAGGCTTTTACGACCCAGCTATAAACGGTCTTTCCGGTGTTTCACAGGCAGGGTGATTCATCAATGTAGTGGACATTAAACTGCCAACATGAGTTTGTGGACGATAAAGATCCCCACGGTGTCCTTCGTGAAGAGTAGGCGAGCTGCTATCGCTGGCACCCTGAAAAAATTACAAACTCCTGCCCGGACTGCGGGTAGCAGGTAATCTGTTTTTCTTTGAGGTTGCTTGACCAGGTTATACAGGTTACTATGTCAGTGTGGTTCAGCAGTTTCTGCACTGTAAACGAATCATTGAAATTAACCATGTGCTTCGCACGTTTCATGTGAAAAGCCACCTTCAGATATGAAGGCCAACCACTACCACGCTTCATGCTGAAACACAAGACCGAGTCGTGTTTTGATGTTTTAAAAAATTTATTGTAAATGTGTCTCGCTGAGCGTAAATTTTTCATTCAATCTGAACCTTTGAACCCGTCACTTCGCTGACGGTAGTTGAACAACATAATTTATACATGTTACAGTTGATACTGTATTTTTATTTATTTATTTATTCCAGAAACTTTTTGTTTACTGCTAACAGCCCAGCGTTAATTTTAGTAAGACGCACACTTATTCACCAAAAAACAATATGAATTGGGGCTGGGCAACAGCTCGATATGATCATATCGATAAGATTGAAAAAAATATTGTCAACACGATAATACATTTCTAAAACTCGATAAGTCAGGTCAGGTATGGGAGCATGCGACAGAGCAGCCCATCGCTGTGTCTACTTTCCACCGGTATTCCAGGGGCCTTCATCTAACTATACCCAAGGCAGATGCCTGGCCCATCGCTCCCATCTATTTGAACCTCGACTACGTACATACCAAAAAAATCCTGCTGCAAACACGAGGCACGTGGTCGACCCGTTGGCATCCTCCACCCACGAGGATCCCTCGCTGAGAATCTGGTGAGCAGGATCAGCATCAGGAAAACTAGTCACTTGTTCATATAGCCACAGCTGACGCCCACGGACTATGCAGATAAGAAATCTCATTTGAGTCTTTCTCAGCAAATGCTCGTTGGGCACGAAGTCTGACCAGCGAGAGCTAAAGATTTTCCGAAGAGATCTGGTACCGAAAGAATTAATTCTCCATCTCAGATCCCTGGTCAGTGTCCAAGTCTCACATCTGTAGAGCAAGAGTGGAAGCACCAAGAACCTGAAGACTCGGACTTTCATCCTCCTGCGTCGGTACCGACAGTACCACACCCCATGGTCCAGTGAACCCATGACTCCTCAGGGCTGATCCAGACATCTATTGATCTCAGGCTCACAACATGAGACATGAATATCACTGCCAAGAAAAGTGAATCTCTCTGTGATCTCAACATCCTCACTGCAAACAGGAATCCGATATGTCATTGAAAGCCTGGATCTTAGTTTTAACCCAGGAGACCCGTAATCCCAGTGGCTCTGACTCCTCATTCAGCGCCTCGAGGGCCCCCACAAGGATATCCAGAGTCTCCGCAAAGATGACTGCATCATCTGCGAAATCAAGGTCAGAGATCCTGACATCCCCTGAGGAACTCCAGTAAACAACTGGAAATAAGTCAGAGATGCTATCACCACATCTCACGGCACTCTCAGTACCAGAGTATAGTTCAGAAATCAGATCGATCAGTTTTGGTGGCACCCCATGAAGACCGAGAATCCTCCAGAGGGCATCCCAATTCACTGAATTGATCGCTTTGTGGAGATCAACATCGGCTGCAAACGGTCTTTTCAGACAGACATAGTGAGAGTGTGAGATTTGTCAGGATTGAAAGACATGTTCCACGTGTCGGACCAGTTTATGATTTTACCCAGATCTGCAGTGAGAGAAGAAGCTGCTGCTTGCTGATCTGAGGGATGGCAGAGGGTGGAGTCATCAGCAAAGAGATAAAGTGGTTTTTCCAGAGTGTCAGAGAGATCATTGATGAAAACCAGAAAAAGAACAGGGCCCAGAACACTGCCTTGAGGAACTCCAGCCTGGGCAGGAAAAGGGGATGAGAGAACTCCATCTAGGGCCACACATTGACTGCGACAGGAGAGGAAGTCTGCGAGCCATGAGTGGAGATGGCCTTGGATACCATAGGAAGAGAGTTTGGTGAGCAGGGCATGGTGCTCGACCGTGTCAAAAGCACACGATATGTCTTGGGATATGGCTTTGATTTCATGTCCGGCATTGAGGACCTCCATCCATTGTTTGGAGAGCAGAAGCAGCATATCCAGGGAAGAGTGACCTGGTCTGAAACCAAATTGATGATCGGAAATCAAGCCATTGGAGAAGAGGAAGGATTTAATGTCTGAAACTTGACCACAAGTGATGCTCTACCCCTTCACAGATTCCTCACACATCGGCCTCCTTGTCCGCCCTCAGTGCATGTACAGTTTTACGCCTCAGCTCCCTGAACAGCTCAGCTCTGCAATTCAGCCTGGCCCTGTGACTGATCAATGGTATCCAGTGTCCCTTGGGAGACAATGTTCTTCTTCACCTGACGGTGGGTTCCAAGATATCCATCACCAACATCAAGGATGATAGTCTTGTTGGCACTCCACAACTCCTCAGGATTCCCAAAAACACCCAGACCCCCCCCAAATCCCCACCCAGCCTGTTCGCAAACTCTTCAGCTACACTCTCATCCTTGAGCTTTCCAACTTTCCAGCCTTGGCTGGGATGGTACCATTCTCCTGGACTTGAGCTGCAACTTCAAAGATGCTACGACAAACCTATGATTGATATTGAGGAACTGAGCACTCCAGTGGACCCTGCAGTCCCACAGCGACCATCAACGAGCAGTCCGCTCGTCTGTGCATGAACTGGGTCATTCCATGTCAAATCAAACATTACAAATGCTGATTTTCGAACCTATATGCCATACGTACATGTACATTATTGCTCATATCTCAGAAACTATTGGAGTGCCATCACAAAATTTATGTGGAAGCTTCTTGACATCATAAGGTACCTCTGGGATGAATTTGAGGAAATTTGAAGGATACATTTTTTGGGATTCACGATTGAAGTTTATATTTTGTGATAACTTTTTTGTGGTTGGAGGTAGGAAAATGTTGCCCAGACAAATTCATAGGGCATGAAATACCTTTAAAATCACCAAACCAGCTCTCTAGGTGTTATACTTTTAGAGATATGGCCATTTGAATGCGCGACGTCGTGCTAATTAGTCCAAAGTTCGTTAGTCTGTATCTCACTAATTAAGAGGCTGTTAGCAAAAATATTTGAGTTCTTGCCGTTTTTCATGGGTCCCAATTGGTTCCCAAAGTTTTACAAAAATCTGAGAGATGACGGCAGATTCTTTGATGATTTGACATGGAATGACCCACTACGGTATGTCGAAGACAAAGTATTTAAGGTAACTTCACATTCCCTTCCTGCCCCCTCCCCACTATCGTGGACAATGTGCATTTCATGCCCCCCAACCACAATCGTAAACAAAGAAAAAACACTTTTAAAGAAACATGAGCATGGGAGGGGTTAAGTACTGGATGCCACAATAACGTGCACATCCATAGAGGCCTAGCCTAGCGCTAGATGCAGTGCCATCCCAGATATAATTTATCGTAATGACATCACAGCAAAAAGAGTGTGACAGGCAGAGGGACAGTGGACGGAGAAATCTGGATACTTTGATATGCATTATTCAGTATAGATGAAGTCTGATATCGGGCCATCGTGGCTTCTTTGCCACTCTGCAAAACTGCAATTAATCGTCAAAAATACCCATTAATATGATTATGTGTTTGACAATGACACATGACAAACACCGCTTTCAATAAAAGCACACAAAAGTGTTTAAATCAATTTCAGGACAGATTAAATGTCGATTATCAGCGATATGTTCTGGCCTGCGTGCAGTGGGTCATCATTAGGTTTATATACATAGTGTGTACCCCCTCCGCCGCCCAGTGCCAATTATTGCCTGGGCATGCAACATTAGCATCAGTGATTGAGCAATGCCGACATAACGCTATGTCGGTGCTATTTGGACAGACGAGATAATTAATCGATGATAAAACAATATATTGCCCAGCCCTATGGTCCACTCATTGGGACCATACTCTATACAGAGCGTTGGTGCTGCTGAAGCAGTCTCCTGGACTATTGGGCACAATCCTGGACGGGTCGCCACTCCGGTGCAGGATACTCGATTGGCTCAGTCGTCCCAGCAAGCTGGTACTCATTTTGCCGACCTCAGAAGGATGACAGGCTGAGTCAACCCTACCTGGTATTAATTCAACCACCAAGCGGGATTTGAACTTGGAACCCTAGGATCCCAAACCTGTCACCCTAACCATTAAGCCAACACCAGGCATATCGTTATTATGAATTTGTTTTATGTTCCCAGGAATCAAGCATTACGTCCTTTTTAATTTTATACTTCCCCCTCCCCCCCCCCACCCCCCTCCACCCCCTCCACCCCCCCCACCCCCGCCATAGGTTGTAAAATGCAATTCTTCGAGTCATGAATGGTACACCACTGTAAAGTCCTAGCTTAGCACCATCTTACTAAATCGTCATCCCTACGCCTTGCGTCTGGTGTTCAGCCCGTCGCCTATGGAAGTCGGGGAGCATCACATGTATGGATTGTGTTGCTAAACTGCTGTCAGTGACGGGATGGGTTGATTGATGGACGCCAGGATGATGTGCACATCCTCGCCGAGCAATCGGCATAGCACCATAATGATGTCCCAGATGTAACGGTGTAATGACGTCCCAGTGAAGAGAACGTGACGGACGGACGGATAAATCTGGCTACTTTTAATATATACTAGCAGCGTAGCTGTCTCCGACAGGTTCGTAGATGTCTCGCCTCAAATGAGCAATTTCTTTTTTGAGTGTGTATTGGTAGAAATGGGAATTCATTGTAAAGTGATGATGTGAAACATGACATGTGGTACATGTTTACCTTGTAGACAATGGTGGTCTGCTCAGAAGAAGAAATATTGTTGGGTTTAGATATCGTGGATGTCATGGATAGCACGATGCTTTCAAAATTCAAAAAATCAATAGTTGCCATGGAAACAGCAATTTGGTGATTTTTCTAAAATGTGCCTCGTGTTTTACGTGATTGAATGTTATGCGAAACAAAGTTGGTTGATACATTTTCTAATTGCCGCCTAATAGGTATTTTGCATGTTTCGGATGACATTGACTTTGAGTTTTGACTATTTTTGACGAGATTTTATACATGTATACTGCACTACACATGCGTACAAATAAGCTATGTAAGTTTCAGTATGATATCTTGGAAAAATTCCTGAATTTTGGCAATAATGAAATCACAAGAATTTCCTTTCGATTAGAATGGGGGTGAAATTGTTGTCATGGAAACCGTTTTCTTTCTGCCATGTGTGCCTTTTCTCTCTTGCTACCAACGAAGATAAGCAGAACCTGAAAAATTCCCCGTGCGGGAGTGACGGTCATCTCTGCGAGAAATAATACCACAAGTTCTCAATGTTCAGTTATGACCGAAGACTACTGCGCAGCTCCACTGCGCAGCTCAAACTGCGCAGTTTGGTTAAAGATGACTCGGCATTTTGGCGCGCGTGCACGAAATTATATTTTGAAAATAAATGCCGACGTTTACATTTCGGGTTTTGAAACTTTTGCGCCTTCGGCGGAAAATGTATAAATATAATATACAAGGTCAGCTGCTATGCAATGACACCATTCACTAACTTTTACCATGCCAGTAGAGAATATATAGCCTCCTGAAGGTAGGGCAGTTTTTGCAAAGTTTGAAGTCACTTCAGTTTGAGTCACGCGAAAACGAAAGTGAAATTCGAAAATCCGGCCCGACCAAATTTAGATATTGTCCCATAGATTCATATGCCACAATCAAATTCAAGATTGTTTTAGAAATGTAGGAGATAGATTTTGAAATCGTCATTTTCGCATTTTTTGCCAAATTTGAAGTCACGTGACACGAAAACGAAAGAGAGTATCGAAAATCCGGCCTGACCAAATTTAGATATTGTCCCATAGATTCATATGCCACAATCAATTCAAGATCGCTTGAGAAATGTAGGGAGATAGATTTTTGAAAATCGTCATTTTCGCATTTTTTTGCCCACTTTGAAGTCACGTGACACGAAAACGAAAGCGAATATCGAAAATCCGGCCCGACAAAATTTAGATATTGTCCCATGAATTCATATGCCACAATCAAATTCAAGATCGCTTGAGAATGTGGAGGAGATAGATTTTGAAAATCGTCATTTTCGCATTTTTTGCCAACTTTGAAGTCACGTGACACGAAAACGAAAGCGATATCGAAAATCCGGCCCGACAAATTTAGATATTTGTCATAGATTCATATGCCACAATCAAATTCAAGATTGCTTGAGAAATGTAGGAGATAGATTTTGAAAATCGTCATTTTCGCATGGAATCGTAATTTGCATTTTTTGCCAACTTTGAAGTCACGTGACACGAAAACGAAGCGAATATCGAAAATCCGGCCCGATCAAAATTTAGATATTGTCCCATAGATTCATTTGCTGCAATAAAATTCAAGATCGCTTGAGAAATGGGCGAGGAGATAGAGATTTGAAAATCGTCATTTTCGCAACTTCAAAGGCCTGTGACCTTGACCTTGACCTTCGGTGACCTTGAAAGTCATACCATCGTGTACGTCTCATCGACCTCTATCAGGATCACTAATGACCAGATCTCCCGCTTCAACTTCATTGTGAACGGGGACGGACGGACCCATATTATTAGGTCATTGGAAATGACCTAATAACGACAAGTTAATTTATTTATTCTGTTTTGTGCCTACGAAGCTTGGTACTTAGGTGGGTTATGGTTTCTGCTTTTGATTATGGTTGGTGATTCTCAAATGTTCCTGCAAGAAGGCCTTCAGACAGAAGGTCATAGGGGTCTAAGGGTTCCGGTCCATAGGATCTACAGGGTCTTAGGGGACTTTGGGTTGTCTTAAAGGGTCTTAGAGGTATTTGGGGACTGAATATCTCTATGTTCTTAACCCTTTGAACCCTGAGTTCCTTGACTTTCGGCTCTCCCACCCTGGGCTCCCTGGAGAAAAATCCGGCCGCTCCCCCCCCACCCCCAAAGACCCGAATGACTCCTATTTTTTGTTTTGAACCCTTTGAAAACCCCACTGAACCTTGCAGCCTTTTAATTGAACCGCCTATTTTCAAACCTCATGATACCCGAGCGGCCCCGGAAATTTTTTGATTTTTT
>CM068960.1:113933501-113945122 GCA_035128595.1 Eptatretus atami
TGTGCCAGCTAGATCAGACCACACAGATCTCTCTCTTCTGACCACCTCGTATCAGACAAACATTTGAGTTTGATGGCACGTTCATCGAGTGACTTCTTTAAAATGGCCCATCTTTGGGGCGATACTGACATAAAGTTATACACGGCTTGAATAAGTCCGGAGTATTTGACGGCTTCCAAGCAACTCTCTGCGGCAGCGACTCCTACCAGATTCAAACTGTGCGCAGCAACATGGTACCCACTGAGCAATGGATGAATTTACAGACTCTTGCTTGTACGCCTGAATAGACACCGGACACGTTGCTTGATTGTCGCTTGACTGCCCTCGAAAATCCATAGATCAATCCCATTGGCTCCAGTACCTCTTGCAATTTCTGGATGAAATTATCTACGAGTTCTGCGGAAAGAGTCCATTCAGCAGGATCAGGATTGAAACTACGAGCCGCAGCACTGGCTGCAGTTGTTCCAATGCTTCTCTTGTTGCTTGATGCGACGGTATTGGTATCATCAGCTTTCGAAATGTGATGCAGTGCGAGATTACTTGATCCCTCGACATTGACATCAGAAGACTCTGCATGCGCACATTCCGTTTGCTCATCTCTACTCTGGTGAGGTGATTTTTTTTAAGATGGATCCAGACAGTCTTTGTTTCTGTTTCACACCTCTTCTTTTTGTCACGTTTGCAAGTTCACTTTCGTGGTGCCGAATATATCCGTCGGCCATAGTCAAGAATAAACAACGACAAATAGAGCAAAAACGATGAACTGCAAGCGTCAGGATGCTCGATAACTCACAGGAAAGTAAGAGGGTGCCAGATTGTTCATACTCAGCACGAACGGTACCCCACCCATCAGCCAGACGATAGATCGGCGACGCCTGTGATTGGCTGAGTTGTGATGTGATCATATGGTTCCCACGCTCACTGTCGACGATCACTGTGTCTGCAGCGTGCCAGCCGCCTTCGCTCACGGTGTGTACAGCCTTCCTGCACATGTCGAGTCACATAATTAAGATTGAAAAAAACGTCGTCAGAAATTTTCGTCGGCCAAATATTTTTCGTACACCAAGGCCCGGGTCTCACGGGCCTTGTGGTTAATCTGGCACTGCTTTGACGTCATTGTAGCATTCTGTGCGATTAATATGTCTGGGTTTGAATATGTGTTCCAACCATTTAAGCAGGAGCTGTCAAAAAGACTGAAGATAAGGTTCACCTGGAAATTGTCAAGACTGGGAACTGGCGCCCGTGTCAGAAAATTATAAAAACTGTTCTTACTGGAACTATATAAAGACGAAGATTCTCCGGTTATGTTGAGAGATCTGGAACTCGTATGTATTGTCCAGAATCTCGTATGCGCATATTAATGTGTCCTGTGTGTTGAATTAATATTCTAATTGCGTTGAAGGTTCAGAGTTTATTTCGACACCATGTTTATTTTAAGTTGCTGGTGTCTGTCTATCTGTTGTGGGTTCGGGTATAAACCCCTTGTGCTGTGCTTCAGTCTGCTCCTTCCGTGCCACAATTCCCCTCCCACGCACACCATAATCTCCGAGGATCACGTGTTCACCTCAAAGGAAAACCGCTCGGCGATCCGACCTGGTTGGTGTTAACTGCCCGTCCATGACAATTGGGTCCGGGAGGGGGGGGGAGGAATTAACCTAACTGCCATGACCGCGAGAATATATTCTCCCTGCACTGTTGTATTCTTCAACCTCAATACCGTGAAACAATATTCTCTGTGTGAAAATAGGACCACTGGACCTGCAGCTTATCTGGGCCCTGGCCTAAAGTTGTAACCAAACTGGGGCTGGAGAGGAAGATTTTTGAAGGATTCACTTCATCCTTCATCCTTGAAGGATTGAAGGATTTAGGAAGATGAAGGACGCAATTTTCCTGAAAATTTACTGAATCTACCATTTTGACACACTTCCGGTCACATGATCGGTTTGACCTCCACAATTTACCGTCACGACCCTGTCCTAATGTTCCAACCCATATTTGTTAGCATTCTGACTGGTGGGTCTGGAGAAGAAGATATTTGAAGAAATTTACTCAGTCGCCCATTTTGACCTACTTAGTCACATGACTGGAACGAGCTTTGCAATCCCTGTTAGCAATCAGGAGTGCAACGTTGCTGCCAAATTTGAGCCGGATCAACCCGGCGGTTTGGCCGGAGAAGTCAAAATAGGAAACGGACAGATCGACAGATGCTGCATGATGACAATACCTTATCTGAATTTTCAATTCCAGATAAGCTAATAATATGCTTGTTTGTCTGTCTGTTAACACACACACACACACACACACACACACACCACACACGGACATTCCATTCCACACATTGTTTGGACAGTTTTCCTGACTCCACCCACAATTTCAACCTGAAAAATCATAAAGCCACCATGTTGGTGCTTACTGCTATGCGAAGCCAAAGACATCTTCAGAGCTGTCATATTCACAAACCCCATGCCCTCCTATAAGTTTTCCCTTCAGTGTAAAGGGACAGTCAAAAGGATTTTGAGCTGATAGGTGTCACAGGCTTTATGTAGATTGGCCTCAGCAATTGCCGATACACCACCCAAATAGCTCTGTGGCATTCTCTCAAGCTGGACTTTTACCACGAGGTTACGCAGATCCTTGCTCTTATTTCCGACTATTTTTTTTTAAGTGACTTGACCAGGACCATAAAACCCATGCCATTGTAAAGGTCTTTGTTGTTTTCTAACTGGGAATATTGTGACATTGTGAAAGAAAACATCCTTCATTACCGCTGCCACCGAAGGTGAATGGAGTTTACGTTTTCACCCCTGTCTGTCTGTTGTGTATCTATTTGTTTGTCTGTGAGCAGGATATCACAAAAAGTTATGGACGAACATGGATAAAATTTGGTGGACAGGTTGGGTTTGTGATTAGGATGAATTGATTAGATTTTGGTGAATAACCGGGTCCAGATCCAGGCACTAGAATTCTTTAAGTAATTCTTCACCACTTAGTCAGGAGGCCCAATGCAGAATAGTGTACGACCCTGCTGATTCCGTGTTAGAATAGTGCAACAGGTGTAAATTGACTGTCCAGACACACAGAAACGTGAATCAACTTGTTGCCAACTCTGGATATGGATAGTATGGCCGCCATGACAGTTTACAAAATGGTCGCCATTAAATACACTTTTCGTCATATTTCAGCCGCAAATTGACATGAAATTACAAAATTAGGGTCGATTTCCATGTTTTTGAGCATGCCTGAGCTGATGGGAGTATAGAAAAAAAACATTGCTCCATCCATTTTCTAAAAATAATATGACTTGTTTTTCACTATATTATTTTTTAAAGAAATGTTCAGGCTCGAATTAGAATGTCTGATTATACAAACCACAATAAATGAATTTTACAACTTTGCTATAAAATGACCTAAACTACATAACTGTGTGTTTTTCTGTTACCAGGACTAACTGAAAATGAAAGCCGCAAGATTTCTCACAGGGGGTTCAAGGGATCGAGAAGAAGAAAGCATGTAGACTGGAATATATGCTTTATTTGCCAGGACAGTTCAAAAACTAGCAAGTCAACGCCACTTCGAAAGACTACAATCGTTGGTGTGAAACTGTAGCTGAATGTTGCAAAGAAAGAGAGAGAATATAATGACGCTAAATATGTTGACTCATTCTCAGAATCAGAAAATATTCTGTACCGGAGCACGTCGAAAAGATTCAATGGCACAAATTCTGCTATAGTGACTTTACTCACGCACAAAAATAGACAGACTGAAGTCAAGGATTCAGCCACAATCTGTGACTTACGCAGAAGAGATACCCACAACATCAGGTTCCTCAGAGAAATACCATGTCCCAAAGTCACTAAGATCCGCGCACAGCGCTATGGATTGGTCAAAATGCGCTTTCTGCCAGACTGACATTCCTGGAAAGCTGGTGTCCTGACAAAATGTTGAATTTGATCACACATCATCCAGGATGCTTAGTTTGGCCCAATTTACCCCCAATGCGTCACAGGTTTGCAGGTGTTTCAGACTTGATGGCAGCTGAAGTAAATATCACCTCAATGTTATGTTTCTTTTCGCAGAAGTATAAAAAGGAGAGTGGAGAGAAAAACCAGTCTCCTGAAAGCATCTGTTTCAGAAATGTGATGAACCAGCTTGAGAAAGAGCTGCAGAAGGGACATGTGTTTAGCCTGAAAAACATCTGGGAAACTACAGCATGCTGTTATTGAATGATTTTGGAATTGAGGCTGGAGCTACAAAAGCTACAATTTCAAGCAGAAAGTGGAGGTTCACTTTGGTAGTGACAAGGTGACATTCGTGCAGCATTGGATGTCACAAAACCCCTCATAGTTGCGTCCTCAACTGTGACAAAGTTTGCCATGAGAACCGCCGTGAATGATTTATCTGAAGAAGGTGAAAGTTCTGAAGAAGATGAATTAGCCCAGTGCAGTCTGCCTCATCATGAGAACGAAATCCTTAGCTGGATCTTCAGAGTGGGCATAAAGATTTACAGTGACGTAAAACACTCTCCAGGGCATAGCATTATCGGTGGACTGAACACAGAAAATGCAAGGCGAATTGTACCTGAAACCCTGTACATGCTTGTAAAGCTTCTTGTGGTGGTGACAGCACTGACAAGATGGACAATGAAGAAGCGGATGAGACAGATACCAAGAACAAAGTTCTGAGCATCTGCCAAGACATTATTCATGTGGCTTCAGGAGGCAAAAAACTGACCCCCAAACACCTGGCCTTGGCCTTGCTCTTCACCAGGCTACACGCTCAAAAGAGCTTGTCAATCTTTTTCATGCAGCTGCACACACAGTTGGGTACGATACAGTGAGGCGCATTGACACAGCAATTGCCAATGATGTTATACAATGCTTCCGAGATAATGGAAATGTCATGATCCCAAGGAACTTTCTTCAACATCCCAACTACCACAGGATATTTGAGATATTCTAATGACAACATTGACATAATTGAGAGACGCTGACTGGGTCTGGCACTTTTCATGCAAGTCAGTGCGTGGCCCTCAGACGCAAGGGAGAACAAGAGCAGTGATGGACATTCAGATTAAACCTGGCCGCTCCAAAGTTCTCAGTGCCCTCCTGAAATGACAAGCGTCCAAGAGGCCAATATGACCAACTTGAAGCAGAACCTGTTTTCTCTGAACCACTGCAGCATACATGATACTCACCCGTTGAACAGAAAATCAAAGCAGCAACACTCAGGAGCTTGCCTGGATCTTGGCCAGATTGCATCAACAAAATAATCAGGCCGTTCCAGGCTGGAGTGGCTTTAACCAGAAGATGTCCACAGTTGAGCCACCAGTGACAGTCATCGGGCCAATGCCGATTCTGAATGCCCCAGCACATGACTTTGACACGCTGTGGACGGTTCTACAGAATGCCAGGCAATGACAAAGAAGATTGGGGAGAATACACTGTCATCACTTTTGATGAACAGCTTTACTGCAAAGCAAAGATGCTGCAATGGATAAGAACGGCTGTCAGGATCTGGTCATCATGCTTGGAGGATTTCATATCCAATTGAATTTCACGAAAGTACGTCGGACAGTACATGGATTTGTCAGGCCTGGAGAACATTTGGATGAAAAGTGGAGTCCTTGGTGGAAAGGCATGTGAACAAGTAATCAAAGGGAAAGGGTGGAACCGTGTCATCCGCGTTCACAAGTTGACTTTAGAGGCACTTTGGTCCGTTCTCTGGGCATGCTTCACAGCATGGGCCAAAGAAAATGACAAGCTCATCCGGGATGACTTGAAAGGTGCAGCTGGAAGAGTTTCAGATGCCTTTGCCAACAAAGATGATAGAGGAATGAATTCCTCTTTTGGAGAACTTTTGTCTGAGGTGGAAGAGGTGCAGGTCCTGTTTCAAGAGTTTGAAGCTACTTGTTCAGAAAATGCCACCTTTAGATTCTGGAGAACATACATTGAGTTGATCTCCATCCTCTTGAGGTTCACACATGCTCTTCGTGAAGGAGACTGGATCCTGTTCCTGACATCATTTGCTGAAATGCTTCCCTGGTTTGCAGCATTTGATCATTTCCATTACTCTCGCTGGGGAGCTGTCTTCCTTGCTGACATGCACATGTTCCGACAACAGCTCCAGAAGTGCACAGAGGTTTCCTTGCAGGAGACTTTGTCACAAAAGAAACAAAGCAGAAGTTCAATGAAAATACCTGATGACCAGGCAATTGAACATGTGAACAAAGCCGGCAAAGTAACTGGAGGTTTGGTTGGAATAAACAAAAACAGACTCCGCCCTGGACAGATGGGCTCTCTCTTTCAACGAAAGAGCTCAGCTTACCAGAGACACAAAAAACATTGTCACACTCGCTGGCAGTGAGGAAGACGACGATGATGAGCATGACTGTGCGCATAAAGATTTCGGTCCCAAGAGATGATCCAAGACCAAGAGTATGTGCTAAAGCTCATGACTATTCAAGACCCACAATCCATTTGATCGCACTTCCCAGAATTAGTCTCAATTACGACAGGGGACATTGCCAGTGATGTTGTGACAAGTGATCTCTTGAATGCTGAAATCACTGGAAAGCAGCTCGTCATAGACTTCGTGGAGGACCGGTTGATCAATAAGACAACAAGGTTTCATGACAGAATCAAGTCTAAGAATCTGCACACTTTCGAGAGACATTGTACACTGTTGAAGTCAAAGTGAGAAGGAAAAAATGGTCACACTAAAGGCAGACAGAAAACTTCTGACACGTGTGGTGACAGCAATGCAGGCAGGCCGAGACGTTGACATGAACAAAATGCTGGAGCAGAGAATATGCGCAGTTCCTCTGTCATTGGCAATGCTAATGGCAGATTACGTCTACCTCTGAACAAAGCTGACCTTGGCAAGATTCTCCAGCAAGGCTTGCCAAACGTTGCTCCAGAACCGTTATCGACATGCACTATCATCGATGGCATGGCACTGATCCAGGCACTCGGGAACAGGATGAATGCTAAAACGCTTGGTGAATGGGCAGATTCTGTTGCAGATCATATTAGTCATGTCTTTTCCAACTATTGCTCCAGGGTTGATCTTGCCTTTGATCAGTATAGGAAGAAAACCATCAAATTAAACAGCTCGAAGTCAGAGGGATACGGGGCAAGAAAGCAATCAGAAGAGACGTGCAAACAAGAAGCCAGTCCATGGGGCAATGGAATACATCTCTGCTCATGAAAACAAAGCTAGCTTAGCAAATTTCTATGCACAGAGTTAGCAAACAAGTTCCAGAATCACGAACAGGAGCTGGTACTGAATGGAGGCTTCACAGATCCTGCAAAATGTGGACGTCTGTCAGGAGAGATGTCTCACACTGTCATCTCCTGACACGAAGAGGCTGATACTCGCATTCTTCTCCATGCCAAGGAAGCATATGAACAGGGGTACATGCAAACTGTTGTTGTTAGCCGGGACACTGATGTCCTCATTCTCCTTGTTGCTATCAGCCGCATCTCAGTCCCTTTCTCTGGATGAATGCAGGGACACCCAAAAAGCAACACTACATTCCCATTGACTCATCAATATCCCAGATTCGCAGAGGGAGTCACTTCTGGCATTTCATGCAAGGACAGGTTCAGACAGCACAAGCCAGTTTGCTGGAATTGCGAAGCGCTCTGCATGGGCTGTCTTTCAAAACAACTCCCACCTGTTGAATAACCTAGGCAAAGAGAAATTCCTGATGAGAGTGTGATTGCAGATGCTGAGTCATTTGTTCTGCAGGCTTTATGACCCTCATGGCCAAGATAACTCAATTCAGCGAGTAAGATGTGATCTGTTTCTCAGTCTGACCAAAGCTATTGAGAATCTGCCTCCAACTCGCGATGCTCTGATTCTACACATCAAGCGAGCGCACTACCAGACTTTGTGTGGAGAAGAGCCTTGGAATCTGAACCACATCTACCTGCCCTGAGAACTGTGGGTGGGAACAGGTCGTCAAAGATGGCAACGAGACATTTCAGCCGCGACTCATGACTGCACAGCCTATTACTGCTACTGTGTAGAACTGACGACATGCAAATGCCGTGGGTCATGCTCAACTCGACGGTGCAAATGTACACGGAATGGACTGCCTTGCACGAAAGCATGTGGATGCAAAGCCCTTTGTAGGAACCCGTTCAGTGTACAAGCGATCAATAGCTCTGAAAATTGTACTTGGGTGTTCTCACAACACTTTTCTCTTCTGCAAAGCAACGTAATTTTGTGTTAGAAAGAATCTGACAGCTGTTGAAATAACCTTTGACTGACTGTAAACCCATCTCCATCAATAGTGCTAAACATTTTCTTTTCACATTTGTTGCTCGTATGTGATTTTCAATTTCATCTTTAAGTTTGTCAATTATGTGAAAAGTTGTGATCCAGTACAAAAATAAAGCACAAAATGTGTTTCCTCGTGTCAGATTACATAGTATTTCACAATCATGACAAATTTCTGGCTAGTACAATTTGCAGTAAGAAAAAGACTAAATCTGATGGCGGCCATTTTGATTACTGTCATGCGGCCATAATATTCAGATGCAGACTTGGCAACAAGTGGAACTAGACTTGGTCATGCCTAGACTCTTCAAAAACACCAGTTTGCACCATTCTAACATGAAATCAGCAGCGAATCCTATTTTCTAGGCTAGCTACAGATTTGGCTTCTAGACGAACTGAGAGATGCGGCTAAAAACGATATTTTCACACGTATCTCAAAAAGTTATGGACGGATTGGACGAAACTTAGTGGACATGTTGGGAGTGTTAAAAAGAGGATTTAAATTTTTTTTGTATACATTGTCGAGGCTCGTATGAGAGCTAACAAAACGCACAACAAGGGTGGGGCAAGAGACAAGAGGGGCGGGGAGAGGGAAGGACAAAACATTAGGAGATCTGTGGAAGGGAGAGGGATGGGTGGGAACATGGGTATACAAGTGAACATTACAGGGACTTTCAGGAAGGAAAGCAGGGAATTTGAAGGAGGTGGGTTTGGGGTGGATTAACGGGGGGTAGAAAGGATAATGGTTTTGGATAGGGGAAGATAAGAGGTGGTGGTGAACAGCTGTTTTGAAGACCTGGAGGAAGAGTGGGTATGAAGAGAGTGTGGGAGTTTGTTACAAAGGCGGGGAAAAAAAGAGGAATTGGTTAGATTTTAGTGAAAATCCGGATCCGAGAATTTAAACATTTTTTTTGTGGAGTGGTTCTTTCACCATGGAGAAATGGAGCCAAAAAGGATAAATAGCACATTTTCTCAAAAAGTTGGCGACGAGTTATGATAAAACGAGGTGGATGAGTTGGATAGGTTACAAGAACAAGCCAATGACTCCAACCACAATTGTAAATTCATTTTAATGGATGGGCAAATAGTATCATGTACCCACCCCCACAAGCCCCTTTTCAGCAGATACGAATGTGTTGTTTCAGATGCTCATCATTATGCACCCCCAATGAAAATTCATCATGTAAGCATTATTCAAAGTCGTGTCAGTTTATCACTCCTGTGCTGATTATTCACCCCTTAATACGACATTGGTGTCTTTTTTATGATCAGTTAATTCAAATGCTATAACAGTGGGTAAAATGGCCATTTTAAAGAACTGTAGGTAACAGTATGTTATTTGACAAGATTTATGATTATCATATCCTTGCACATAGATGTAAAAAAAAACAGCATTTTTTGGTTTGTTCAGTGTTGATTTGACTTGGTGGGGAACCTTTGCATTGCAGGAAGCAACAGGAGACGTGGTCGTGCAAAAGGGTCGAAGAAAAGCAAGTCGTCAGGCGAGGTTGCAGATTTGAAAGGAAATAAGGATTTTGGTAAGGAGACTGAAAAAGAGGAACAAGAATGTAAGGATGACATTAGTTTGAACCCCGAGTTCCTTCGTTGCAGTAAATGCCAGAAAGAATTCCGAATTCGGAGACAGCTGAGCAATCATCGTTGTATTCCATTGTCCAAAGTTCGCATAAAGGATACAGCTGTTGGAAACTTGCATCAAGAAAATGAAGATGTCACAGACATGGAGTTGGTGATAGAAGCTGTTCATGAGAGTGATGAAGACAAAAATGTGAACAAAAATGACAAGATGGTGGAGAAAGCAAATGAGAGAAAAGGCAAGTTCTTGTTTTTTTCTTTTCTTTTCTTTTCTTTTCTTGAAACATGCTGGAACCTTAAATAAATAATGTTGATTTATAGGATTGGAATGATGCACAAAATGATGACCTGTTTACAATTGCAATTGAAAAGCTGTAATATGCATAAGTCCACGACCCTGGCCGGTCCCGGCAAGGCTCACCATGTCTAGTGACGAGGGATGAGCCCAAACCCAGATGTACAGAGTCCTCACCAAAAGGGGGGCCATGACAGAACACAATAGCAGGACAGCACACAGGGTTTGTTTGTTTTTTAATTTTAAGTTTAATGTTGAGCGTACATCAAAATGGCTGGGACGATGTCGAATGTTCATTGACATTTGTGTGACATTATGATTTTAAGTTCTTTCTAATATATATATATATAATTTTATATATTGTTATAGATCTGGAAACCATAAGCATTCAACATACAGATGTCCCAAAAGTCAGTTATGTCGTTAAGTATGTGTGTAGTCAGATCCCTTTCCTTTTGTCTAGTGGGAGAATCAAAGGCGTGCGTTGCGATTTCTTTTTCGTTAGGTTATTAAATCTTTACATCCAACGAACCCTCCAACAAGCCATCTAACAACCATCCCATCTGCAAGACCCCTCGGCCTATCACGATCCACCACCAACCAGCTGCCTTCCCGCACCCTGACGTGCCAAGGCAAGATCTCGCGGTTCCAGTTTCTCGGCTCCCACGAATGTTGTAACCCTTTCACGACAACCTTTGCAACATTGATACTGTTACTCGTCAAATATGAACCCGCGTGGAAGAGTGGCTGGGGTTTTCCGGAAGGGGCCAAGGCCCTGCCCCGGAAAGGTATGCCGTGAGACCCTGTCCAATCAAAGGCGGACAGCGAGGTGTGTTCACCAAGGCCCCTCCCCGCTGAGGGAGGTCCATAAATTCCCGAGCACTCTCTGAGGCAGGGGTCTTTTTGGGGTCTTGGAGAGTTTTTGGTGGGTCTTTTTGGAGAGTTTTTGCTGTCACGAAAGGGGTTTTTGCTGTTACGAAGGTTGTCGAGGCGGCGAACGTGTCTCTGCTGGCCCTCTACAACGAATGAAAGAGCGACCCCGACCCCCCCTCCGTGGACCCCGCTACTCACCACCCGAGCTCCGCCACGACCTCGATCCCACACGTGCGACTGGGGACAAACCAACGACCATTGTCAGGTGCCGCAGCACGGAGTACCCCCTTTTTCCGACGGCCAGGTACCCATCCGGAACTTGACCCCCAGCTTGCTCTCTCTCGCTGCGAGGGTCCAATAAAGAACTCTGGGTTTCTTTTCATTTGTGTGTGTGTCTGTGTGTGGGCCCGTCTTTAAGTATAACTGAATAAGTGTTCTTGGATCATTGTAAATACTTCTTGCATATTCACGTTAAGTCTTGCTTTGTGTCTTTATTTACTGGAAATAAAACTTGTGAGAAATGTTCCCAGTTCGTTTCCGTCCCTTCTTGAATTGGTCCAGCATGGTTAGGATCTGA
>CM068960.1:113945353-113963536 GCA_035128595.1 Eptatretus atami
AGATCAAATATGCATCCTTTACGCTACGCGGTTTGAAATATTGGCGACCACGGTCGGTTAAATGACCCGCCGGCTCCGGATTATCCGAGCGACGCCTACAATTCCGGGGAGTTTGGTGGGAGACGACGCAAGCTTCTCCACCTAGTGGTCATTCTCGCCACTGACCCCGGCCCACAACAATATTATATATATATATATAGTATGATGTATGTTGTATGTATATTACGTATATATATATATTATATATAATATAATTATATATATATATATATATATATATATAAATTTTTTTGAGTGGTCTATTTTTCCAGAGATATATATTATATTATATATATATATATATATATATATATATATATATATATATATATATATATATATACCACAGCTCTGGAAAAAAATAAGAGACCACTCAAAAAAATTTTTAAATCAGCATCTCTACATGTATGGCAGCCATTCCATTCCAGTGTCTGTGAATTCCAACACAGGCACACCTCTTTACTTTAGTGATGTACTGATTAGGTGTTCACCTGAACCGTTATCTTATTTAACAAGGAAAAGTATAAAAACCACTACTGTGGTCATCACTATCCTCTTGCAATAGGACAAGCTGGATGGCAAAAACAGGTGATAGTAGTACCTCAAAAGTAATTCGGAATCAAAAATTACTATTGACCATGCCAAAAGAGTTGAAAAAGAAAAGTTTTGAGTGAGGAAAAGAAGGGTTCAATCTGACTTTACTGGCAGAGGGATACAGTGAGCGTCACCTTGCTTCCATCCTTAAAATTTCAGACGGCGTGTTCATAAGAACAAAGTCAAGCAGCAGGACATTGGGGACAACAAAAGCTACAACTGGCAGAGGGCGAAAACGACTTCCACTGACCGGGATTACCGCCAATCATCGAATGTCACTCAACAACCGTAGGATGACATCAAGTGACCTACAAAAAAGAATGGCAAACGGCAGGCTGGGGTGAAGTGCACGGCGAGGACGTTCGAAACAGGCTCCTAGGGCAGGGCTGAAGTCGCTGCAAAGCTAAGAAAAAAGCCCTTCATCAATGAGAAGGCAAAGAAGAACCAGGCTGAGGTTTGCAAAAAGACCAACAAGGATTGGACCGTGGAGGACTGGAGTAAGGTCATCTTCTCTGATGAGTCCAATTTTCAGCTTTGCCCAACACCTGGTCGCTCAATGTTTAGACGGAGACCTGGAGAGACCTACAAGCCGCAGTGTCTCGCCCCCACTGTGAATTTGGTGGAGGATCAGTGATGATCTGGGGGTGCTTCAGCAAGGCTGGAATCGGGCAGATTTGTCTTTGTGAGGACTCATGAATCAAGCCACGTACAAGGTAGTCCTGGGAAGAACACTTGCTTCCTTCTGCTCTGACAATGTTCCCCAACTCTGAGGATTTGTTTTTCCAGCAGGACAATGCTTCCATTGCCACACAGCCAGGTCAATCAAGGTGTGGATGGAGGACCATCAGATCAAGACCCTGTCATGGCCAGCCCAATCTCCAGACCTTGAACCCCATCTGAAAACCTCTGGAATGTGATCAAGAGGAAGATGGATGGTCAACAAGCATCAAACAAAGCCGAGCTGCTTGAATTTTTGCGCCTGCAGTGGCATAAAAGTCACCCGACAGCAATGTGAAAGACTGGTGGAGAGCATGCCAAAGACGCATGAAAGCTGTGATTGAAAATCAGGGTTATTCCACAAAATAGTGATTTCTGAAACTCTTCCTAAGTTAAAACATTAGTATGTGTTGTTTAAAAAATGAATATGAACTTGTTTTGTTTGTTTATTTGAGGTCTGAAAACACTGAATCTTTGTTGTTATTTGACCAGCTGTCATTTTCTGCAAATAAATGCTCTAAATGAAAATATTTTATTCGGAATTTGGGAGAAAATGTTTGTCAGTAGTTTATAGAATAAAATTTACTCAAACACATACCTATAAATAGTAAACCAGAAAAACTGATTAATTTTGCATGGTCTCTTAATATTTTCCAGAGCTGTATATATGTGTAATATAATATATATATATATTATATATGTATATGTTATAATTTGTATATGTATATATGTATATGTATTGAGCCCTACCTCGACAATTTCAATTCCAGATTGGTATCAGCAGGGGCTAAATCTAAACCACAACCATCTAGTGTGTTGTATTCGACTAATTAGAGTGTGGGAGTTTGTAGCAAATGGCGCCAAAGTGGAATATTTATCTCTCGCTCTCTACGTAGTCTTGAACACCAGTTTATGCATCAATTTTGTGACCCACTAGAAAATGAGCAATGTGAACCCATTGTGGTCTACAAGTTCCTCATGTTGTTAATTCAGAGCCAGTTATGATGGAGAAAAATCTGCGGAACAAACAGTTGCAATTCACCACGATTCATTCTCATCATATTGAGATTTGGAGGTTTGAAGGAACGTCTGCCTTTGTGAAATTGGAGGTTGAGAGTGGATGCAGGCATTGCGCTGCCATTGCTCATTGACTACAGGAGAAACTAAACGGACTGTCTGGGGTTATGAATTGGAGCTATGTATTAATATGGGAGGTTGCTTCGCATTAAAGTTGGACAACGTGCATTTTTCTTCTTTTTTCTTCTTTTTTTTCTTTCTTTTTGCTGTCTTTGGGGAGGCTCGTTTATGGTACATTGAGGCTGCTCTCCCCCCCCCCAAGGCAAGGCATTACTGGCAACATATCATGTGGTTTCTTGGGTTTAGGCTCATCATGTTGGATACTACCAGTAAGGCTGCGCTTAGAGCTGGTTATAGGTGGAGGCGGCAGTGGATAAGCGTGGAGATCTGTTCTATACGCTTTCTTTATCGATGACTTCTTTCAGGCTGCTAGTACTGACTTGATGTCCTTGTAAAGCTATCATCCACTTCCTTGTAAAGCAGTTGATTTATTTAATGTTTGTGGCAGTCTTGAGGAGTTTAAACAATGACTCGGCAGTACCACACAACTTGACCCTTGTTGGCTCACCATTGACTATGATGTACAACTCAAGCTTCAGGTTAAAGCATTGCTGAGATTATTTATCTGATCCGGAGTCTCGAGTTTCAGTGAATGGTCGAGGGAGAAAGCACATGATACCCTTACATGCTTTAAGTTAACTGGCTGAAGTGCCTGTCCATGATGGGCAGTAAAACACTTGAGCACTGTTTTTGTCAAGTTTGCTTTATTCATGGAAAGTCAAGTTCATAGTAATCATTCCTTTCCACGATGAACAGTGACAGCAATGTACATCCAGTCCTCGTGAGTTGCATTTGGGAACGTACTGTGAAGTTTCAACATGACATCCTTCTTTCTTCTATCATTGACTTATTTGCCATCACTGCAAAGGCTGAAGAATTGGGCTGTTTACGCTTCATCGTGAAAGGGTACATATTGTCACTTGGCAACATTGGAGTGCGAGGAATTGAACGGCTTTTCTCCCGCATGAGGTCATGTTGACAATCATCGCTTTTCAGAATGTGTGTTGCAATTTCAGGGACAATGTAAGCGTTGTGCCATCACAATGGCCAGAACTGGCATCAAAGTTGCAGAGGAGCATGACACATGCTCCTTTTTTGAGTTTCAACATATGTGGTGGAAAATCGCAAGGAGTCAAGCGACTGATGAATTGATGCATCACCTGGAAATTGATGCATCATGAGATTGCTTACTATCTCGACAGCATCATATAATCACACGTTGAAATTGCCACTTGTGCTCAGTGAGTGTGTGAGCAAGTCAATGGGGGAACAAGGAAAATGGATGAAGATCATTAAGCGTCTGGAAATGTTTGATGTGGGCTATATCGCGGATAATCGGGGCAGAGGTTATTCTATGCTGTCGGAATTAAATGTGGCAGAACTAGTGAGACAGAAGTTGGAGCATGACAAAGAGGCAGGGATCGAACAGAACCAAGCAGGCGGATTTTACACACACAGGTGTTAACACATGGAATGATTGATTTTCTGAAGAAGTAGTTGCAACAAGGAAGTTTGATCGGTTTAAACTGCGTTTAGATATGTACTTTGAACCCTTAGGGATGAGAGGTACAGGGGGATGTTTGGCAGGAATAAAAGGCTAGCTTAAACTAGCCAGGTGTGTTTAGAAAAAATAGAATGTAATAGGTTCCAGGATTCATGTTGTGTCCTGGGCTTTTGGGAATATGGTGATAGCATGGGCTTGATGGGGCGAATGTCTGTTTCCTCATGTATAACTCGCCCATTCATAAATTGAAGGTGTCTCATGTCACCACATGCAAGGCAATGGTTCTAATTTCAGGTCAGTCAGGTTTCTGACTGCCACTTGGTAACATGTAACTGCCCGCATTCTCGGGTAGTTGGCGACTAAACTGACTACCCTCATTGGTGAGCCAGGGGGAGGGTGACTGTGACACCCTGCAGGACTAAAAACAATACCCTGCTGAAGGGCGGATGAGCTCCTCTAGGGAGCCAACGGCCATCTAGTAAGGAGATGGTGTCTTCCGAGAAAAACACCCATCCGGTTGGACCAGTTTTTTAGGTCGTAGGTTTGTAGACAGCAACCACTCAGGGTAGTACTACCATTCTGACTTTGGAGCGTTTAAAGTGGTGCCTGGAACCATGTTTACACTCTCCGTGTCAGGATTGCTGGTTTACTTTCTGGCTCACTCAAACTATAACTACCGGCTAGCTTAAATCTCTTTCTTGCAAACCAACATCGTACACTTTCCATCATACATTTTCTACTTACTCATTTTCACTCCTCACTTTAACATTCTCTCTTATTTCTCTTTCTTCTCATTTCCTCAGACAGCCTCCAATTAAATATGATAAATTCGATAAGTTAATGGCCCCTAGTTCGCGGCATTATGGGGTATGAAGAATCTCCGTTGACCCTGCCTGTCTCTGCTGCCGAGAGGGGGGGGGGGGGCTCAGACAGTAGTTGTATCGGTCCCTCCCAGACCTTGCCCTTTGAACCAACGTGACTCTTTCATTCATTTCACCAACGTTCGTGGTCTTTCTTTGAATCTTTCCTCTGTTGAACATTTTAGCAAGCTCCTCTCCTAATATCTTGCTCTCTCAGAGCCCCAATTATCACATGATGTTCCTTGTTAATTATTTAACATTTTAAACTACAACGTTCACTCACGATTCCGCTTCAAAGGAGGAGTCTGTGTCTACTCCAACATCAATATGCCTGCTGTATGCCTTGTGGACTTTGAACTCCAAACTTTGAATTCTTCTGGTTTAAGATTTGTCTCCTTGACCATCACTATCTTTTCTGTTTTCACCTACTGCTCTCCTAATTCTACAAACTTTTAAAAACTCAGCTTTTCTTTGACTATCTTAACTCTTGCCATGAGGCCATGACATTACGAACACCCTCAAGCAGAATTTCTGTATTTTTGGAGGACTTCAAATTAATCACCGGGAGTGGCTTAAATCCTCCCACACGGATGCTGGGGGGGGGGGGGGGAGGGGGGTTGAAGCTCTTACATTTCCATTCTTAATGATTTGGAACAAATTATCACTCACCCTACCCTTATCCCAGATCATCATGACCACACTACCAAATACTGATTATTTCTTCACCTCCAATCTTTTGCATTAAGCTACACAATTCACCTACAACTTGGTTCTTCTGATCACAATCTTGTGAACATCACTTTACTTACACCACTTCTTCTCCTCCGACTGCTCTGACAAAACACCAGTATTGGCATTTCAAGAATGCTGACTGGACTTTTTACGAAACTTTTTTTTTCGACTTTCCGTGGAAAGACTATTGCCTCGCTTCGGGCGATGCCTCTATCTCTGCTGAACATATAGCTGAGGTTATTGTACAGGAATGGAGGCTTATATCCCCTTCTCTTTCAAGTCTATCCTCCTACCAGTTCTTGGTTCAATAATTCCTGCTCTGCGGCCATTCGTGCGAGGGATGCCGCATATAGGACATGGAAAAACTCTTCTTTTCCTCAGACTCGCATTCAGCTTTCATATCCACCAGAAATCATTGAAACATTTTACTCGTGAGGCGAAGCATTCCTATATTTAAAATAAATGTGACAACCTCTCATCTTCTTCCACTAATAGATCTTTCTGGTCCTTAGCTAAAAGTATCTCAAACAACTTCTGTCGCTCTACCTTTCCTTGGCTTTTCCATTCCGATGATACTTTTGCTGTCTCTCCGACCGATTAAAGCAACTCTTTTTGGTTCTTCTTTTCTCCTCTAACCCCACACTGAATAACTCTAACATTCCATCTCCCTCTGATTGCTCCCCTCACCAATCTGATGTCCCTCCTTATAATCTCCTTTTCATGCCAGTCAAAAAAATACTCCTCTGGACATGAGCAAGGCCGATGGGCAAGAGGGCATTCCTCCCCGTGTCTTGCAGGAATGTTTCTCAGAACTTGCACCCGTGCTTGCTCGTTATGTTTCGTTTTTGTTTAAACCCAAACTTTTCCTCTCCTGGAACATGCCTTAATACAGCCTATTTTAAAGAAGGGTGAGCATTCAAACCCTTCTTACTACCGTCCTATTGCTCTGACTTCCACTGTTTCCAAAGTCTTTTGAATGTCTTCTAAATTCCCATTTTCTCAAGCATCTTGAATCTCAGTCTGTCCATCTGACACCAATACGGCTTTTGCAAGGCAAGATCTACAGGTGATATCCTTTCTTACATGACGAATGTCTAGGCCTCTTCTTTGAGAGACTTTGGGGGACTCATTTGTTGGAGGCCTTGATATCTCAAAAGCCTTTGACAGAGTTTGGCATCGGGGGTCTGATATCCAAGCTTCCCTATTTCGGCTTTCTCTCCGACCGCTCTATCTCTGTTATGTTGATGGTCCAACATCTTCCCCCTTCCCTATCAACAGTGGTGTCCCTCAGGGTTCCGTCCTGTCTACAACACTCTTCCTTCTTTTTATCAATGGCCTTTCTTTCTTCCACAAGTAACCAAATGCACTCGTATGCTTGATGATTCGACATTGCATTCCTCCATGTCTTTCCCATCTGCTCCATCTTCCCTCATCGATTACATCTCGTTTCATCACAGCCACCTCTTTAAATTCGGATTTTGACAAGATCTCCCAGTGGGGGAAATGTAATCAAGTTAGTTTAATGCTTCTAAAAACTCAAATTCTCTCCACTCTCACTTCTCACTCACTCTCCAATCTACTTTTAAAGCTCTACAATTATACCATGTGATACAATAAACCTACTAGTATTACGCTAACATAAATTTATCCTGGAAATCCACACATTACACAAATGGCTAAGTCTGCCTCGAAGAAATTAAGAGTCCTATTCAGATGTCGAAGATTCTTCTCCTCTGACAGTTGCTCCAACTATATAAAGGATTGATTCGTCCTTGTATGGAGTACTGCTCTCACATCTGGGAGGTTCCAGCTCCACTTACTTATTGACAGAATTGAATACAAAGTAAATTCGACTTATCAACTCTCCCAATCTGACCTCAAAACTCGACCCCTCAAAATTACGCCGCATAGTATGCTTCTTCTCTTTTACTACAGATATTACTTTTGGTTTCTGCTCCTGGGAACTTGCTGTTGTGTACCTCCCCCATTAGTGAGACCAAGGACACTCGACAAGCCACGACATCACATGATTATTGTGTGGCCATTGGCAACTCAAGGGTGCGGCCGTTACGATGTTGGTTTCTTCCCCTCCACTTGCCAAACTCTGGAACTCTTTACTTCTCACGTCTTCCCAAACACTTATGACCTTCCCCTTTTCAAAGAGAAGATTTTTTACTTCTTCAAAACTCTTAGATTATTCTCTCTTTTCCTTACTTTTTCTATCAATTGCAGTTATTTTATTTAAATGCCTGGCCTCGGATGAGGACTATTTAGTCCGTGACTGGAGCCTTCAACATTAAATTATTTTCTATTTATTTATTCTTGATTTGCACTTTAAAGCTGATAAAGATTGAAAGACTAAATGATTGTTTCATCACATACTTTGTCTTTATATCAATAGTTCATTGATTGTAGTATTTTGTTTGATGGTTTTGATGGTGGATTTGTCAGTCTCAAAACAGGTCACAGCTTTCCCTGACCCTTCTTATCTGATAAGCCAAGGTTGCCCTCCCTTGCTGCAGCTGTTTTCAACGGTTTGAAGATCCAGATGTAAAGTACACTATGGACAAACCTTTTCAATGTCTTGAAGAACCAAATGCTGACACGACAAGAAAAGTATCTTTGCTACGGTGCAGAAAAGATATTTGAAGGACATATAATGATAAGCAAAAGGAAGGACTTAAGTTTTGCATGGAGTGCAAGAGTGGTCTTCAAGAAAAAATGAGAAACTTCTGGAGAAGCCTCCATTTCAGTATATCCTCACTCTGAACTTGTTATTCTTTGACCCTGTAGACCTCAAGTGTTTAACAGAATCCTTCCTTCCACAGGATTTCTCTGACTTAATAGTGTCTCCGTGACCGTCTCCTCCGGTTTGATAGGCTTGAACCATGCCCCAGCGGCGGAGTTGCTGTTTACATCAATAAATCAATTTCCCACTGCCCTTGTACTGACCTACATCTCCCAACCCACAGGAGTACTCTGGCTGCGACTTAACCTCCACTCCCACCTCTTGTTCAATCTGTGTGTTATACTGTTCTCCTAACAGTGAAGACTCTATCTACATCTCTGTCTCTCTCTCAGATAACTGGACAAACTTTTATCCACTCATCCCAACACTCTCTTCCTCATGTGTGGCGATTTCAATTGTCACCAGAAACTTGGCTTGGTGTTGGTACCTCTCTCACCAGCCATGGAATTTCAGCAAATGACTTCTGCGACTCCATGGGACTGACTCAATCTGTGAAATTTCAATCCGTATTTCTCCCATGGAAAAATCCTCACTTCCGGAATTGGTGATGACCAATTTCCCCTCAAATGTCTCCTGCTCTTTCTCTGCTCCAATTTGGTTAATCTGATCATATGCTTGTGAAAGTCAACATCTTCTCTGGCTATTCTCAGAGAGCTGCCTCAATGCCAGCGACTCTGGCAATTCATGCAAAACAGATTAGCATTTCACTCAAACAGATTGCTCAAACAAAGCGCATCTCTCTTCAGGACTGATCTCCCATATCTACTGCCCCTGATGTTTACTCAGCCTGGGCATTCTTCCACAAACCTTCTCTCTCTCTCCCTCTCCCCCCCTCTCTCTTCTCCCCCCATCTCTCTCTCTCTCTCTCTCTCTCTCTCTCTCTCTTCTCTCTCTCTTCTCTCTCCTCTCTCACAGATTTATCCTCCCCCTCTGCGTGCTCATGGTACACTGAATCCTGTGGTGGGGCAGTTGCTCTGAAATGACTTGCCTTCTTCCTTGAAGGCAAATCCGACCAAAGGCAATATTGGTGCATTCCAAAAAGTCTGCAACAAGTGTGTCTACTCCCAGGAGAGCCAAAAACACAATCTGTTCTACCTCAAGAATGAACTTTCAAACTTGTCTCCCTCCTTTAAAACCTGGTGGTGCCTTGTCAAGTTTGTCTCTGGAGTATGCTCCCCTTCCATCCCTCCCCTCTCTTAAAACTTTGACCACAGCCGACTCTGCTGTCAGAAGACTGAATGCCTCAATTCTGTGTTTTCTTCCAAATAGTGTGTCCCTAACCACTTCAGAGTTCTCATCCTTCCCTGTCAATACATACGAAATCTGTCTGTTGCATGGAGAGAAGGTGGAGAAGGTTCTTTCAACCCTCGACTCTGACTCTGCTATTGGACTGGACGGCATCAGCTCACGTGTTCTAAAAACTGCTGTGTAGCTCTTGCACATCATCTCTATGCCCTTTTCACCCTGTCATTTGTGCTAGGTCATCTTCCATCTGCTTGGAAATCCAGAAACATCACTGCATTACCATAAAAAGGTGCAAAAACTGATCCCCTTAACTACAAACCTATCCGCTTACTTCCAATCATCAGCAAGGTCATGGAATTTATCATTGCAGTTGATATGAAATCCATCCTTTTCTCCAACAACCTCATCTCAGATCACCTATTTAGATTCGACCAGGTCACCCCACCTTGGATATTGCTGCTTCTACTCACCCAACAATGGATGAAGGCCCTCATTGTCAGACATTGAGATCAGGGTCATCTCTCTGGACATGTCTTGTGCTTTCGATACAGTCTGGCATCCTGCCTTACTCTTCAAACTCTCTGCCTATGGGCATCCAAGGCCACTCCTCACATGGCTCACTGATTCCTCCACGATCGTAGCCATCGTGTGTGGCACTCAACGGAATCCTTTCATCCACTTTCCCTGTCAAGGCTGGAGTGCCCCAAGCAGTGTTCTGGGCCCGGTCCTTCTTCTTGATTTTCATAATTGATCTCCCTGACTCTCTGGAAAATCCTCTTTATGTATTTGCTGATGCCTCACCCTCTGCTGTGACATCCCTCATCCTTCAGACAGGCAGGCTGTGGTCTCCTCGCTCTCATCAGACCTTGAAAAAAAATTGCAAGCTGGTCAAACGCTTGGAATGTCTTTCATTCCTGACAAATCTCCCATGCTCACTATCTCTCGTTGAAAGGACCATCTGGCAATCCCTCCTACTTTGCTTACCAATCCTCTTGAGGAAGTTCAGTCATTCAAACTCCTGGGTCTATCTATCAGCCATGATCTTTCTTAGCAAACCACATTTCAAACTTGGCCTCCAAAGCCAGCTGTCGATTGGCATTCTTTGTCGTACAAAGTCCTTCTTTGTTGTTCTTTGTTGTCGTACAAAGTCCTTCTTTGACATTCTTTGTCCTTCCTTTGCACACCTGGAACTGTCCACCTGCAAAGCTTTTCATCCACAGCTTGATGGTGTACTACTGTCCCCTCTGTGCTGGCTCCCCTGCCTCACATCTTGCTGAGTTGATGAAGCGTGGAAACCAAGGCCTTGAAGATTATTGGAGTCTCCCGCAATGAAGCTGAGTCGATGTGCTTATCGCTTCACCATCACAGACAGGCTGGTGTCTCTTTGTCTTCTACCGCCTCCTTTTCTTGGTTGCACCCTCTGCACTTTTTGTGCTTTGTCCCCACATCTTCTCCCCCCCCCAATCACCCCAGGTTTCTGTGGGACTTGCCACTGTCCACATCAACCCCTTCTTTGTGAAATACCTAAATCCAGGATCATTGCTCACTCCACTTATTTGTTCTCCTTTTTTTTTCCTGCCTGTGTCTGACGCGCTGCTCTGGCACATGCTCCCATAGCTGACCTGCTGACCTGTGAAATCAACTTCCACATACCCTTCAATTTTCATTCTTCCCACCAGTCTTAAGACATCTGTTCACCACCATCTCAGATTGACCCCAATCCAAACATGATCTTTTCTGCACCCGTTAAACCACTTCCCCACCCCTCCAAAATTTTACTTATGAATCCATATTGTCCACCCTTTGCATTCCCCTTACCCTCATCATTACCTGCATCCCTTGTTTGTCCGTCTCTATTTACTTTCTCCCTCCACCCTGCTGTTGGTGTTTTCCCCTTCTTCCTGCTGTTCCTTTTGTTATGTTGTATCCTGATTTGTTCCATGTTCATAGCTCTTCACAAGCTTAGAGCATGTATAAAAGGAAAACAGATGTTTTTCCTGCTTAATACTGTCCTGTCTTTTGCGGTGTAACTGATTGTCTCTTTCTGCTTTAAATGGATGACTGTCACTTGCTGTGTACAACACACTATACTGTATAATTAAGATATATGACATGGCAGTTTTATTTTTCATTCTTTTTTCTGTCTTTTTCTTCTTTGAAAGGTCCTTGGATTGCTTTTTGAAGCTGCTTGAAAGTCCTTAAAATTGATTGATAAATAAGTGTTAAACCCTGTTCGAGGATTGGCATGTCTCATGAATTGTGGTGGCATGATGTACAGTTGAATATTGATTTTTACAGAAGAATGATTCTGTGATTTCAGTTCATTTTTGTGGTGAAGATAAATTATTCTGCTTAATATTTAGATTTTAAAACACTTTGTTTTCACATTTTCAGATGAGAAGGGTGTTATTGAGAAGTTCAAGAAGAGCACACGGCACCAAAAGGAGGAAAATGTTTGAAAATTTATTGGAGTTGATGAGAGTTTAAATGATGGCAATGACTATGAAGAAGAGAATCAACAAAAAATCTCCGTGTAAACCCAAAAACAGAAAAAGCAGACGAGAAGTGAAGAATTGCATGGTTGCGGTTTGCAGTGTGTTGCCAAGTCCTCTGGTCCAGTAAGCCTGCTTTTGAAACAAGATTTTAGAGCCAGGTGCTTTCCACCTATACACTACTGTAGTTGTGGACTACCATTTGTCTGAACCTCTTGAGGTTATTCTCTTTTGAGCTGTCTTTTATCACATTTTGATATTCAACTCCAGCTGTGGTCACTGTGGCGAAGGATACTTCAAGTTTGTTCGTAAAATGTTATCCTCTATGCTGAGAAGTAGTAGCAAAAAGCAATGGGAGCTTATAAACTTCCATAATTTTGCTGTTGTTGGAAGATTCAAAGCCATCCAAGCTAAAAACTGGAATAATGTTTGGCTTGAGGTGAAAATCCCAGCTTAAGTACAATGTCTTGCTGCATCAGCTTAATGAGCTTTAATGGACTGTCAATATGACCCCTTGATGAGTATATAAAAGTGAGGTTTAATTAATGTCCATGACTGTGCTTCAACTTTCCTTCCTTGACAATGTCCTTTTTTCGAACTCTTTCTTCCCCCCTCCCCTTCCAGTCAACACCAACAGGTTAGAGAGCATTGCTTCGTCTAAGGATTGTAGGTAGGACTCCTGGGTTTGTTAACTTTGTATCTCGGCATACTTTCCTTTCATCTCATGCTCTGATGGGGGAAAGCAGGATGGGTAAATTGTGAAAAGTGAGGATTGTTGAGTAATTGGAAAGGTAGAGAAGCTGGGAATTTGTGAGAGAAAACAAAAAAAAGATTGCAAAAAGCTGGATTTAAGGTGAAAGGTGGAAAGTGATTTATGGGCCTCAAAACATTTCAAGAATACCATTTTTCTGTTGTGAATGTACTGTATCGATTAGGGGTCCTCAAATATTTTTTGGTCATGGGCCAAAACCACAAATTCCCTAGCACCTCGGCGGTCCCCACAACCGAAGACATTTAAACTAGAGGGCTGCGATCGGAGATCGCTGATGGTTCCTGATAAAGCCAACTCTTAATATTAGCCAATTGGTTGCACTTGTAATTCTGTTTCCGAATGAAAAGCAAGGTTTTTTTTTTTGTTATGTTTGTTTGTTTGTTTTCCAAAAGTGACCAATTAGGTAATGGAAAAATTAAATAATTGAAAATTGAATAATAAATTGAAAATTGAGAAAAATAAAAAAATTGGAGAAAATTAAATAATTGTTAAATAGCAGGAAAATGATTCTTCAAAAAGCGGGACACCACAGACACCAGGACTAAAACACTTAATGACTCTCTCCGGGAACCATAACAAGTAAAAGCTATGTTCTGTGGACAACCCCGTCAAAATGTTCTTGCATAAAAGTTTATATCTTTACTTCCATCTATGCCAACATTCTTCTATCAGGCAATTTGGGTCGTAAGCATTAACGTCGTTAAGCATTAAGTTTGGGTCGTTAAGCATTAAGTTAAGTTAAGCATTGGGTCGTATTACAGCAACAACTAATGCTGGTGTTGGTTAAGATCTTGGGGTCCTGAGTTTGAGCCCCTGTTGTCCAATTGAAATAAACACCAGGTCGGTTGATTCAGCCTGTCATTCCTTCCGAGGTCGGCAAAATGAGTACTAACTTACTGGGGTAATAAAGCCATTTGAGTATCTGAACCAAAATCTAATTGGCTTTGTCTTGTCACCGAACCAACTCATCACCTAGTTTTGTCATAACTCGTCCACAATGCTTTGAAATATCATGCTGTATATCGTTTTTTTTCCCATATCTCAATGTTGAAGAAATACTTTTTTTAAATTCTCTTTGCTGGATCTGTATCCTGATCTACACCAAAATCTAATCATTTTGTGGTCGTTGCAACCTGTCCACCAATTTTGTTCGAATCTGTGCACAACTTTTGAGAAAACCTGCTCACAGACAAACAAACATACAGACAGGGGTGAAACATAACCTCCGTCCACCTTTGGTGGTGGTGGTAATGAATAACATCGATAGACAACAGTGCCCCAGAGTTGCCATGTGAATCTCACCATCTGGCCTACATGCCATGATGATGTGCCAATCTTCATTAGTGGGAACGAATAAAACAACAGTTTATCAAAATATTGTCATTAAAGCAAGTCAAACTATGAACAGTCAGCATAGTGCGCTGTATGTGTGGAGGTTCATCGCTTTTGCTTGTCAACACAGGAAGTGCAGTCAGTGCAAATGGCCTGTTTCGTTGAAATGTGACTTGGGGTACCGATATAAAGAGTGGCATGTACTGTACTTACCTACATAAAGTTGATAAATGAAGTATATTCAATCAAATTGATAATGTAAAATTATAAATTAAATTAGTTGAATGCAGAACCTCAAAAAAACACTCTTTAAAATCTTAAGCAATATCACTATCAAATATCAATAAAATGAAATCAATCCATCAGAGTTGCTGTTCGCCAATTGAATGGAAACAAGATATGACTGGAGAAATATTTTCATATATATATTAATATATATTATTGACAATATTACACACGCATAAACCACAAACCTGATTTACATCGGGGATGCGTTCCTGAAAAACAAAACGATGTAAAATCAAGTAATTTCTCTCGTAATTCATGGAATAAGTGGGGGATGTGTTCCTAACGTCACCACTCATGATTATATTTCTCTTTTTTCACTTTTTGTATTGCCCCTTTTGGTAATGACATTTACATTAAATACACAATATATAAGAAAAAAACCCCACCATTACCAGACATCAAATAAAGTAAACCTCTTTCTGGAAGTGGTGGAACTTGGTGCTGGTGGTACCTCTTTTATTTCCAAACTCAGATGGAAACGTTCGAATTTTCATAGGTGGTACGCACCATCGTGGAGGAAAACATAATAAACCCGGCACATCGACTGCAGTCACCAGCATTTCGTCGCGAATAACATTCTAATTTTACGCTTGCTCTTAGCCACTCTTCAGTATACAGTACTTTACTTTTGCGTCGCACATAAAAATAAAAATAAATCTTTCACCAATTTTGCGATCTACCAATTTTGGTACGTTCATGTATTTATTCTGCGTTTTATCAGTCTTGTGAATTCAGAAAAACGCTAAAAAATAAAAGGTATTGGTCTTTTAAAGGGTATTGAGTGTGAGTTGAGGCGATGCAAATCTGGTTGGTTATTAAAAGAAGATGATTTTGGGAAACGATGCTAAAAAAACGCAGACGTAAAATCAGATATGACTGCACCATCAAGCCAGCTGCATTAATCCCTTCCTCGGTTTGTCATTTATCAGGTTGCTTCTGAATGGTAACAACCAGAGGCAATTAACACATAATTATGAGCAGATAAAATTATAAATTACAACCGTGCAATCTATCCATTGAGTGGGTATATTAGGGAATAGCTCCACAGTTCAGACTGATGATAACCTGCGGTCCGGTGTGATCTGTGGACCGCGGTATGCCTTTCCAGGACCGATGATTAGATGGTCCCCAAGCTTTACCTCAATTCAACTGTTTCTCCTTCTGATTGAATGATAATATTCTAGAAATTGATTTAGGTCGGAATGATACACAGGACTCAGGAAGACACAGTTACACATGTACTTGGACTTGGGACAGGTAGCTCCTGCAAGGCGTTTTTTGTTAGATTGCATGCAATTTGGAGGGGCAATCTTTGGCTGGAGAATAGAGCCTTAAATACTGCGCAAAGGCCGACCACCTGTCTCTGTTTAAAACATGACAGGATGCTGCTCAGAGTCTGCTTCTTGTCACAATATGCTGAAGACCCCAATTGACCTTATCTATAGCCTAAAGCAGGGGTTCTTAAACTGGGGTATCATAACCCCTTGGGGGTATGGGAACTAAATTGCTTGGGGGTATGGGACTCTATTCCTGAATATTTGTTATATATTTGATTTATTAATTTTTATAGTTTGTTTAGAATGTTAGTTATAACTAGCACGTAATCTCTCTCTCTCATTCTACTTAGTGAGGTACTGATTAGGTGATCACCTGAACCGTATCTTATTTAACAAGGAAAAGTATAAAAACCACTACTGTGGTCATCACTATCCTCTTGCAATAGGACAAGCTGGATGGCAAAAACAGTGATAGTAGTACCTCAAAAGTAATTGGAATCAAAAATTAACTATTGACCATGCCAAAAGAGTTGAAAAGAAAAGTTTTGAGTGAGGAAAAGAAGGGTTCAATTCTGACTTTACTGGCAGAGGATACAGTGAGCGTCACCTTGCTTCCATCCTTAAAATTTCAGACGGCGTTCATAAGAACAAGGTCAAGCAGCAGACATTGGGGACAACAAAAGCTACAGACTGGCAGAGGGCGAAACGACTTTCCACTGACCGGGATTACCGCCAACTCATTCGAATGTCACTCAACAACCGTAGGATGACATCAAGTGACCTACAAAAAGAATGGCAAACGGCAGCTGGGGTGAAGTGCACGGCGAGGACGGTTCGAAACAGGCTCTAGGGGCAGGGCTGAAGTCGTGCAAAGCTAGAAAAAAGCCCTTCATCAATGAGAAGCAAAGAAGAACCAGGCTGAGGTTTGCAAAAGACCACAAGGATTGGACGTGGAGGACTGGAGTAAGGTCATCTTCTCTGATGAGTCCAATTTTCAGCTTTGCCCAACACCTGTTCGTCTAATGGTTAGACGGAGACCTGGAGAGACCTACAAGCCGCAGTGTCTCGCCCCCACTGTGAAATTTGGTGGAGGATCAGTGATGATCTGGGGGTGCTTCAGCAAGGCTGGAATCGGGCAGATTTGTCTTTGTGAAGGACTCATGAATCAAGCCACGTACAAGGTAGTCCTGGAAGAACACTTGCTTCCTTCTGCTCTGACAATGTTCCCCAACTCTGAGGATTTGTTTTTCCAGCAGGACAATGCTCCATGCCACACAGCCAGGTCAATCAAGGTGTGGATGGAGGACCATCAGATCAAGACCCTGTCATGGCCAGCCCAATCTCCAGACCTGAACCCCATTGAAAACCTCTGGAATGTGATCAAGAGGAAGATGGATGGTCACAAGCCATCAAACAAAGCCGAGCTGCTTGAATTTTTGCGCTGCAGTGGCATAAAGTCACCCGACAGCAATGTGAAAGACTGGTGGAGAGCATGCCAAGACGCATGAAAGCTGTGATTGAAAATCAGGGTTATTCCACAAAATAGTGATTTCTGAACTCTTCCTAAGTTAAAACATTAGTATTGTGTTGTTTAAAAATGAATATGAACTTGTTTGTTGTATTATTTGAGGTCTGAAAACACTGAATCTTGTTGTTATTTTGACCAGTGTCATTTTCTGCAAATAAATGCTCTAAATGAAAATATTTTTTATTCGGAATTTGGGAGAAATGTTGTCAGTAGTTTATAGAATAAAATTTTACTCAAACACATACTATAAATAGTAAAACCAGAAAAACTGATAATTTTGCAGTGGTCTCTTAATATTTTCCAGAGCTGTATATATGTGTATATATATATATATATATATGTATATATGTATATGTATATATGTATATGTATATATGTATATGTATGAGCCCTACCTCGACAATTTCAATTCCAGATTGGTATCAGCAGGGCTAAATCTAAACCACAACCATCTAGTGTGTTGTATTCGACTAATTAGAGTGTGGGAGTTTGTAGCAAATGGGCCAAAGTGAATATTTATCTCTCGCTCTCTACGTAGTCTTGAACACCAGTTTATGCATCAATTTTGTGACCCACTAGAAAATGAGCAATGTGAACCCATGTGGTCTACAAAGTTCCTCATGTTGTTAATTCAGAGCCAGTTATGATGGAAGAAAATCTGCGGAACAAACAGTTGCAATTCACCACGATTCATCTCATCATATTGAGATTTGGAGGTTTGAAGGGAACGTCTGCCTTGTGAAATTGGAGGTTGAGAGTGATGCAGGCATTGCGCTGCCATTGCTCATTGACTACAGAGAAACTAAACGGACTGTCTGGGGTTATGAATGGAGCTATGTATTAATATGGGAGGTTGCTTCGCATTAAAGTTGGACAACGTGCATTTTTCTTCTTTTTCTTTCTTTTTTTTCTTTCTT
>CM068960.1:113963851-113979446 GCA_035128595.1 Eptatretus atami
TCGGCAGTACCACACAACTTGACCCTTGTTGGCTCACCATTGACTATGATGTACAACTCAAGCTCAGGTAAAGCATTGCTGAGATTATTTATCTGATCCGGAGTCTCGAGTTTCAGTGAATGGTCGAGGGAGAAAGCACATGATACCCTTACATGCTTTAAGTTAACTGGCTGAAGTGCCTGTCCATGATGGGCAGTAAAAACACTTGAGCACTGTTTTTGTCAAGTTTGCTTTATTCATGGAAAGTCAAGTTCATAGTAATCATTCCTTTCTCCACGATGAACAGTGACAGCAATGTACATCCAGTCCTCGTGAGTTGCATTTGGGAACGTACTGTGAAGTATCAACATGACATCCTTTCGTTCTTCTATCATTGACTTATTTGCCATCACTGCAAAGGCTGGAAGAATTGGGCTGTTTACGCTTCATCGTGAAGGGGTACATATTGTCACTTGGCAACATTGGAGTGCGAGGAATGAACGGCTTTTCTCCCGCATGAGGTCATGTTGCAATCATCGCTTTCAGAATGTGTGTTGCAATTTCAGGGACAATGTAGCGTGTGCCATCACAATGGCCAGAACTGGCATCAAAGTTGCAGAGGAGCATGACACATGCTCCTTTTTTGAGTTTCAACATATGTGGTGGAAAATCGCAAGGAGTCAAGCGACTGATGAATTGATGCATCACCTGGAAATTGATGCATCATGAGATTGCTTACTATCTCGACAGCATCATATAATCACACGTTGAAATTGCCACTTGTGCTCAGTGAGTGAGTGAGCAAGTAAATGGGGGAACAAGGAAAATGGATGAAGATCATAAGCGGTCTGGAAATGTTTGATGTGGGCTATATCGCGGATAATCGGGGCAGAGGTTATTCTATGCTGTCGGAATTAAATGTGGCAGAACTAGTGAGGCAGAAGTTGGAGCATGACAAAGAGCAGGGTTCGAACAGAACCAAGCAGGGGTATTTTACACACAGGTGTTAACACATGGAATGATTGATTTTCTGAAGAAGGTGGTTGCAACAAGGACAGTTGATCGGTTTAAACTGCGTTTAGATATGTACTTTGAACCCTTAGGGATAGAGAGGTATAGGGGGATGTTGGCAGGAATAAAGGTTAGCTTAAGACTAGCCAGGTGTGTTTAGAAAAAATAGAATGTAATAGGTTCCAGGATTCATGTTGTGTCCCTGGGCTTTTGGGAATATGGTGATAGCATGGGCTTGATGGGCCGAATGTCTGTTTCCTCATGTATAACTCGCCCATTCATAAATTTGAAGGTGTCTCATGTCACCACATGCAAGGCAATGGTTCTAATTTCAGGTCAGTCAGGTTTCTTGACTGCCACTGGTAACATGTAACTGCCCGCATTCTCGGGTAGTTGGCGACTAAACTGACTACCCTCACTGGTGAGCCAGTGGGGAGGGTGACTGTGACACCCTGCAGGACTAAAAACAATACCTGCTGAAGGGCGGATGAGCTCCTCTAGGGAGCCAATGGCCATCTAGTAAGGAGATGGTGTCTCCGAGAAAAACACCCATCCGGTTGGACCAGTTTTTTAGGTCGTAGGTTGTAGACAGCAACCACTCAGGTAGTACTACCATTCTGACTTTGGAGCGTTAAAGTGGTGCCTGGAACCATGTTACACTCTCCGTGTCAGGATTGCTGGTCTTACTTTCTGTCTCACTCAAACTATAACTACCGGGCTAGCTTAAATCTCTTTCTTGCAAACAAACATCGTACACTTTCCATCATACACTTTTCTTACTTACTCATTTTCACTCCTCACTTTACATTCTCTCTTATTTCTCTTTCTTCTCATTTCCCTCAGACAGCCTCCAATTAAATATGATAAATTCCGATAAGTTAATGGCCCCTAGTTCGCGGCATTATGGGGTATGAAGAATCTCCGTTGACCTGCCTGTCTCTTGCTGCCGACGAGGGGGGGGGGGGGCTCAGACAGTAGTTGTATTCGGTCCCTCCCGAGACCCTTGCCCTTTGAACCAACATGACTCTTTCAATTCATTTCACCAACGTTCGTGGTCTTTCTTTGAATCTTTCCTCTGTTGAACATTTAGCAAGCTCCTCTCCTAATATCTTGCTTCTCTCAGAGCCCCAATTATCACATGATGTTCTTGTTAATTATTTTAACATTTTAAACTACAACGTTCACTCACGATTCCGCTTCAAAGGAGGAGTCTGTGTCTACTCCAACATCAATATGCCTGCTGTATGCCTTGTGGACTTTGAATCTCCAAACTTTGATATCTTCTGGTTTAAGATTTGTCTCCTGACCATCACTATCTTTTCTGTTTCACCTACTGCTCTCCTAATTCTACAAACTTTACAGCTTTCTTTGACTATCTTAACTCTTGCCATGAGGCCATGACATACGAACACCCTCAAGCAGAATTTCTGTATTTTGGAGACTTCAAATTAATCACCGGGAGTGGCTTAAATCCTCCCACACGGATGCTGGGGGGGGGGGGGGAGGGGGGGTTGAAGCTCTTACATTTTCCATTCTTAATGATTTGGAACAAATTATCACTCACCCTACCCTTATCCCAGATCATCATGACCACACTACCAATACTTTGATTTATTCTTCACCTCCAATCTTTTGCATTAAGCTACACAATTTCACCTACAACTTGGTTCTTCTGATCACAATCTTGTGAACATCACTTTACTTACCACCACTTCTTCTCCTCCGACTGCTCTGACAAAACACCAGTCTTGGCATTTCAAGAATGCTGACTGGACTGGTTTACGAAACTTTTTTTCTGACTTTCCGTGGAAAGACTATTGCCTCGCTTCGGGCGATGCCTCTATCTCTGCTGAACATATAGCTGAGGTTATTGTTACAGGAATGGAGGCTTATATCCCCTTCTCTTTCAAGTCTATCTCTCCTACCAGTTCTTGGTTCAATAATTCCTGCTCTGCGGCCATTCGTGCGAGGGATGCCGCATATAGGACATGGAAAAACTCTTCTTCCTCAGACTCGCATTCAGCTTTCATATCCACCAGAAATCATTGCAAACATGTTACTCGTGAGGCGAAGCATTCCTATATTTAAAATAAATGTGACAACCTCTCATCTTCTTCCACTAATAGATCTTTCTGGTCCTTAGCTAAAAGTATCTCAAACAACTTCTGTCGCTCTACCTTTCCTTGGCTTTTCCATTCCGATGATACTTTTGCTGTCTCTCCGACCGATAAAGCAACTCTTTTTGGTTCTCTTTTCTCCTCTAACCCCACACTGAATAACTCTAACATTCCATCTCCCTCTGATGCTCCCCTCACCAATCCTATGTCCCTCCTTATAATCTCCTTTCATGCAGTCAAAAAAATACTCCTCTGGACATGAGCAAGGCCGATGGGCAAGATGGCATTCCTCCCCGTGTCTTGCAGGAATGTTTCTCAGAACTTGCACCCGTGCTTGCTCGTATGTTTCGTTTTTGTTTAAAAACCCAAAGTTTTCCTCTCCTGGAAACATGCCTTAATACAGCCTATTTTAAAGAAGGGTGAGCATTCAAACCCTTCTTACTACCGTGCTATTGCTCTGACTTCCACTGTTTCCAAAGTCTTTGAATGTCTTCTAAATTCCCATTTTCTCAAGCATCTTGAATCTCAGTCTTCCATCTGACCACCAATACGGCTTTTGCAAGGCAAGATCTACAGGTGATATCCTTTCTTACATGACGAATGTCTAGGCCTCTTCTTTGAGAGACTTTGGGGACTCATTTGTTGGAGGCCTTGATATCTCAAAAGCCTTTGACAGAGTTTGGCATCGGGGTCTGATATCCAAGCTTCCCTATTTCGGCTTTCTCTCCGACCGCTCTATCTCTGTTATTGTTGATGGTCCAACATCTTCCCCCTTCCCTATCAACAGCGGTGTCCCTCAGGGTTCCGTCCTGTCTACAACACTCTTCCTTATTTTTATCAATGGCCTTCTTTCTTCCACAAGTAACCAAATGCACTCGTATGCTGATGATTCGACATTACATTCCTCCATGTCTTTCCCATCTGCTCCATCTTCCCTCACTCGATCTACATCTCGTTTCATCACAGCCACCTCTTTAAATTCGGATTTTGACAAGATCTCCCAGTGGGGGAAATGTAATCAAGTTAAGTTTAATGCTTCTAAAACTCAATTTCTCTCACTCTCACTCTCACTCACTCTCCAATCTACTTTTAAAGCTCTACAATTATACCATGTGATACAATAAACCTACTAGGTATTACGCTAACATCAAATTTATCCTGGAATCCACACATTACACAAATGGCTAAGTCTGCCTCGAAGAAATTAAGAGTTCCTATTCAGATGTCGAAGATTCTTCTCCTCTGAACAGTTGCTCCAACTATATAAAGGATTGATTCGTCCTTGTATGGAGTACTGCTCTCACATCTGGGGAGGTTCCAGCTCCACTTACTTATTGGACAGAATTGAATACAAAGTAATTCGACTTATCAACTCTCCCAATCTGACCTCAAAACTCGACCCCCTCAAATTACGCCGCATAGTATGCTTCTTCTCTTTTACTACAGATATTACTTTGGTTTCTGCTCCTGGGAACTTGCTGCTTGTGTACCTCCACCATTAGTGAGACCAAGGAACACTCGACAAGCCACGACATCACATGATTATTGTGTGGCCATTGGCAACTCAAGGGTGGGCCGTTACGATGTTGTTTCTTCCCCTCCACTGCCAAACTCTGGAACTCTTTACCTTCTCACGTCTTCCCAAACACTTATGACCTTCCCCTTTTCAAAGAGAAGATTTTTTACTTCTTCAAAAACTCTTAGATTATTCTCTCTTTCCTTACTTTTCTATCAATGCAGTTATTTTATTTAATGCCTGGCCTCGATGAGGACTATTTAGTCCGTGACTGGAGCCTTCAACATTAAATTATTTTCTATTTATTTATTCTTGATTTGCACTTTAAAGCTGATAAAGATTGAAAGACTAAATGATTGTTTCATCACATACTTTGTCTTTATATCAATAGTTCATTGATTGTAGTATTTTGTTGATGGTTTTGATGGTGGATTTGTCAGTCTCAAAACAGGTCACAGCTTTCCCTGACCCTCTTCTTATCTGATAAGCCAAGGTTGCCCTACCTTGCTGCAGCTGTTTTCAACGTTTTGAAGATCCAGATGGTAAAGTACACTATGACAAACCTTTTCAATGTCTTGAAGAACCAAATGCTGACACGACAAGAAAGTATCTTTGCTACGGTGCAGAAAAGATATTGAAGGACATATAATGATAAGCAAAAGGAAGGAACTTAAGTTTTGCATGGAGTGCAAGAGTGGTCTTCAGAAAAAATGAGAAACTTCTGGAGAAGCCTCCATTTCAGTATATCCTCACTCTGAACTTGTTATTCTTTGACCCTGTAAGACCTCAAGTGTTTAACAGAATCCTTCCTTCCACAGGATTTCTCTGACTTAATAGTGTCTCCGTGACTGTCTCCTCCGGTTTGATAGGCCTGAACCATGCCCCAGCGGCGGAGTTGCTGTTTACATCAATAAATCAATTTCCCACTGCCCTTGTACTGACCTTACATCTCCCAACCCACAGGAGTACTCTGGCTGCGACTTAACCTCCACTCCCACCTCTTGTTCATCTGTGTGTTATACTGTTCTCCTAACAGTGAAGACTCTATCTACATCTCTGTCTCTCTCTCAGATAACATGGACAAACTTTTAACCACTCATCCCAACACTCTCTTCCTCATGTGTGGCGATTTCAATTGTCACCAGACAACTTGGCTGGGTGTTGGTACCTCTCTCACCAGCCATGGAACTTCAGCAAAGGACTTCTGCGACTCCATGGGACTGACTCAATCTGTGAAATTTCCAATCCGTATTTCTCCGAATGGAAAAATCCTCACTTCCGGAATTGGTGATGACCAATTTCCCCTCAAATGTCTCCTGCTCTTTCTCTGCTCCAATTGGTTAATCTGATCATATGCTTGTGAAAGTCAACATCTCTCTGGCTATTCTCAGAGAGCTGCCTCAATGCCAGCGACTCTGGCAATTCATGCAAACAGAATTAGCATTTCACTCAAACAGATTGCTCAAACAAGCAGCCATCTCTCTTCAGGACTGATCTCCCATATCTACTGCCCCTGATGTTTACTCAGCCTGGGCATTCTTCCACGAAACCTTCTCTCTCTCTCCCTCTCCCCCCCTCTCTCTCTCTCCCCCCATCTCTCTCTCTCTCTCTCTCTCTCTCTCTCTCTCTCTCTCTCTCTCTCTCTTCTCCTCTCTCACAGATTTATCCTCCCCCTCTGCGTGCTCATGGTACACTGAATCCTGTGGTGGGGCAGTTGCTCTGAAATGACTTGCCTTCTTCCTTGAAGGCAAATCCGACCAAAGGCAATATTGGTGCATTCCAAAAAGTCTGCAACAAGTGTGTCTACTCCCAGGAGAGCCAGAAAACACAATCTGTTCTACCTCAAGAATGAACTTTCAAACTTGTCTCCCTCCTTTAAAACCTGGTGGTGCCTTGTCAAGTCTGTCTCTGGAGTATGCTCCCCTTCCATCCCTCCCCTCTCTTAAAACTTGTGACCACAGCCGACTCTGCTCGTCAGAAGACTGAATGCCTCAATTCTGTGTTTTCTTCCAAATAGTGTGTCCCTAACCACTCAGTCACAGTTCTCATCCTTCCCTGTCATTACATACCGAAATCTGTCTGTTGCATGGGAGAAGGTGGAGAAGGTTCTTTCAACCCTCGACTCTGACTCTGCTACTGGACTGGACGGCATCAGCTCACGTGTTCTAAAAACCTGCTGTGTAGCTCTTGCACATCATCTCTATGCCCTTTTCACCCTGTCATTTGTGCTAGGTCATCTTCCATCTGCTTGGAAATCCAGAAACATCACTGCATTACATAAAAAGCTGCAAAAACTGATCCCCTTAACTACAAACCTATCCGCTTACTTCCAATCATCAGCAAGGTCATGGAATTTATCATTGCAGTTGATATGAAATCCATCCTTTTCTCCAACAACCTCATCTCAGATCACCTATTTAGATTCAGACCAGGTCACCCCACCTTGGATATGCTGCTTCTACTCACCCAACAATGGATGAAGGCCCTCATTGTCAGACATGAGATCAGGGTCATCTCTCTGGACATGTCTTGTGCTTTCGATACAGTCTGGCATCCTGCCTTACTCTTCAAACTCTCTGCCTATGGCATCCAAGGCCAACTCCTCACATGGCTCACTGACTTCCTCCACGATCGTAGCCATCGTGTGGCACTCAACGGAATCCTTTCATCCACTTTCCCTGTCAAGGCTGGAGTGCCCCAAGGCAGTGTTCTGGGCCCGGTCCTCTTCTTGATTTTCATAATTGATCTCCCTGACTCTCTGGAAAATCCTCTTTATGTATTTGCTGATGCTCACCCTCTGCTGTGACATCCCTCATCCTTCAGACAGGCAGGCTGTGGTCTCCTCGCTCTCATCAGACCTTGAAAAAAAATTGCAAGCTGGTCAAACGCTTGGAATGTCTTTCATTCCTGACAAATCTCCCATGCTCACTATCTCTCGTTGAAAGGACCATCTGGCAATCCCTCCTATCTGCTTACCAATCCTCTTGAGGAAGTTCAGTCATTCAAACTCCTGGGTCTATCTATCAGCCATGATCTTTCTTAGCAAACCACATTTCAAACTTGGCCTCCAAAGCCAGCTGTCGATTGGCCATTCTTTGTCGTACAAAGTCCTTCTTTGTTGTTCTTTGTTGTCGTACAAAGTCCTTCTTTGACATTCTTTGTCCTTCCTTGGCACACCTGAACTGTCCACCTGCAAAGCTTTCATCCACAGCTTGATGGTGTACTACTGTCCCCTCTGTGCTGGCTCCCCTGCCTCACATCTTGCTGAGCTTGAAGCGTGGAAACCAAGGCCTTGAAGATTATTGGAGTCTCCCGCAATGAAGCTGAGTCGATGTGCTTATCGCTTCACCATCACAGACAGGCTGGTGGTCTCTTTGTCTTCTACCGCCTCCTTTCTGGTGTTGCACCCTCTGCACTTTTTGTGCTTTGTCCCCACATCTTCTCCCCCCCCCCCAATCACCCCAGGTTTCTGTGGGACTTGCCTGTCCACCATCAACCCCTTCTTTGTGAAATACCTAAATCCAGGATCATTGCTCACCTCCACTTATTTGTTCTCCTTTTTTTTCCTGCCTGTGTCTGACGCGCTGCTCTGGCACATGCTCCCATAGCTGACCTGGCCTGACCTGTGAAATCAACTTCCACATACCCTTCAATTTCATTCTTCCCACCAGGTCTTCAAGACATCTGTTCACCACCATCTCAGATTGACCCCAATCCAAAACCATGATCTTTTCTGCACCCGTTAAACCACTTCCCCACCCCTCCCAAAAATTTTACTTATGAATCCATATTGTCCACCCTTTGCATTCTCCCTTACCCCTCATCATTACCTGCATCCCTTGTTTGTCCGTCTCTATTTACTTTCTCCCTCCACCCTGCTGTTGGTGTTTTCCCCTTTCTCCTGCTGTTCCTTTTGTTATGTTGTATCCTGATTTGTTCCATGTCATAGCTCTTCCACAAGCTTAGAGCATGTATAAAAGGAAAACAGATGTTTTTCCTGCTTAATACTGTCCTGTCTTTTGCTGTGTAACTGATTGTCTCTTTCTGCCTTTAAATGGATGACTGTCACTTGCTATGTGTACAACCCACGATACTGTATAATTAAGATATATGACATGGCAGTTTAATTTTTCATTTCTTTTTTTCTGTCTTTTTCTTTCTTTGAAAGGTCCTTGGATTGCTTTTTGAAGCTGCTTGAAAGTCCTTAAAATTGATTGATAAATAAGTGTAAACCCTGTTCGAGGATTGGCATGTCTCATGAATTGTGGTGGCATGATGTACAGTTGAATATTGATTTTTACAGAAGAATGATTCTGTGATTTCAGTTCATTTTTGTGGCGAAGGATAAATTATTCTGCTTAATATTTAGATTTTAAAACACTTTGTTTTCACATTTTCAGATGAGAAGGGTGTTATTGAGAAGTTCAAGAAGAGCACACGGCACCAAAAGGAGGAAAATGTTGAAAATTATGGAGTTGATGAGAGTTTAAATGATGGCAATGACTATGAAGAAAAGAATCAACAAAAATCTCCGTGTAAACCAAAACAGAAAAAGCAGACGAAGAAAGTGAAGAATTGCATGGTTGCGGTTGCAGGTGTTGCCAAGGCCTCTGGTCCAGTAAGCCTGCTTTTGGAACAAGATTTAGAGCCAGGTGCTTTCACACCTATACACTACTGTAGTGTGACTACCATTTGTCTGAACCTCTTGAGGTTATTCTCTTTTGAGCTGTCTTTTATCACATTTGATATTCAATCCAGCTGTGGTCACTGTGGCGAAGGATACTTCAAGGTTGTTCGTAAAATGTTATCCTCTATGCTGAGAAGTAGTAGCAAAAAGCAATGGGAGCTTATAAACTTCCATAATTTTGCTGTTGTTGGAAGATTCAAAGCCATCCAAGCTAAAAACTGGAAATAATGTTTGGCTTGAGGTGAAAATCCCAGCTTAAGTACAATGTCTTGCTGCATCAGCATTTAATGAGCTTTAATGGACTGTCATTATGACCCCTTGATGAGTATATAAAGTGAGGTTTAATTAATGTCCATGACTGTGCTTCAACTTTCCTTCCTTGACAATGTCCTTTTTTCGAACTCTTTCTTCCCCCCTCCCCTTCCAGTCAACACCACCACAGGTTAGAGAGCATTGCTTCGTCTAAGGATTGTAGGGTAGGACTCCTGGGTTTTGTTAACTTTGTATCTCGGCATACTTTCCTTTCATCTCATGCTCTGATGGGGAAAGCAGGATGGGTAAATTGTGAAAAGGTGAGGATTGTTGAGTAATTGGAAGGTAGAGAAGCTGGGAATTTGTGAGAAGAAAACAAAAAAAAAGATTGCAAAAGCTGGATTAAGGTGAAAGGTGGAAAGTGATTTATGGGGCCTCAAAACATTTCAAGAATACCATTTTTCTGTTTGGAATGTACTGTATCGATTAGGGGTCCTCAAATATTTTTGGTCATGGGCCAAAACCAAAATTCCCTAGCACCTCGCGGTCCCCACAACCGAAGACATTTAAACTAGAGGGCTGCGATCGGAGATCGCTGATGGTTCCTGATAAAGCCAACTCTTAATATTAGCCAATTGGTTGCACTTGTAATTCTGTTTCCGAATGAAAAGCAAGGTTTTTTTTTTTGTTCTTGTTTGTTTGTTTGTTTCCAAAAAGTGACACAATTAGGTAATGGAAAAATTAAATAATTGAAAATTGAATTAATAAATTGAAAATTGAGAAAAATAAAAAAAATTGGAGAAAATTAAATAATTGTTAAATAGCAGGAAAATGATTCTTCAAAAAGCGGGACACCACAGACACCAAGACTAAACACTTAATGACTCTATCCGGGAACCATAACAAGTAAAAGCTATGTTCTGTGGACAACCCCGTCAAAATGTTCTTGCATAAAAGTTTATATCTTTACTTCCCATCTATGCCAACATTCTTCTATCAGGCAATTTGGGTCGTTAAGCATTAACGTCGTTAAGCATTAAGTTTGGGTCGTTAAGCATTAAGTTAAGTTAAGCATTGGGTCGTATTACAGCAACAACTAAGCTTGGTGTTGGTTTAAGATCTTGGGGTCCTGAGTTTGAGCCCCTGTTGTCCATTGAAATAACACCAGGTCGGTTGATTCAGCCTGTCATCCTTCCGAGGTCGGCAAAATGAGTACTAACTTACTGGGGTAATAAGCCATTTGAGTATCTGAACCAAAATCTAATTGGCTTTGTCTTGTCACCGAACCAACTCATCACCTAGTTTTGTCATAACTCGTCCACAATGCTTTGAAATATCATGCTGTATATCGTTTTTTGTCCCATATCTCAATGTTGAAGAAATACTTTTTTTAAATTCTCTTTGCTGGATCTGTATCCTGATCTACACCAAAATCTAATCATTTTGTGGTCGTCGCAACCTGTCCACCCAATTTTGTTCGAATCTGTGCACAACTTTTTGAGAAAACCTGCTCACAGACAAACAAACATACAGACAGGGGTGAAAACATAACCTCCGTCCACCTTTGGTGGTGGTGGTAATGAATAACATCGATAGACAACAGTGCCCCAGAGTTGCCATGTGATCTCACCATCTGGCCTACATGCCATGATGATGTGCCAATCTTCATTAGTGGGAATGAATAAAACAAACAGTTTATCAAAATATTGTCATTAAAGCAAGTCAAACTATGAACAGTCAGCATAGTGCGCTGTATGTGTGGAGTGTCATCGCTTTTGCTTGTCAACACAGGAAGTGCAGTCAGTGCAAATGGCCTGTTTCGTGAAATGTGACTTGGGTACCGATATAAAGAGTGGCATGTACTGTACTTACCTACATAAAGTTGATAAATGAGTAATATTCAATCAAATTGATAATGTAAAATATCAATGAAATTAGTTGAATGCAGAACCTCAAAAACACTCTTTAAAAATCTTTAAGCAATATCACTATCAAATATCAATAAAATGAAATCGATCCATCAGAGTTGCTGTTCGCAATGAAATGGAAACAAGATATGACTGGAGAAAATATTTTCATATATATATATTATTACAATATTACACACGCATAAACACAAACCCTGATTTACATCGGGATGCGTTCCTGAAAAAAAACGATGTAAATCCAAGTAATTTCTCTCGTAATTCATGGAATAAGTGGGGGATGTGTTCCTAACGTCACCACTTCACTGATAATATTTCTCTTTTTTCACTTTTGATATTGCCCCTTTTTTTGGTTAATGACATTCACATTCAAATGCACACATATATATAAGAAAAAAACCCCACAATTACCAGACATCAAATAAAAGTAAACCTCTTCTGGAAGTGGTCGAAGTTGGTGCTGGTGGTACCTCTTCTTATTCCAACTTCAATGAACGTCGACATTTTCATCGGTGGTACGCACCATCGTGGAGGAAAACATAATAACCCGGCAACATCGACTGCATGTTCACCAGCATTCGTTCGGCGAATAACATCTAATTTTACGCTGCCTCTTAGCCACTCTTCAGTACAGTACTTTACTTTGCGTCGCACATAAAAATAAAAAAAGTCATTTCACCGATTTTGCGATCTACCAATTTGGTACGTCAGTGATTTATTCTGGCGTTTTTATCAGTCTTGTGAATTCTGAAAACGCTAAAAAATAAAAGGTATGGTCTTTAAAGGGTGTGAGTGTGAGTTGAGGCGATGCAAATCTGGTTGTGTTATTAATAATGTGAAGATGTATTTGTGAAACGATGTAAAAAAACGCAGACGTAAATTCAGATATGACTGCACCATCAAGCCAGCTGCATTAATCCCTTCCTGCGTTTGTCATTTATCAGGTTGCTCTGAATGGATAAACACCAGAGGCAATTAACACATAATTATGAGCAGATAAAATTATAAATTACAACCGTGCAATCTATCCATTGAGTGGGTATATTAGGAATAGCTCCACAGTTCAGACTGATGATACCTGCGGGTCCGGGTGTGGATCTGTGGACCGCGGTATGCCTTTCCAGGACCGATGATTTAGATGGTCCCCAAGCTTTCCTCAATTCAACTGTTTCTCCTTCTGATGAAATGATAATATTCTAGAAATTGATTTAGTCGAGAATGATACTACAGACTCAGGAAGACAGTTACACATGTAACTTGACTTGGGACAGGTAGCTCTGCAAGGGTTTTTTTGTAGAATGCATGCAATTTGGAGGGGCAATCGTTTGGCTGAGAGAATAGAGCCGTTAAAATACTGCAAGGCCACCACCTGTCTCTGTTAAACATGACAGGATGCTGTCTCAGAGTCTGCTTCTTGTCACAATATGCTGGAGACCCCAATGACCTTATCTATAGCCTAAAGCAGGGGTTCTTAACTGGGGGTATCCATACCCCTTGGGGGTATGGGAACTAAATGCTGGGGGTATGGGACTCTATCTCTGAATATTTGTATATATTTGATTTATTAATTTATAGTTTGTTAGAATGTTAGATTATAACTAGCAACTGTGATTCAATATTCACTGTTATTCAACGTTTGTATATTTGTAATTTCTCGTTGTTTTTTTTTTGTAAATATATATGATAAATGCTTATTATTACCTTTCATGTTCTATTCCTAGCTATCCATATCTAAAATAAATTCAAGCTATTGACATCTTTGGAATTCATACTGTCAAAATAGGACTGGTGATGATGATTTTGACGTCAGCGAAGGGGGTATGGGATCATGTTGGGCAATCCATTGGGGGTCTGGAATCATCAAAAGGTTAAGAACCCCTGGCCTAAAGTGAGGCAAGTTGGGAAGCAGCAGCATCAACCAATGGTGCATGTGGAGCCATATTCTGTGACACTTCGGATGAAAGCTTTGTATCCTGTTATACGCCAAAGACAGTAGAGGAAGAACTTGGCCCTGTGGATACTTCTGAGTTGGAGGCCAGCTTGGAGATATGATCTTCCCAATAAAGTTAGTATCTGATGGTGAGGCTCTGTGGTTTTAATGGTTACTTGTCGCAGAAACTGACCATAGAAATGTACCTGGGGATTTGCCACCTGTTCGCTTTCTCAGGTGCACAGTGACAGAATAGGTAATTCACGTATTAAAATATATGTTCCAGCGAGATGATTGGTTGCTTAATTTGTGTAGATCGGCAGAGAATGATGCTGCCGTAACTTGCTTGTAGGAGGGGTGAGGAACAGTCCTGCCTCAAGTGCATCGTCCACAAAGTAATACAATATATATTGTTCTTATTAATCTATTAAATAGGTTTTTTTTTTTTGACCTTTTCAGGAACCACTAAAATTGTGGTGGCAGTTTCTAACACTGAAGCTGATGCACCATCAGAAACCTCGGTCAGCAGGAAAGAAGGTAATAGTCAGGAATTCTCCATCCATCGTGTTCCAGCAGGAGGAGAGCAGGACAACCGGTAAGCCTGCATCTGTCCACCGGTAATATAGTTTCCACATGTATGCTGTGCCCAGAGCGTGCATGTTGGTTTGCTGTGTACAGTTATCTACTTGCATACTTAGGAGAAGAAATACAAAAACGGGAGAAATGTTATGGAGAATCCCAGTGTGGGAAACACCTTACTTTAATTAACACTGATAGACGTGTAAGCATGAAGGTGCTACTGGTTTTCCTTTACTGTTCGGATTACAGTTCACTGTCCGTGGCTTTTAAACTTTTCCTTCTATTCCTGAATATGTTGAACTTATCCCACCCACTCTTCGTTGTATTGCGTGTCACATAATCTGCATCTTTTTCAGGCAAGGCAGTGCATCACAATTGCAGATCTTCAGTTGCCATCACTGCGGAAAGATCTTTAAGTTCAAGCACTCCCTGCAGACACACATCCGCATCCACACTCAAGAAAAACCATTCCGCTGTGAGCAGTGTGACTATGCCAGCGCAATAAAGGTGTGGTTCATCAGACACCAATCTCTTCCTTTCCAAGAGTTTTCCTTTTTGTTTGTTTTCCTTTATTTACCAACCTTTTCACTCTGATGGTCTTCGTCACTGCCATCCTGCGACCAGTCCAATCTCGTAGTGCATCAGCGGAAGCACACCGGGGAGGTGTTCACATGTGGGAGCTGCACTTTCACTTGCCGCAGCCGTGGGCACCTCAAGGTGCACATTGAACGTGTCCATCAGCAACTCAAGCACAACTGTGCGTTCTGCCAAAAGAGGTACGTATGCTCACCTGAAACAGTGGTTGAACATCATTCAATTCACTTAGAGGTTTAAATAAATGCTCAACAAGAAAGTTGAATTGAATATCTTAGATGAAACGCACCTATGATGGTTGCGCGCTTCAAATCCTGTCATAAAACTTTTTATAAACAGATGTGGCAGACTTGCACGAGTTCCATAATTCAAATTATGAAATTCCATGGAGAATGCTTAAGCCACGTGACATGATCATATGTATTCATCAATACGCTTCAAGACGGCAGAGTGTTATAATAAAAAATATATTTCATCATTGTATGATTATAGTCGTCGAATTGGTGGACGTTTAAAAAAAATCTAACTCCAAACTGTAATTATACACAAAATCTTACCTTTTCTTGGTGAATTTGTGAAGTGTACCACATTGTGCATATTTTTAGCTTATCAGGAATTGAAATTCCAGATAAGGTATTGTCATCGTGCACCGTCCGTCGGTCTCATATTTCGACTTCTCTGGTCAAACCGCTGGGTCGATTCCAGCTGAAATTTGGCAGCAACATTCCTCTCCTGACTGATAACAGGGATCCCAAAGCTCGTTCCGGTCACGTGACTTTAAGTAAGTCAAAATGGCCTACTTAATAAATTTCTTCAAAAATCTTCTTCTCCAGACCCACCAGCCAGAATGCTACCAAATTTGGGTTTCTACATTAGACCAGGGTAGGGATGTTAAATTGTGGAGGTCATGCCGATCACGTGACTGGAAGTGTGTCAAAATGGATGACCATCAATTTTTGGTGAAATTGTGTAAATTCCTTCAAAAATCATCATCTCCAGACCCAC
>CM068960.1:113984145-113999249 GCA_035128595.1 Eptatretus atami
AGTGATAGGACCAGGGGCCATAGCCTGAGAGTAAAGAAGAGGAGAGTTAAGACGGTAGGAAGGCAGGGGACTTTTACTCAGAGAGTAGGTAATGCATGGAATGGCCTCCCTGGAAAGGTAGTGGCAGCAGAAAAAGTAGATAAGTTTAAATTAGAATTAGACAAGTCTGGAGACGGCGATGGTTCACGAGCAATGTACACGGTTCGCCTTTTTTAAATTTTTTGACCTTCGAGGGGACGCCACGGGCAAACTGGCGGGAATCGGGAAAAACGTAAATGATGAAAGTTGTAGTACTCGAAGAGCACTACTTGCATACCAACTTTCATTCGAAACAGTTGAAAACCCTAGGAGCTCGATGCCCAATTTATTGATTTTTTTGACATTTTCTAAGTTCGTGACCTTGTGACCTTGACCTTGGGACGAAAATGAAAAATCGAGCTCCGTGGGGCTATGCAGGTGCCATTGGGCTAACCAAATACCGAAATCCCTGCCAGATTCGACAAACCCCTCGGAGAAGATGTAACTTGAAACGGGCTACCCCCTAAAAACACGTTTTTTGGCGTGGCTCGCCCCATAATGGGCGCAGCATGCCCATTCTCCGGAAAACACAACTAGATCATGATACAAACCTCGCACCCTAATTTATCAAGATCGGATCAAAACCCACGGAGCTATGCTCGGACAGACAGACAACAAACACACACCCATAACGAATATAGTGGTCACTTACTGACTCGTGAACCAATAGGTACCTGGAAGTTATGGAGATAGGGGTATGGGGATGTTGATAAGACTTTTGGTAGTTTGACATTGATGGGTGATTTTGTCATGTGTATGGAGTGCTGTCGTGTGGTGGGGTCTTGTCAAGGGGTGTTGTGTGTTTTTAACCAGCCCATGCCCCCCCCTGAGGGGAAGAAGATAAAGCAAAAAAAAATACAAAAACATAAAATAAAATATAAATATAAATATTTAAAATTAATTTTTATTTATTTTGCATTTTCTTCCGTGGATCTTGTGTAGATACATTAGTTAGGTGGTTCGTGCAGGCATAATGGGCTGAATGGCCTCCACCTGTGTTAGATTTCCCTTTGATCTTTGTATCCTTGAGTCCACTCAGTGCTGCCGATGGCCAAAGAGGCAGAAATGTGTCCGGGATTGATTTCATTCCTCAAAGGGGAGAATCAGGGTGGGGCTGGCATTGCCATAAAATCTTTCATGCTGACTGACATTGTAGTTGGCAGGAAAGCAGCTGAAACTGCGTTTAACCATCGGTGTTCTATCTTTTTTTTCAGACTATGACGAAACCAGAAGTTGAATTCATGTACATATTTATTTATATATAAGGTATGGACATAATGATGCAAACAGAGGAATAATTGGACAGAAAATATGCAAATAACACATGGCAGAATCGCATCCCGTGTGCAAAAATGAAATGCTTCATAGTACAGTCATGTGTATAAATAGCACACTGCTGCTACGCCTGAAGCAGACTATCAAAATGTAAATGGTAAGGTTATTGTTGTATGGTGAATATTTTGACATTTGAAAAGGAAATATCAGATCAATTTTCCTCTCCACTTGGCAAAGACTTATGGATGTGTGAAAACATCCGGATTGAAACTTTATTTTTGTCAGTTTCATGAAGAACCAAATTTTCTACCGGTTCTATGGTCCCACTCTAGAATTATTTGGCTGCTCCATAGACAACTGCATCGTTGCCGTATCTTGGAGCAGAGAAGACCTTGAACGGTTCATCACCTTTGTCAATTCTTTCCACCATGCTCTCAATTTCACATGGGAGATTTTGAGTACCTTTGTCACCTTTCTCGACAATATTTGGTCAGCGAGATCTGACTTGTCTTCTTGTTTTCGTTTTGTGTGACTTGCCAAATGTTTTTTTGTTCATTTTATAAACTTAGATTCACACAGGTACCTTCATATTCATCCTCCCACCCCTCCTTTGTCAAAAGTTCAATTTCATGTTCCCAATTCCTCAGGCTCCATTGTCTGTGCAGTGACAATTTCGACTTCAAATCAAACTAGAGCGAAGTCAATGGCACGCCATCGCGAATCCCCACGCATCCCACCTAAAGCAAAGTTTAAAGATGACTAAGTTCCACCAGGAAAGACCCAATATCAAATTTTGAGTTAAAATCTTCTGTTTTGACCCCTGTGACCCTAACTCCTCACCTCCCCCCCCCCCCCCAGGGCATGAACCAGAGGTCAAATCCAACAATTCATTACATATTTCATACATCCCCAAATGTTGATTGCAATATACAAAGCTTCATTAAAATATGTTTAAAAATGTGCTCATAATTTTTTAGTATTTGACCTATTGACCATGCCCAAAGGGTGGGGCCAACAATGATACTGCTCTCACACCTTCTTGCCATGTGGTGATCATATAACTACCAGATTTGGTGCATTTCTGCACAACCATTTAGGAGGAGATAACGTGACGGACGGATGGACAACAATAACCACCCCCCCCCATTTTTATTTATTTATTTATTCCAATAAAAATGTCAAAATGGAAAATCGAAATGTGATATCAGCTCATTCCTGGTATATTAAAAGCATTTTAAACTAGAAGAGCACTCTTCAAAGTCACGTCATCATCAGATATCACTCCGCCCACATTATTACATCATTACACATACTTGTACAAAGTTTGATTTAAATCCTTTAACCCAGATTCAAAATATTAAATAATTTTGGCTGCCAGACCATGAGTTTGATCAGGTTGAAATTTTAAACATATATTCCTCCTGACGACTAGATTATAAATGTGATGATTCACGTCGATTGATGAAGCGGTTCAAGAGGAAAAAATTTTTTTTAAACATTTTCGTTCAAAACCAATATGGTTGCCAAACCATACGACATTAATGATTTATGAAGACCCCGGTATCCCCAATGCTTGGGGAACATGTGGGTGAAGTTTCCTCTCGATCTGTGAAACATTATGGAAAAGATGATTTTTACAGGTTTTAGGGTAAATCCAATATGGCTGCCAAACCATGTGACCTATGACATCATAGGTGGAGAATGTTTGGTCGTCATGGATAGGTGGTCATACCTGTGACGTTTCGCCTCGATCTGTTCAGCTGTTTCGGAGAAGAAGATTTAAGGCTTTTCTGTTAAAAACAATATTGCTGCTGAACCATGTGACCGATAATGTCATCATTTTCACCCCCCCCCCCCCAATACAATTTAGCCCAAGATGACCCTCAAAATTTTTCATACTAATCGGAAAAAGTGTTCACCTTAAGCAATTATGATCTCATAACGAAGCCACCTTTAACATCATCAAAAAAAATCACACTAGTTTCACATGGGGGTGTACTTCACATATGCCTAGATTATTATTTTTTCTTCCATGGAGTGGTGTCGGAGATACAGAGGTCCAAAGTTTTTCCTTTTTCCAACATCTGCTACACCACGTGACCTATGACGTCTCAATTATTAAAACATTCTACATGAGTAGTCACCTATAGTGAAAATCTTGTGTCAATCGGATAAGCGGTTGCAGAGAAAACAGAGAAAATTAGCATGGACAGACGTATATGTATGTATGTACGTATGTACGGACGGATGGACAACCCAAAAGCATAATGCCTCCGGCAGCTTCATCATGCCGGGGCATCATGAGGCATTGCTTAGTACAAGCTGCCAACAAGCTTTTCTGGGGTGAATTTGAGATGCTGAATTCAAATCTTGTTGCCAAGCTCGATTTTGCATCAGAAGCAAACAAAATGGCAAATCCAATATGGCCACCGAAAAGGCATTATTTTTGGTGTTTACGTGATACAGACATTGCGTACACAAGGTAGAACAAAGGTATATTCGTTGTTATTGTCACAAACATACTGTCATTGGCAAAACACTGATTTTTCAAAACAGCAGGGGCAAATATCATGGAATATTCCAATCAGTGGACTGCCAGTAACATTTCGAATATGACGAATTGTTAATTTGGTAATATTTGTATGACATAACAAGAATCCTGTGTTTGAACCAAATAATGATAGCATATCAACCAATTTATCCAAATTCAAATTGGGGAAATACATGCAAACAAATTAGACATTCAGAAGTACATATATTATGTCATTATGTGTTCAAGTCGTACTATTTTGGGATGAGGACAATTAGCTAGTGCTTGCTGATGGGACCGCATGATATGGAAGCGGAGTGCATTGCTCAATGGAGGCATAGCTTCTGGTCGCTTGTTTAGAAGAACATCAAACGGAGAACCTTGTCAGTTGAATCAACTTGTTCAAAGTTGTACAATCGGCAGACAAATTTCTCGGCAGCAGCCAGTTTCTCCTCCTAGCTTCACCTTCCCCATGTCCAGCCGCATGCTGTAGTTCTGTTCGAAGCATTTCAAGAAGACTATTCCGGCCGTCCAAAGAAATATGATGTGCTGTCACACCTTGTCAGTGTATGGTATGGAAGGAGAGCTGGTACAGACTCATGATGAAGCTGATCGTGAAACGTTCTGATGTTGATATATTTACGTTTCTCTGCTGTTCCAGACATCATCCATAAATCCTTACAACGGATGTGATGAGAGTACACGATCAACGAGAGGAAGACATCCGTTTCTCCTGCAGACCCCACAATAGTCTGGCAACTGTTGTTTATACAGTGCAATATCATTCTAGTGTCTGCGTCTTTGTGTACTCCATTAAGATTGCAGAGGTCAGTTGATTCTCGTGATGATTGAACTTCCCGTTCATCATGTAAATAGTCTGCCACAACGATTTCCTGGTCAGATGAGCACGTGACAGGATCTCGCTTGAAAGAAACATGGCAAGATCCGCCTTATTCTCTGGAAGAGATATGAAAATTGGTCCAGCTTGCAAACAGTGGACACCTCTTCCGTCAATAGCATGCCAACATGTCGATATGATTTGATCATCTTTGTCTCGTGACTGACTTGATGGAGTATTCTCGATGCCTATTGGAAACTATGGCGATGCACTGATATTGACGGCCCGTCTGAAATACGAGCTCTGAAAATGTGTCTGCCAAGTCTCCAAATGTTTGTGCATCTCAAGGTTTTCCATAGTACAAAGGAGAGCTATACCATCTATCACGAGACATGACGAAGTAACAGGACCCATGATGGCGTCAGGGCATGCAGCATTGCCTGTCAATGGGACAAGCAGGGCTTCCACGAAGCAGATTGGGCCAGGTCCCTAAGTGTAGGGCCCCCTTCATCCGGGCCCCCTTAAAAAATAAGTTTTTTAAAAAAATAACCGATATGGAGGTTTCCGTATTTTTGGCGTCAGAAACACATGCGTGTTGGGGTTTATTCACTTATTCCTACATGCAGATTCGTTTAACACACTTCATCCGGATGGGGTGTGGCCAACACTTGTGTGTTCATTTACGTCATTACCACGTTGTGATGATGTAAATTGTTCTCACAGTCGTTTGTTTTTACGCGGGAGGGTGTCGCTGTCCATGGCAATGACGTGCCGGCTGCACCTGAGTGGCTTGGAGGCAAACACAAAAATAAAGTTGCCCTTGGTGTTTTATCATCACAAACAATCATTATATTAAACAAAAAAATGAAGGAATAATTATAGGCCCCTATTTAGGTCTCGGCCTGAGTTAGTTACCCCACTCGCCCCCCCCCCTTCCTCTCGGCACCCTTCCCAACAAGTCCAGCTTTTGTACCTGTTCTGATGAGAGCCATCAGCTTCTGCGATTGATATTGGTCCTGGCATGAGTTTGTGCTTCATCGCATTATCCAAATCCATTTTCCCCCTACCCTCATAGGTCGTAATGAGCCGTTGCATGAGACTCCTGTCTGCTCTCCAAACGATCTCTTCTCTTTCTGTCTTGTTCACTGACACTTCGTACAGACTTTTGAATGTTTGTGCTTTTTCTGATGCAGCAGATTCTCTCTCCGCATGGAATGGCCTCCCTGGAAAGGTAGTGGCAGCAGAAAAAGTAGATAAGTTTAAATTAGAATTAGACAAGTCTGGAGACGGCGATGGTTCACGAGCAATGTACACGGTTCGCCTTTTTTAAATTTTTTGACCTTCGAGGGGACGCCACGGGCAAACTGGCGGGAATCGGGAAAAACGTAAAATGGATGAAAGTTGTAGTACTCGAAGAGCACTACTTGCATACCAACTTTCATTCGAAACAGTTGAAAACCCTAGGAGCTCGATGCCCAATTTATTGATTTTTTGACATTTTCTAAGTTCGTGACCTTGTGACCTTGACCTTGGGACGAAAATGAAAAATCGAGCTCCGTGGGCTATGCAGGTGCCATTGGGCTAACCAAATACCGAAATCCCTGCCAGATTCGACAAACCCCCTCGGAGAAGATGTAACTTGAAACGGGCTACCCCCTAAAAACACGTTTTGGGCTGGCTCCGCCCATAATGGGCGCAGCATGCCCATTCTCCCGGAAAACACAACTAGATCATGATACAAACCTCGCACCCTAATTTTATCAAGATCGGATCAAAACCCACGGAGCTATGCTCGGGACAGACAGACAGACAAACACACACCCATAACGAATATAGTGGTCACTTACTGACTCGTGAACCAATAGGTACCTGGAGTTATGGAGATAGAGGGGTATGGGGATGTTGATAAGACTTTTAGGTAGTTTGAGCATTGATGGGTGATTTTGTGCATGTGTATGGAGTGCTGTTGGTGGGGGTCTTGTCAAGGGGTGTTGTGTGTTTTTAACCAAGCCCATGCCCCCTCCCCTGAGGGGAAGAAGATAAAGCAAAAAAAAATACAAAAACATAAAATAAAATATAAATATAAATATTTTAAAATTAATTTTTATTTTTATTTTGCATTTTCTTCCGTGGATCTTGTGTAGATACATTAGTATGGTGTTCGTGCAGGCATAATGGGCTGAATGGCCTCCACCTGTGTTAGATTTCCCTTGTATCTTTGTATCCTTGAGTCCACTCAGTGCTGCCGATGGCCAAAGAGGCAGAAATGTGTCCGGGGATTGATTTCATTCCTCAAAGGGGAGAATCAGGGTGGGGCTGGCATTGCCATAAAATCTTTCATGCTGACTGACATTGTAGTTGGCAGGAAAGCAGCTGAAACTGCGTTTAACCATCGGTGGTTCTATCTTTTTTTTCAGACTATGACGAAACCAGAAGTTGAATTCATGTACATATTTATTTATATATAAGGTATTGGACATAATGATGCAAACAGAGGAATAATTGGACAGAAAATATGCAAATAACACATGGCAGAATCGCATCCCGTGTGCAAAAATGAAATGCTTCATAGTACAGTCATGTGTATAAATAGCACACTGCGTGCTACGCCTGAAGCAGACTATCAAAATGTAAATGGTAAGGTTATTGTTGTATGGTGAATATTTTGACATTTGAAAAGGAAATATCAGATCAATTTTCCTCTCCACTTGGCAAAGACTTATGGATGTGTGAAAACATCCGGATTGAAACTTTATTTTTGTCAGTTTCATGAAGAACCAAATTTTCTACCGGTTCTATGGTCCCACTCTAGAATTATTTGGCTGCTCCATAGACAACTGCATCGTTGCCGTATCTTGGAGCAGAGAAGACCTTGAACGGTTCATCACCTTTGTCAATTCTTTCCACCATGCTCTCAATTTCACATGGGAGATTTTGAGTACCTTTGTCACCTTTCTCGACAATATTTTGGTCAGCGAGATCTGACTTGTCTTCTTGTTTCGTTTTGTGTGACTTGCCAAATGTTTTTTTTGTTCATTTATAAACTTAGATTCACACAGGTACCTTCAATATTCATCCTCCCACCCCTCCTTTGTCAAAAGTTCAATTTCATGTTCCCAATTCCTCAGGCTCCATTGTCTGTGCAGTGACAATTTCGACTTCAAATCAAACTAGAGCGAAGTCAATGGCACGCCATCGCGAATCCCCACGCATCCCACCTAAAGCAAAGTTTAAAGATGACTAAGTTCCACCAGGAAAGACCCAATATCAAATTTTGAGTTAAAATCTTCTGTTTTGACCCCTGTGACCCTAACTCCTCACCTCCCCCCCCCTCCCAGGGCATGAACCAGAGGTCAAACCCACATTCATTACATATTTCATACATCCCAAATGTTGATTGCATATACAAAGCTTCATTAAAATGATGTTTAAAAATGTGCTCATAATTTTTTAGTATTTGACCTATTGACCATGCCCAAAGGGGTGGGGCCAACAATGATACTGCTCTCACACCTTCTTGCCATGTGGTGATCATATAACTACCAGATTTGGTGCATTTCTGCACAACCATTTAGGAGGAGATAACGTGACGGACGGATGGACAACAATAACCACCCCCCCCCCATTTTTTATTTATTTATTTATTCCAATAAAAATGTCAAAATGGAAAATCGAAATGTGATATCAGCTCATTCCTGGTATATTAAAAGCATTTTAAACTAGAAGAGCACTCTTCAAAGTCACGTCATCATCAGATATCACTCCGCCCACATTATTACATCATTACACATACTTGTACAAAGTTTGATTTAAATCCTTTAACCCAGATTCAAAATATTAAATAATTTTGGCTGCCAGACCATGAGTTTGATCAGGTTGAAATTTAAAACATATATTCCTCCTGACGACTAGATTATAAATGTGATGATTCACGTCGATTGATGAAGCGGTTCAAGAGGAAAAAAATTTTTTTTTAAACATTTTCGTTCAAAACCAATATGGTTGCCAAACCATACGACATTAATGATTTATGAAGACCCCGGTATCCCCAATGCTTGGGGAACATGTGGGTGAAGTTTCCTCTCGATCTGTGAAACATTATGGAAAAGATGATTTTTACAGGTTTTAGGGTAAATCCAATATGGCTGCCAAACCATGTGACCTATGACATCATAGGTGGAGAATGTTTTGGTCGTCATGGATAGGTGGTCATACCTGTGACGTTTCGCCTCGATCTGTTCAGCTGTTTCGGAGAAGAAGATTTAAGGCTTTTCTGTTAAAAACAATATTGCTGCTGAACCATGTGACCGATAATGTCATCATTTTCACCCCCCCCCCCCCAATACAATTTAGCCCAAGATGACCCTCAAAATTTTTCATACTAATCGGAAAAAGTGTTCACCTTAAGCAATTATGATCTCATAACGAAGCCACCTTTAACATCATCAAAAAAAATCACACTAGTTTCACATGGGGGTGTACTTCACATATGCCTAGATTATTATTTTTTTCTTCCATGGAGTGGTGTCGGAGATACAGAGGTCCAAAGTTTTTCCTTTTTCCAACATGGCTGCTACACCACGTGACCTATGACGTCTCAATTATTAAAACATTCTACATGAGTAGTCACCTATAGTGAAAATCTTGTGTCAATCGGATAAGCGGTTGCAGAGAAAACAGAGAAAATTAGCATGGACAGACGTATGTATGTATGTACGTATGTACGGACGGATGGACAACCCAAAAGCATAATGCCTCCGGCAGCTTCATCATGCCGGGGGCATCATGAGGCATTGCTTAGTACAAGCTGCCAACAAGCTTTTCTGGGGTGAATTTGAGATGCTGAATTCAAATCTTGTTGCCAAGCTCGATTTTGCATCAGAAGCAAACAAAATGGCAAATCCAATATGGCCACCGAAAAGGCATTATTTTTGGTGTTTACGTGATACAGACATTGCGTACACAAGGTAGAACAAAGGTATATTCGTTGTTATTGTCACAAACATACTGTCATTGGCAAAACACTGATTTTTCAAAACAGCAGGGGCAAATATCATGGAATATTCCAATCAGTGGACTGCCAGTAACATTTCGAATATGACGAATTTGTTAATTTGGTAATATTTGTATGACATAACAAGAATCCTGTGTTTGAACCAAATATGATAGCATATCAACCGAATTTATCCAAATTCAAATTGGGGAAATACATGCAAACAAATTAGACATTCAGAAGTACATATATTATGTCATTATGTGTTCAAGTCGTACTATTTTGGGATGAGGACAATTAGCTAGTGCTTGCTGATGGGACCGCATGATATGGAAGCGGAGTGCATTGCTCAATGGAGGCATAGCTTCTGGGTCGCTTGTTTAGAAGAACATCAAACGGAGAACCTTGTCAGTTGAATCAACTTGTTCAAAGTTGTACAATCGGCAGACAAATTTCTCGGCAGCAGCCAGTTTCTCCTCCTAGCTTCACCTTCCCCATGTCCAGCCGGCATGCTGTAGTTCTGTTCGAAGCATTTCCAAGAAGACTATTCCGGCCGTCCAAAGAAATATGATGTGCTGTCACACCTTGTCAGTGTATGGTATGGAAGGAGAGCTGGTACAGACTCATGATGAAGCTGATCGTGAAACGTTCTGATGTTGATATATTTACGTTTCTCTGCTGTTCCAGACATCATCCATAAATCCTTACAACGGATGTGATGAGAGTACACGATCAACGAGAGGAAGACATCCGTTTCTCCTGCAGACCCCACAATAGTCTGGCAACTGTTGTTTATACAGTGCAATATCATTCTAGTGTCTGCGTCTTTGTGTACTCCATTAAGATTGCAGAGGTCAGTTGATTCTCGTGATGATTGAACTTCCCGTTCATCATGTAAATAGTCTGCCACAACGATTTCCTGGTCAGATGGAGCACGTGACAGGATCTCGCTTGAAAGAAACATGGCAAGATCCGCCTTATTCTCTGGAAGAGATATGAAATTGGTCCAGCTGGCAAACAGTGGGACACCTCTTCCGTCAATAGCATGCCAAACATGTCGATATGATTTTGATCATCTTTGTCTCGTGACTGACTTGATGGAGTATTCTCGATGCCTATTGGAAACTATGGCGATGCACTGATATTGACGGCCCGTCTGAAATACGAGCTCTGAAAATGTGTCTGCCAAGTCTCCAAATGTTTGTGCATCTCAAGGTTTTCCCATAGTACAAAGGAGAGCTATACCATCTATCACGAGACATGACGAAGTAACAGGACCCATGATGGCGTCAGGGCATGCAGCATTGCCTGTCAATGGGACAAGCAGGGCTTCCACGAAGCAGATTGGGCCCAGGGTCCCTAAGTGTAGGGCCCCCTTCATCCGGGCCCCCTTAAAAAATAAGTTTTTTAAAAAAAATAACCGATATGGAGGTTTCCGTATTTTTGGCGTCAGAAACACATGCGTGTTGGGGTGTTATTCACTTATTCCTACATGCAGATTCGTTTAACACACTTCATCCGGATGGGGTGTGGCCAACACTTGTGTGTTCATTTACGTCATTACCACGATTGTGATGATGTAAATTGTTCTCACAGTCGTTTGTTTTACGCGGGAGGGTGTCGCTGTCCATGGCAATGACGTGCCGGCTGCACCCTGAGTGGCTTGGAGGCAAACACAAAATAAAGTTGCCCTTGGTGTTTTATCATCACAAACAATCATTATATTAAACAAAAAAAATGAAGGAATAATTATAGGCCCCTATTAGGTCTCGGCCCTGAGTTAGTTACCCCACTCGCCCCCCCCCCTTCCTCTCGGCACCCTTCCCAACAAGTCCAGCTTTTGTACCTGTTCTGATGAGAGCCATCAGCTTCTGCGATTGATATTGGTCCTGGCATGAGTTTGTGCTTCATCGCATTATCCAAATCCATTTTCCCCCTACCCTCATAGGTCGTAATGAGCCGTTGCATGAGACTCCTGTCTGCTCTCCAAACGATCCTCTTCTCTTTCTGTCTTGTTCACTGACACTTCGTACAGACTTTTGAATGTTTGTGCTTTGTTTTTCTTGAATGCAGCAGTGAAAGGTACAATGGGTGGCTTATTATCGAGCTTGATGATCTCTCTTCCACAAAGTTGGGCACTTGTTGCTTGCCAAATGTTTTGGTGTTCAGAGATTCCTGGATTGTGTGAGTTGCAAGATCTTTGTTGCATATGCTGTAGAGGTTGGCAGGATGGACATCCCATGCGAGTTGCATTTTTTTTCTTTTTCTTTTTCATTGGGATTAAACCCTTTTTCACCCCCATCTCGAAGGCTGTCTTTCAGTTTGGTGCTCTCCTGACAGAAAATACAGGCATCTAAATCCACCTCATGTGGCCTTTTCAACGTCGACAGCGACTCCATCGTTACTGATTCTGAAAACAAATAAAACAAGATTAATTTATTTAAAATCTGTCTATTTGCTTGCAGCAACAACTTGATACAAAAATATTTAGAGGGAAATGTAGCATCAATCAATGATTTTTTGACCTGACTTTCAATGCCAGACGCATGGCCACATGTACAGACCACAGAGCCACCCGGTGGCCAATAGATGCACCTCAGCACAATGTTTGTTACATCGGTGACGCGTGTGAGAAAAACCAGCACAACTTCCAAAAGTCATCTTCATCCCATCATAATCATGAAAATATCAAATTTGTCAAAATAATATCCTTTTTGGCAGCCATATTGGATTTGCCATTTTGTGTGCTTATGATGCAAAATCGAGCTTGGCAACAAGCACGTTTGAATTCAGCATATCAAATGCACCCCAGAAAAGCTTGTTGACGGCTTGTACGAAGAAATGCCTTTCACTCCTTGGATAATGTACTTGTCCAATTTCTCATGTATATGATGGAACTTTTTGCCATCTTTCAACTTTACTTTAGGTGGGAAGCGTGGGGATTTGCAATGGTGTGCCATCGACTTCACTCTTGTTTTACTTTTTTAGTTTTATCTTAGCTCTCCTCCTTTTCGTCTTCTTTTCTCTCCCTCCTTTCTCCTTTTTCTCTCTCCTTTATAAAAGTGTTATTAGGCCTGGTGTGGCTTTACAGTTAAGGTTGCTGGCTTAAGATCCTCGGGTCTTGAGTTTAAGCCCCTGTTACACCAATGAATTAACACCAGGTTGGGTTGATTCAGCCTGTCATCCTGAGGTCAGCCAAATGAGTACCAGCGTGCTGGTAACAGGGGCATTGCATCAGCAGCATAGTTGCGCCCCCAGTCAAAGATGCTACCATCAGCCTTGTGCTGCACACGAAGTTGGAGGATAAGTGTTATTACTTTAATTATTGTTTATTAATTTTTTTAATTTCGATATTTTTATTTTATTTTATTCACTATTTTGTTGTTATTGCAGTGTTATTATTTCTATATAGTTTTGCTTGTATTTGTATCACCTTTTAAAAGTTACTTTAGTTTATTTATCTAATCTTCTGTCATTTATTGTTTTTTCCCAATTATTTTTTACTTTTCTCCCAGTCTTAGTCACTGACTTTTAATCCTGAACCCTGACCCTCCCTGTCAAAATCAATCCTTCGTATGCCCATGTGTACCCTGATCCCTGATTCCTCTCTGACCCACCCACTTATGACTCACTCCCACCCTTTATCAACCCTCACCCCTATCCTTTCTCTCTCCTCTGCTCTGATGAATGGTTAATGCCCGCAACGCCAGCTTCTCCTTGTTTCCCACAGCGGATGCATATCTCAATCAACGTTCTGTTGAATTCCTCGATTATCTATTGACAACGCTTTCTCCTAATGTGTATCTTTCTGTTCTCGAAGAAATGTTAACACCCATACTTTCAGCTAGTTCATTCGCAAGATCTCTACTGTGGCGTCGTCTATCACGTAGAGGACATAACCTTAGGTACTTGATATCACTTTCAGAGAGTTTGGGCTTCCTTCCTCTGCAGTACCAGTTTCGCATATCCCCCTCAGAATCTTGCAATACAGCTCCTGATGAAACCTGAGGTTGTTTTGCAATCTTCCGCATGTAGTAGCCTTCACTAGCTAAGACTTTGATTTACATATGCTTGCCATGTGATGTTTCTTTTTCCAAACTGGATTGAGTAGGGTATGGAAATGAGACATTGGATTGAGCTACATGATTATGATCGTCTTGGTTGTTAAACTTTATTGACCAAGCACAATCTACATATTACTTCTACAAGGTTGGCAGAATGTTTGACCTTTCACCCTTCCTTCCCCTACACTCTGAAACCTCATCTGCTTACTTTCACTTTTTTGTTTTAATCAATCCCTTCTTTTTTGTTACTTTGTATTCTCTCAATTTTAAATCCTCCCCCTCAGCATTCCTACCTTTACTTTCACCCCCTAGTCTTTCCCCTTTTCCACCCTTTTCCTTCCTTTTTAATTTCCTTATAGATTCTTGCTGCCTTCACCCACTACCTCAGCTTTGCTTATATTCCATGTTGTCTGCTCCATACCAGACATAAAGTAAGCAGGCTTTTTTTTCTTTTCTTTTTTGAATTTGCAGGACAAAACGTATTCTTGCCCAGGTTGTGAGAAAAACTTCATAGATGATCGCCGCTTCAAGACCCATGTCCTTAAATGGCACCCAGGTACATAAAGGCTTTACTATGTTGTATGTGTCTTGTGTTAGATAAGTTGATTCCTCCTCAAAATAAATACAATCAATCAGTTTGATGCATTTTCCGTAAGGACTCCTACGTCTGATAATTGATAACATTCTGAGGACTGGACACAAGTGTCCAAAGCCGTATTAGCGAAGATGCTTTGGGTTTGAGTCCTGGGTTGTCAGGTTTTTTCCACACCAGCCACACGTGGGAATTTCCTATTTATTCAATTTTATATTTGGAGGTTGATCGAAGTCTCAGCTACAGGTGGGGATAATTGATTATGTGAGAGCTGATTGGTTGTTCCTTTCAATGAAATAGCAGGGAAGGTGGAGGGTGGGAGTTGAGGACGTGTGTGTGTGTGTGTGTGTGTGTGTGCATGATCCTGAAAAAGTCGACAGACATGAAAACGGGCAGATAAATAAATAAAGTATACCCGCGATCCGATGTAACGAAAACCCACTTCATACGGGAAATGCAGTCCAATCAAAATGGCCAGGAGCACACAACAGGGGGTGCCATGCGAGGTAGTGTATTTTGGGCAGACATGATGGCGTTAACGAGTCCAGTATCCACCAAGTCAGGAAATGCGCAGAAACATAAGAGGGTAGTGAATGCTCCTGTCACGTGCCAAGAAGTCAATGGTCTGCCACAACGATTTCCTGGTCAGATGGAGCACGTGACAGGATCTTGCTTGAAAGAAACATGGCAAGATCCGCCTTATTCTCTGGAAGAGATATGAAATTGGTCCAGCT
>CM068960.1:114000688-114018319 GCA_035128595.1 Eptatretus atami
ATGGTCCGATTTTGTTCAAACTTGGCACAAGCACAGTACTCGATGGCATACATTTGCACCTAACTTTATTTTGCAATCTGATCAAAGATGGCCGACTGGTAGACTGGCAGCCATTTTAATTGTAAATAAATATAGGTGAGCCCTTCAACTCTGTACAACAAAATTATTAAAACAATGGGGGCTATGACATGTTTTTGTCTCTTTTTTTTTCTCCTTGTTTTAAATGCCTCTTGTGTACTCGATTTGTTGACTTGGAACAATTCTGTGAAGTTTCAAGTTTCCATTGTGGTGTTTATCTGAGGAGGAACAGAATTATGTGGAAAGAAAATGATTTTAATCCCAACAAGAGCAAGATTTAACAATGCAGAACTTCACTGGGGTGTATACACTTACAGTAGTTCTGATGATGAATGACCAGAGTTCATATTAAAGTCGATCTGATGCGTAATCACGAGCAATCGGGAAAAAAATGTGAATCGCATAAAAAATATTTTTCATAAAAACAGTTTTGACGGGGGGGGGGATACATATATACAGTCGTCCCCGTTTATCGCGGGGTTACGTTCCAACCCCCCCCCCCCGCGATAAGTGAAAATCCGCGATGAATGATGCCTCCCCCAAAAAATGCCTATTTTTTTATAGTTTAAGCCCTAGAATACCCCCACACACTCTTTAAACACATTTTAAACTCAATTAAACACATAAAGAAAACATTTGCAAGCATAAAAATGTACAGAAAATAATAATGGATAAAAAAACGTGAAAACACATTTTAAACTCAGTATGGTAAACTCAGTAACATTGGAAAAACATTGTGATGGGCAGTTGCTGGCTTGTTTCTTCATGGTGGTGAGGAGGGTTTTGTAGGTTTCCATTGCGCCATCAATAGCGTTCTTGAATTGCAACGCCCGAACCAGAGAGGGATCCCATGCTTCAGCCATCCCCTGCAGTTCTTTGGCCGTCTTGCGATTGTTGCTAAGCGTTCAAGTGATAGGCCTTCTCGTCGTCATCCTCCTGCGATGGATCAGATTGTTCCTCTCTCTCCTCGCTTGCAGACTTCGTAAGCTCAGCCAAATCCTCGTCCGTTAATGGGTCAGAGTGGGTTTCGATGAGGTCATTCACTTGTCGTGTGTCATGTCGTCGAATCCTTTCTCCTCAGAATATTCGCCAGCTTGACCGCCTTATCGCGCTGCGAATGGAATTTCGTCTGGAGAAAAGGCCTTGTATTCGTGGACGCATTCTGGCCACAGCTTCTTCCAACAGGCGTTTAAGGTTTCTTTTTTTCATTCTTGTAGAGACTTCTGAATTATTTGGAGACACGTTGCTATCGTGAAATCACGCCAATACGCCCTCAGAAAAATTGTCATCGGAATCCATGGCCTCGACGAGTGCTGCAGGGCGTTGCGAATGTAAGGCGCCTTGAAGGCGCGGATGACGCCTTGATCCATAGGTTGGATGAGGATGTTGTGTTTGCCGGGAGGAACTCGATCTGCACTCCCTCGTAGGATAAATCCATGGGTGGCCTCCAGCGTTGTCCATCAGCAGCAGCACCTTAAACTCCATTCCGAGTCGCTGAGGTACATTTTGCTTGAGGATGAAGCACTGTGGAACCAATCGGACGTAAGGAGTTTCATAATCCAGGCCTTGGGTTGTGCATCCAGTGGACTGGCAGCAGGTTTTTATTCTTGTTTCATGCCCTGGGTTCGCAGACTTGTAAATTAGCCCTGTCTTCAACATGAAACCAGCAGCATTGCCACACATTATCAGGGTTAATCGGTCCTTCTGAGCTTTGAATCCAGGGGTAGCTTCCTCCTTCATATATAACTCTGGATGGCATTTTTTTCCAGAACAAGCCAGTCTCGTCATGTTGAAAACTTGTTCTGGCTTATACCCCTTCTCCTTGATGATCGCCTTGAATGTCTCCGGGTACTTCTGGCGCTTCTTTGTCTGCAGATGCGGCTTCTCCATGCAGCGATACGCTCTTCAGTTTGAATCTTTTTTGAAATCGGTCAAACCAGCCCTTGCTGGCTTGAAATTCAATGGGATCTGCTGCTGGATCTGGTGCTGTCGATGGTCCTGGTTGGGTCGTCGGGTCATCCTCGTCGTCGTCGTCGTCTCCTTCGGTACCTGCTACTCCAGCGAATTGCCGATAAGGTTTCTGGCCTTCTCCCTGATGGTTTGGTGTCCAATGGGATGTTTTTCTTCTGCAATCGGTGATCCAAAGGCCAATGCCATTCCATCCTGAATGAGTTCTTGTTGCGTGCAGTTGCCACCCTTTTGCGCTTTGGCAGTAGTTGACTGTACGGTACTCCTGATGTGGCTTCGTCCTTCTTGATGTAGGTATGGTCGATTCATTCAAACCGTAATGGCGTCCAACGCGCAAACTTTTTCCTTCCTGAAGCATATCTAGCACCTTAACCTTCTCCTGGAGCGTCAGACCTTCCTCTGTGTGCTTCGTTCCTTGCCAGAAGCCTTAGAAGGTGCAGGGCGTTTGAGCGCATCGTAGGGCTTGGAGAAAAAAACGTAGAAATATTCGAAGTTCACAAGCGAAACACTCAAGACAGCGACACGCGATGAACTGAAGGATGCTGGCGGATGCTGCTTGCTTCTCCGAGAGTGCGCCTCATGGCAGCAGCCAATCAGCGCCAAGGAGAAATGAATAGCGCGCTCTATGTCTTTGTCTCGTGCGTTGTGTGACTGGTCGAGCGCCACACGTTATAATTTATTGCTTAAATAATTTATATTTTATATATTATTACCGCGATATACCGGGGAATCCAAGAAATATTAGTTAGGTTCCAAGGGAAAACCCGCGATGAACCGGGGCGCGATACGTGAACCGCGATATAGCGAGGGACGACTGTATATAAAACACGATTTTGGTTAAAAAAAAAAATCTTTATTATTTATTATTTGTTTATTTTTATTTTTTGACAGATTTTGATTTGGCAGCAACATAGTTTTACTTTTCCGGAACAAAATGGCTCCACCATATCACCCAAGGAACAAGTGGCTCAAGGACAGGAACAAGTGGCTCAAGGAGTTCAATGTCAAGGAGGAGGACCCGTTCAAGTTCATGCCCAACGGAAGGAATGTCTTTTGTAACAGAACAGATCCAATAGAAGCAGCGTCGATTCAGAAGGCGCAGGAAATTAATCTCTGGCAATTTGACTTTTCTGCCTTTTCATTTAAAAAAAAAATTGAAGTGGCTGGTTTGCCTCTGGTCGAAGCCTTCACCTTATTGACCTGACAAAGTCCAAGATCGAAAGCATCCTTGGTGAGAAGGGAAATCGGCTTAGTGAAAAGTTTGTGGCGGTTTTGAAAAGAAACCCAGATGTTGAAGTACTACGATCTGCTAATGCGATTTTGCAAGAAGATGGGGACAGAAACATCCTTCCTGAGGGGATGGAGCCAGCAGACGTCGCCAACCAATGTGGACGTGGAGAGGAGTTTCTCAGTCTTCAAAAATGTGTCGGCTGATCGAAGACAGCGTTTGACCAAAGAAAATCTGACTAAAATCATGGTCACAAATTGTTTCTACAATTGTTCAGTTTGAGTAACCTAGTCATCTGTCTATATTATATAATATATGTGAATATATCTGAAAAGGAATTTTTGTTTTACTCGGAATTATGTTTTATGTTTGTTTTTCAATAAAGTAAAAATTATGTTGAAAATAAATGAATATAAACAATTTAATATACTTTGTCAATTTTTTTTTTTTTTACAAAATTTGTAAATTAAAGTCTTTTATATGAATGATCAGGTAAAGTCAGTTTTTTTGGTGTAAAAGTCAGGTTCTATTAACATGATGTTTTTTTTGTTGCAACCTTGTTGTATCTATATTAATATTACATTATATCTTTTGTAAATATTATAGATTGTATGTTTCTCTCTATTCCTTGACTGTCTCTACTGTTTTCGTGTTAAAATGCACTAGTCTCCAAAATCACATATCTTGGGTTTTTCATCACATATTTGGCTGGCAAAGAACACATCTAAAAATACCTAAACTGACCGAAATTATCACATTTTCCCCCAATCTCTAGTAATCACACATTCACACACTCACTGACACTCACTGACACTCACGTCCATTACCATATGCTCTCCATTCCCTTCAAAATTGTACGAGGTTAACAATTTGATTCTAGCTTACTGGAACCCGAATTACTATCATTCTTTAGATATCTGTTAACAGTCTGCTGAATACACAATGCTCATGTGAATGCACATCAGACCTCATGATTCATTACCAGAATACCTTTTTTTTCAGGATGATTGCTTTTATTCTTAATTTGTCTTTCAGGTCGTGTACTATTTGCACATAACTCTTTTTTTCAGGTCATGCACACCTTGTACATAATTTGCATTCAAGTTAGCGTTGGCTGTAGTGACCTGGTCTCTGTGTTTGGTCAGATGTTCCAACCAGTGTCCTGTCTGAATGTCTGGGGAAGCGGGTGCAAGTGAAAGGGGGAATTGGAAAGCGGGCATCACACTGCCCAATCTGCCAAAAGCTCTTTCGCAAAGGTGGAGTGGACCTGCAACGGCACATCTGGGCTCATCAAGGTAAATTTATAGTACATGTTGCATGACGTGTTTATTATTATTTTTTTCTCCATGGTAACAATTTCAGGTTCACGTAATTTAACGGGCGAACGGACGAGAGACTAATGCCCCCTACAAGAATGGGGGAGGCAGCGTCATGGGTTTTCGGTCCTTTTACCCTAATTATCCATTTTCTCGCACGATGATGTCTGAAAATGATGCTTTAGACTCGGCGGGGGGTTGAGGGAGTTGAGGGAGGGGGAGAGGCTGAGTGTTATTATTATTGTTGATATCATGCAACAATAATATCAAAATTACTCCCGATTACCGAATCTTTCAATTTAAGAACTACTTTTCAGGCACGCATGTTGTTTGTAAATTTGAGATACCACTGTGTTTATTAAATAAACCTAGCCGAAACCCCGTCACAGCCGGATTCCGTTCCATGAGCCCAATATGACAACCAGTGGCGGCTCTTGTAAGAGCCGGATCACAGTCAATGTACTCCATGGCGTTACCTAATGAGGCTACAAAACGTCCTTTGTACACGACATTTTTGGTGTACACTACTCCTTGTGAAGAAGTCCTGATTTGTGCACGTGTCTACTTTGACGTACAAACACCGTGTCAAAACTTATCAGGTCACAGTACCGAGAAAAACGTGATGCGACCGCTAGGAGGAGCACAAAATTGGTCCTTCAGTATTAATATATAGATACAATGTTTCTTGTTACATTTTTTTGTGTCAAATTCACATTCTGAGGTAGTCAGCATGTGCAGAAGGGGTTTTACATTGCAGACGCTATTTTCGGGAGTGGAATTACACCTCTCAGCGGTGACGGTCTGGTCGACGACAGACGTAATGACGTCAGCGAATGACCGATGATGTCATGATGTCTTATGCCTCTCAGCGGTGACGTCACACGTCGCCATGGAAACGAATGTAAAGCGAAAAGTGTTTATTCTGCTTCAGAGTTGAAGTTTGACTATTGCCACTTATGTGCGATGCACTCTTACGGTACGAAGTTTCTTTCAGTCCAGGTCACAGTACCGAGAAAAACGTGACGCGACCGCTAGGGGGAGCACAAAATTGGTCCTTCAGTATTAATAAAATTCGATTAGTACAACAAAATTTAAATTGCATTTCAATAAAAAGACTATCAAAGCTTTTTGACTTGCACTCCTCAGGATAAAACCCAAGCAATGAAGAGGAAGCACCAAACTCTCACTTATAAAGTTACAATGTATGTCCTCAACGTTGATTGGTTGAGAGAGAGAGAGACGAGGCAATTAAACATACTTGATTGGTGGAACCAGAGCATCATGAATAATGAGTAGGTGGAAATGAATCACCAAGAACCAACGGAAACATAATGCCATTAGCTGAGGGCTATTTGGGAGGTGGGGGGGGGTGGTTTTCATGATGACTTAAGTTGACTGTGGACAGTGGTCACACAGTCAAGCCATCATAGTCAAAATAGATATAAAGTTCGGAGAAATTATTTCTGTCTCCAAAGAATTTTTGTTTATTTGAGACAAAGTACAATTTCTTCCAACTCTCAATGTGCATCACGTCATAAGATTGAAAAGGAAGCTAGAACGTGCCGTCTTGTCTAATGCGTTCCTGAGGCCATGTATTCATAACAGGGTGGTTCCAGTTTGTATCGGAAAAAGGATCCAGAATTCTTGTCTCGGTTGTAGTTGGACAGTCGAACGTCTGTTTCTGGAGGATGAAATGAACAGGACAAACCACAGACTGGTCGTTCTCCGCCGTGCTCTTTGCCATGCATGGAACATCGTATGTGGGTTCCTGTCTGTTTGACTTGCTTCGCGTTTGGCGTTACATTGCTTCCATTGACGAACGAGTTGAGCAAGGCGCGTACAGTAAGCATTCACGTGTGATCGACCGTCTGAAACAAAAATGGTTTGGTTCCTTGATTCATAATCCTTCCAACCATGTGCTCAATTTGTCAGATCATAAACTATCTGCGACCAAAGAATTTGTCTTGGCTCATGGTTTCACATTCAGTATACCGAATTGTAACATCAAGCGAGAGGAGGTGTTTGCAGAGTTCGAGCTTCTGTACGCTCAGATGGTCCAGCACATACCAGTATCCAATGAGGCAAATGAAGCACTTAAGGTCAGATTAGCCGATCTTGCTCACACTTACTGTGGGATTCCAAACGATTTGTCTGATTTCCATATGCAGCGTAATTGCCTGGGCACTATACGTGACCTCAAATCCAATCCTGAAATTCAGATTTGCAGACCAGATAAAGGCTCTAGCATGGTTATTCTGAATAAGAGTGACTATGTTGAGAAAATGGCTGTGATTTTGAGCAACGTGTCCAAGTTCCAACATCCGGGATATACAACTGAACGTGACCACACATCTTGGTTGGAGAAACAAATGGTGAAAATATTATTGCAACTCTGCAAATGAGGAGACCTCTCCAAGGAGGTTTACGACACAATTAGACCTGTCGGATCGCAAAGACCTAGGATGTATGATCTGCCAAAGACTCCGAAAGAGTGTGTTCCTCTACAGCCGATCCTTTCAATGACTGGTTCTACACAGCATGAACTTGCCAGCTGGTTATGTGAACTATTGCAGCCAGCACTGGGCAGTGTCTCAGAATATGTAATTGCGGATTCCTTCACCTTCGCCGATGTCATAAGGTCCGTCACACACCTAAACGAGGATTCCACAATGTGCTCATATGATACATCCAGTCTATTCATGAATATCCCACTGACAGAAGTGATTGAAATTTGCACACAACTTCTGTATCAACGTGACTTGACACCTCCACCGATCTCTGGGTCTGTCTTCGTTGAATTTTTCAATATGGCAACCCGTTCTGTCGAGTTCAGTTTCAATGATTCAATGTATACTCAGATCGATGGTGTAGCGATGGGATCCCCTCAAGGCCCCGTCTGGGCAAACATTTTTGAAGGTTACTGTGAAAAATGGGCCTTTGCAGATCCACATCCTGGAGTTCAACTCCCTTCCATCGATTATCGGTACATGGATGACATCTTTGCTGTCTTCGAGTCAACATCAGCATGTAAAGTCTTCTTGGCATACCTGAATTCTCTCCATCCATCCCGAGAGCTCACCTTAAAGATGGAACGCTCCGGCGTACTTCCCTTCTTGGACGTCTTAATTGAGAAATCGGCCGATGCTTATAAAACCACAGTCTACCGCATATCTACTTTTACCGGACAGTATACTAGTTGGGACTCTTAGAGTTCCTCTAGATACAAAATTGGATTGATCGGTATCTTGGTCAATAGAGTAAGAAAGATCTGTTCCACAGATAAACTCAATGCTGAAATTGAGATCACCAAACGAGTCTTCTTGATAATGGGTATCCTGAACAGGTCATATATCTTCTTCTTCTTCTTTCGGCTGCTTCCGCTAGGGGTCGCCACAGCGGATCATCCGTATGATCCGCATAGTGATTTGCACATGTTTTACGCCGGATGCCCTTCCTGACGCAACCCGGTCGCCACAGGATATGATACACCTATTTTAAACCGGGGTATCACCGGCCCAGTATACTGGTAACTCATTTCGCCGACCCGGAAGGATGACAGGCTGAGTCAACCCCTGGTGTATTATTCAGTGCCGAACGGGGCTTGAACTCAGGCTCTTGGATCCCAAGCGCTGCCCTAACACTGCGCAACACCAGGCATCTGAACAGGTCATATATATATATATATATATATATATATAATATATATATATATACAGTATATATATTGTTACGAGCTGTGGAAATTCGCATTACACCATAAAGGTCCCATAGGTGAGGTATTTCTGAAGTACATGTGTAGTTAGCTCCAAAACCCGTTGTATAGAGGGAATTAATGTGATTCATTCGGGCTGCGATCCTTTGAGTTAGGCGTTTTTCTGTTCTACCTTTGTTTTGACCAACCACGCCCAACAACAACAACAACCGCCAGCAGCCACAACCTACCTTCACCACTCGCTACCGCAAACCTCACATCACCGCCATTCCAACAGCACCATGGCCATCGGACACCGCCGAAAACCCTCCACCACCTTCTCCTCACGGCACTCCCGCACCACCTGTGGACACCGAGCGTCGGCCATCTTCAGCGACACACGCGAGCCGCGAGTGCAGATGGCGGTTTTTCCGAGGAGAATTCGGATCAGGAATGCTACATGCCACATCTGATCCATCCAATTAGGAAGCGCGGCGGCTTGGCCCGCCTCCAGACGCGCCTGAGGGAATCGGGATATGCAATTTGAGGATCAGGAAAGATTCACGCCCCTTTTTCTCCATCCAATCGGCGAGCGTGGCTCCGCCCCTGAGGTCGTTTGGATCCGAGAATTTGCATATGGTGGTTCCTGGAGCCGATAAAAAAGACGAGCGCAAGGCGAATCGTGGCAGAAGTGGGGCAGATGAGTACGGAGGCGAACGGCTACGGAGGCGAACGGCTACGGAGGCGAACGGCAACGGAGGCGAACGCTGCGGAGGGAGATCGGCTGAGGAAACCTGGAGGCTCGGGTCCGGGGCGAGGAAGTCAGCGACGAGGTCCGCGTGAATCGCGCATCGCGGGACTCGAGCAAGCCACCATACTCCCTCCCAGAGCATCAACAATTCCCCTTTCCCCCCCGCGCTGAGAGAGTGCGACAAGGGGCCCGTTCCCACTTTACACCAGCAGGTGCCCACGAAACCGCCGTGCAGCGACATTTTGCGGCTCGCCACGAGGGCGCGGTAGGACCCTTCGGTCTCGTGGACCTGGCCGCTCATCCAGGTTCCAAGCGCATTAGGCCCACGGGCCAGTCTGACTCCCTTGCCTTGAGGGTCTTCCTTTGCTTAGGGTGAATGCGTGTTGTGGCGCCGTGTCTTGTAAGGTAGAAACTGTATAAGTGTTGCCGAGTGTTCGCGTTTAGTCGGTCGTAGCTCTGCGTTGCTTGCATTATTGTTTTTGTCTTAAATTGAATATATGTGCATTTGCTAATTGTGGCTGTAAATACGTGCTATATGTGTGCTCTATGTGTGTGTGAATTAAATGTGCTTACTTGTTGAACTGTGCCCGTTTCGCTTCGTCTTTTCTTTATTGAACCTCCATCTTGCTTCACGTAAAAGGGTTCGTAGTGGGCTGGATACGCCCGATAATTAATCAGAACCGTCGAGGCCGACGATAACACCGCTCGGTTATCCCGATAGCAAGGAACGGACCGCTTAAGCGGTCCGTGTCCGAAGTCGACCTGCGGCGAGGGCGATCGCCCGGTTTACCATCCGCGTGGTACTTAGGTAGGTCGAGTTTGGCGAACAACCCTATCCCACGCGCGGTGGCCGATTGGCACGATCGTGGTGAGGCCGAAAGGCCCACCCGTGACTGGATCCCGGCGTTAGCCGGGAGGTCACGACTGAATTGTCCGTCCGGTGGCGAGGCGGTCGCATTCGAGTCACGTGCCGATCGCACGCCGACGGCGCGAATTCGCAACACTGGTGTCAGAGAGCGGGAAAACGAACTCTCCTGGCTCCAGCTAAATTCATAGGGAATCGGTCAGGGGTGAGAGACGACCCCCGATTCCCTCTAAATTACGAGCGATTAAATTAACCCCTTACTGGAATAAGATGGCGTCTCAAGGCGAGCGGGTGCCGGGGTAGATATGGATGTAGTATGTTTAGAATCCATGGCTCAGGATGGAATCCCCATGCAGGACATTGTGTGCAGGAACAGTTTCCCCCCCAAACGAATCCAGGCCGAAATGGGTGCGGCGGCGGCAGAGGCCGCGTGTATACACCTCCCCTCCCCCTCTCCACCAAAACCCCCGATCCTGGCCGCATCGGCTCAGCTGAGTGCACCCGACATGGCCCGGCTATTCGCCATGCTGGCAGAAATGAACGAAAAAAATGGATGGAAAACGCACGCAAAATAGAAGGAGTGAACAAGCAGATGGTACAAACTCACTCGAAATGAAAAAAACGAAATAAAAGGAGTGAACAAGCAGATGGAAACAAACACAAACAAAATGGAAGGAATGAATAACGAAATGACGGCAAAATGCATGGAATGAACGAAAAAATGGATGGAAACGCACTCAGAATGGAAACAAACACCAAACGAAATGAAGGAAGAAATAAAAGAAATGCGGGGTGAAACGCAGCAAATAGGCCAATGCCTGCAGGTGGGCATGAAAGCAACAGCGAAGTGCGTAATGGCGACGCCACGTGTGGAGCGAACGAGCTGGGAGGGGTGCAACGGTTGTCAGGCCCGCGGTGAAGGCGGGTGAGAAAAAATAATTCGGGAGACGTGTTGGGCGAGAAGCGTGGAGGTGACGGAAAAAGTGACTGTGACCAAGAGGGAAAAATTATTGGGGTGACGGAGACGTGCACGAAGGAAATAAAAATAGTGGAGTGTGAGAAAAGACTTCAAGACATGACGAAGAGAGTGATAAGCTGGGACTGGAGGTAAAAACGGAGACAGAGGAACTGGGAAGACTGATAGACAACACAAGGCAAGATGGAAGAACAGTTGGAAGCCAAAGCAAGGTCGGAGTGTGCGGAGATGAGAAAAGAATTAGAGAAGAAAACTGAGTTACAGAAACACCAGAACAAAGAGACGGAATTACAAGACGAACTGAAGATGTTAAAAGAGGAAAGGAAGAGAACAGAGAAGAAACGTTAAGGAGCCACACTGAGCAGATTGAACAATTAGAAGCCAAAGCAAAGTTGGAGTGTGCGGAGATGAGAAAGGAATTGGAAAAGAAAGCTTCTGAGTTACAAAACGAGCTGAGGATGTTGAGAGAGAAAGAACGAGAACGGAGAATGAGACGTTAAGAACCACGCTGTACAGATCGAACAGCTGGAAGCAAAGCCAGATTGGGAATGAGATGCAAGAAAGAGTAATGATGGAAAACGAATGAGACGAAGAAGGAAATCGATCAATGGAAGGAAACCACGAGATTGCAGAATGGGAAAACAGAAAGACAGTGGAATAGAATACAAAAACAAGGAATGAGACAGGGAAAGAAATCTGTCAGTTGAAAGAATAACGAGATTACAGAATGAGGAACAAGAAAGACAGTGGAATGAAAACTGAAAGAGTATGAATTTGAAACTGAACGACAAAAGGAAAAAAATAAGTTGGAACGAGGAGAAGTTGAAGGAGCAACGAATGAAGCAGAAGGAGAAATCAGGAGATTGAAGGACACAACGAGATTGGAGAGGAAGAACGAGAGGAACAATGGATAGAAAACAAAAAGAACATGAAGCGAGGTTGACCAATTGAAGAAAAGGCAAGGCTGGAGTGCGAAGAGGTAGACAAAGAACAGCGAATGAAACACAAAAGGGAAATTAACCACATGAAGAAAACCATGAAACTGCAAGAAGGAAAGACAGGAGAAGAAACAAGGAAGAGTAATGAGACAGCAGCAACTGAAACACAAAAAGGAGATTAACCAAATGAAGCAAAACACGAAACTGGAGAAGGAAGGACAGCAGAGGAACAAGGAAGGGTAATGAGAGAACAGCGAATGAAACACAGGAAGGAAATGAGCCAATTGAGAAGAAACGATGAGATTGGAAAATGAAGAGCAGGAGAAACTGTGGGAGGGAAAACAAAAACTATACGAGTTTGAAATTAATGAACTGAAGGAGAGAGTAAAATTGAAATCCAGAGAGATGGAGAACTCGCAAGAAACAGAAACTAATAGATGTATAGAGACCAGGGAGATAGAGAAAATAGAGGAGAGACTGCATGATAATGACGGGTTAAAGGACAGAAACACACACACACAGAGGTAGTGGAGATAATGGGGTGAGCTCGCGGAGCGTGTGGAGACCCGGTGCGAGCAGCGGGATGGCCACCTCCAGGAACGAGGGGAGGAGTATGCCCCTTGAAGCGAATCACGACAGGTGGGTTCGGTCGTGCCAAGCGGAGTTGAAGGGACGAGTGCTGTGACAGGTGCACGTGCAGCTTGGGGGTATAGAGGCCCGGGAACCCTTGTGGGGACACGAATCCCAGTGTGGTTGTGCAGGGGTGTGTGTTTGCGAGTGTGCGGAGATGCGTGCTTTGCGGCACGCAAGGTGTGAGGTGGTCCCCGTGGGTGGAAGCGACCCCGTGTGTGAGTGGTGGGTGGCAAGTGTGCCGGAGTGCGTGCCTCCCAGCACGCCGTGTGTGGATGAGACCCAGGGGTGAGTGGGACCCCCTGTGCAAGTGGAAGGTTGGGTGTGATGAGGAGGGTCCGTGTGAGGGAGACCGTGTGTGTGAGGTCTCTGTATGTAAGGGGATGTCGGTCGGCATGCGTGAGCATGCAGCCGCGTCTCCCGGTGTGAATGTGAGTGTGATGGAGTGAGTCTGTGCGTCGTGACACGCAGGTGTGCGTGGGTGGAACGGAGACGACGGCGACAGAGAGACACAAGCCGGGTAGCGGCTGTAGCTGTATTGGGGACCGTGCCGGGTTCACCCAGCAGCGAGCGCGAGGTCCGTGCTGTGCAGCGCACGAGACCCCCACGTGCTCGCTTGCGGAGTGAAGCCCGGTCCGGAAACGCAGCGGTGGATTTGCCGATCCCGTGGACGGACAAAGTATAGGCAGGTAAACGGATTTGGACCGGATGGGTTCTCCACGCGAGCTTGTGTTAAGCTCTAACGGGCAGAGCACATTGTCGCGTGGGGAGCCCTCGGAGTGCGAGGTTGCTTTTGGGGGTGCGCAGGTGACGTCATGGCTGCACGTGGGGTTGGAATCCGGCAGGAGGGGTATCCCTGCCGGATGGTACCGTCCAAGAGGGACGAGGTGCACGTGCAGCTGCATGACGTCACGGGCAAGGTGCAAAGTGCGCGAGCTGTGAGTTGCCGCGCTGGTGCTGCGCGTATTTGGCAATACAAAATTAACGAAAGCAAGCCTCTCTTTCGGTGGACAGGATTCCCTGGGCAAGGGTGAAAGACCCCCTTACCTGGGCAACAGGATGGAACTAGTTAGGGGAAGGGTTAGCTTAGCTAGACCGGCTCCATGGGGCAGGGGTAAGTCCTCATGGGCCCGTGGAATGGATTAGTTAGAGGATTGTAGTGAGATTTAGGTTGGGAAATAATTTTTAAAGATTTGGAGACGGTGACGACTTTGAGTGTGTAGAGGGGACGTAGCTTAGCTACGTAGTGTTAAAAGGAACGTGCTATTAGTTTAAGGGACGACGTGGGAGCACGAGGTAGTTAGGGGAGTAGATAGAAGGATGGCGAGATCAGCGTGGTGTGTGTTGAAGATTTGTGGGTTGTGAGCGGAAATGTACTTGGTGAGTAAGTGAGGCCAGCGGTCTGAGTGTAGGAGTGATTGGGGAATGCATGGTGCGATGAGTGATTGGGGGAGAGTGACTCCCGCCCAAGGACCCCGGGGTCAGTTGTAAAGTGAGTTAGGTGGGTTAGGTAAATTGACAAAATGGAGTGTTTTTGTTGTGGTGGGAGTGTAGGCTCGATACCCATTTGGAGGGGTGCAGGAGCCCTGTTGACGGGCTGGGAGCGTGGCTGCGAAAGGTGAGTATCGCTGAGTGGTACCCGGGCACCGGGCTAGTCGGCCGTGGTAGGCCAAGGGCCCATGGGGGCCGGGTTAGCGTAGTGGGCACGGGTGCGCCCGCTTGGTGCGGGGGCCCGGAGCGCCGTTAGCCACGTGGGCAGTGTCGTGGGCACGGGTGACCCTCGGAAAGGGGCCCGGGCGCCAGCCTGCCACGTTGCGTTTCAGGGAGTTGCCATGGGGGCACTCCCCGGTGTTTAGGGAGCTGGTAGGCTCGGAGGCAGTGTAGTGCCCGGGGGTGCCATCTGTAGGGGATTCGGCAGAGGGTCGTGCCTGCCAAAGGGAGCACGCGTCCCAGCCACGAAACCGTGCAAGGGCACGAGGGAAAATTCGAGGGCGAGGCCCGAAACTGTAAGGACACCAAACACAGGCGACGGGAATCTGGTTTTTAGAACCAATATTAAGCGAGAGGCGCTTGTTGAAAGCCCCGGGTATTTTAACAGTAAATGGATAGGGTAGATTAGGAAGTGTACCCCTCCGCACCATCCATCCCTTCGCTCTCGTTGTGGGCCGCTGGACCACTTTGGGTTAGATCGCTGAGAACTGGGGAGGCCATCCTGAGGCTTGGTTGGGCCTCGACACAGACGCTAGCTCTCCCTTATTCCCCTCCGGGAAGGGACGTAGGGGTTGGAGTAGGCTAGGTGACAGGATAGGTGTCCGAACAGAGACAGTAAAGGGGGTTAGGGAGACGAATTGATAGAAGGATGAAAATAAAAACAAACAACAAAAAAATAGTGGGGGCTAAATTGGGTTTTACAAATTAAGGGGTGGGTATGGACAGTGACAGGCAAAGGCGATAGGTGGGAGGGAGACCGTAGGTAGGTCCGAGCCCGCCTCTGCGAGTGGCGAGCACCACCGCACTCCTCCACCAACCTGCACTGCACGGCAAGAGGCCGGCCAACTTCATCGGCTGGCTGTTTTGCTGCAAGGCCTGTGCCGGTCGGATCGTCCGACGGCTGTTTTTACTGCAAGGCCTGTGCCGGCCAGTTCGTCTGCCGGCTGTGTTTGCCTGCAGCGGCCTTGTTCAGCGGGCTGTGTTTGCCTGCGGCCTTGTCGTGCCATGCCTTGCCTGCCCGCTCCTTTGCCATGCTCATGCCCACTGCCCACATCTGCGTTTGCCCCGTTCAATTTTGCTTTACCCCCCTGTTCATTTCCATGTGCGCCAGGATCAACAAAGCAACAGTTTGCAAGCTGCAGGAACTGTCCTGTTGGCAGCTGCAACACGGGCCTCGCAGTGGCGCCCGTGCACCGGTTTCTTTGACTCTCCTTCTTTTTCCTGCAGAGTCCATTGATCCTGGCCATGTTAGTGTAAAATTTGTAAGTTAAGTGTTAAGTTGTGTATTGAAATTTGAGTGCGCCCCCGGCATGTCTGTCTAGCGCCGGCAATTTTATTTAAGTCGTCCGTATGAGTGAGTTTGTTTAGTTAGTTACTCAGCCCTCAGGTTATTTATTTTGGGACACGAATACCATGAATGTCGCACTCAGGATCCGTAGGTAAAACGTACTAGGGAGAACTACACATGATGCCACACGATAATTTGACGACTCGGGACGAGTCTGTAAAAAGGGGAGGGGTAGTGTTACGGCTGTGGAAATTCGCATTACACCATAAAGGTCCCATAGGTGAGGTGTTTCTGAAGTACATGTGTAGTTAGCTCCAAACCCGTTGTATAGAGGGAATTAATGTGATTCATTCGGGCTGCGATCCTTTGAGTTAGGCGTTTTTCTGTTCTACCTTTGTTTTGAGCAACCACGCAACAACAACAAAACAACGCCAGCAGCCACAACCTACCTTCACCACTCGCTACCGCAAACCTCACATCACCGCCATTCCAAACAGCACCATGGCCATCGGACACCGCCGAAAACCCTCCACCACCTTCTCCTACGGCCACTCCCGCACCACCTGTGGACACGAGCGTCGGGCCATCTTCAGCGACACACGCCGAGCCGCGAGTGCAGATGGCGGTTTTTCCGAGGAGAATTCGGATCAGGATGCTACACGCCCACATCTGATCCATTCCAATTAGGAAGCGCGGGGCGGCTTGGCCCGCCTCCAGACGCGCCTGAGGGAATCGGGATATGCAAATTTGAGGATCAGGAAAGATTCACGCCCCTTTTTCTCCATCCATCGGCGAGCGTGGCTCCGCCCCTGAGGTCGTTTGGATCCGAGAATTTGCATATGGTGGGTTCCTGGAGCCGATAAAAGACGAGCGCAAGGCGAATCGTGCAGAAGTGGGGCAGATGAGTACGGAGGCGAAGGCTACGGAGGCGAACGGCTACGGAGGCGAACGGCTACGGAGGCGAACGGCTACGGAGGCGAACGGCTGCGGAGGGAGATCGGCTGAGGAGAACCTGGAGGCTCGGTCCGGGGCGAGGAAGTCAGCGACGAGGTCGCGTTGAATCGCGCATCGCGGGACTCGAGCAAGCCAGCCATACTCCCTCCCCAGAGCATCAACAATTCCCCCTTTCCCCCCGCGCTGAGAGAGTGCGACAAGGGGGCCCCGTTCCACTTTACACAGCAGGTGCCCACGAAACCGCCGTGCAGCGACATTTTGCGGCTCGCCACGAGGGGCGCGGGTAGGACCCTTCGGTCTCGTGGACCTGGCCGCTCATCCAGGTTCCACGCGCATTAGGCCCACGGGCCCAGTCTGACTCCCTTGCCTTTGAGGGGTCTTTCCTTGCTTAGTGTGAATGCGTGTTGTGGCGCCGTGTCTTGTAAGGTAGAAACTGTATAAGTGTGCCGAGTGTTCGCGTTTAGTCGGTCGTAGCTCTGCGTTGCTTGCATTATTGTTTTTGTCTTAAATTGATATATGTGCATTTGCTAATTGTGGCTGTAAATACGTGCTATATGTGTGCTCTATTGTGTGGTGAATTAAATGTGCTTACTTGTTGAACTGTGCCCGTTTCGCTTCGTCTTTTCTTTAATTGAACCTCCATCTTGCTTCACGTAAAAGGGTTCGTAGTGGGCTGGATACGCCCGATAATTAATCAGGAACCGTCGAGGCCGACGATAACACCGCTCGGTTATCCCGATAGCAAGGAACGGACCGCTTAAGCGGTCCGTGTCCGAAGTCGACCTGCGGCGAGGTGCGATCGCCCGGTTTACCATCCGCGTGGGGTACTTAGGTAGGTCGAGTTTGGCGAACAACCCTATCCCACGGGGTGCCGATTGGCACGATCGTGGTGAGGCCGAAAGGCCCACCCGGACTGGATCCCGGCGTTAGCCGGGAGGGTCACGACTGAATTGTCCGTCCGGTGGGCGAGGCGGTCGCGATTCGAGTCACGTGGCCGATCGCACGCCGACGGCGCGAATTCGCAACAATATATATATATAAATATATATATACAGTAATATATATGTATATATATAAATATATATATATATATATATATTATATGCACACATACACAAATTCCTGAATCCACCAAAGAATCCAATAATCGGACCAACCTGGTAAATGTCCTGAATACCTACGTCTACTTTGGAAAGGCAAAGTATCTCAACGGTTTGAAAACCAGATCAAACAGACAG
>CM068960.1:114019693-114042551 GCA_035128595.1 Eptatretus atami
AAGTTTTTTTTTTTTAATGATGTAACAGATCCCTTTGTTATGACGTCATAATTGCATATGAAGACACTACTTCTGTTGCGTGATTCAGCAGCCATATTGTTAGAAAAAGAAAAAAAACCTTCAAAAATCTTCTTCTCTGAAATGGCTGAACAGATTGAGGTGAAACTTTATACGTGTGACCGCCTATCCATGACAAACGAAAGATTCACACGTATGACATCATAGGTCACATGGTTTGGCAGCCATATTGGATTTACTCTAAAACCTTCAAATCTTCTCCAGACCAGCTGGACAGATCGAGGGGAAACTTCACACAAATGTTCCCCAAGCCTTGGTGTACAAGTTTGTCAAGGAATAATTGATAGGTCACATGGTTTGGCAGCCATATTGGATTGAAAAAAATAATAAAATATGTTTTCTCTGGAACCTATTAACAATCGACGTGAAACTTCAAAAATTATGATCTCGTGTTGATGGAGAATACATGTTTTAAATTTCGACTTGATCAGACACATGGTTTGGCAGCCAGAATTATTTTAGTTTTTTGATCTGGTTCTTTTTTATTCGCCCATATATATATTTGGGCGTATTATGTGATACCGGTCTCGTCCGTCTGTCTGTCCGTCCGTCCGTTCCTTTCCGCACTCTAACTCCCAAAGTTTTCAACTTTCACGTTTCATATTTGGTACATAGGTACAGACTGTGGAGACGGTGTGTCGCGACATACGTTAGTCATCTAAAGTGGTTGCCATGGCAACCAGGATGCTGTTTTCCATGTAGTAGCACAATTCTGTATACACCTTCTTGTTCGGGCGTATATTGTGCTCACTTGAGCTCTTGTTTTTTTTTGTTTTTTTTTGAATAAGGCTCACTTGGCTATGCCTGGATTGGTTTTAGGGTAGAGGAGTTGCATCTGAAATGTGAATCCTATCCAGGATCCTCCTGATGATGTTATCTTTGCTTTTTGGTTGTTTGGGTTCCTTCTGAATACTCCAATGAAGGACTTGTACCTATTTGGTCTTCCACTTGATTTGAATCGAATTTATTTTAATCCCATTCTAAATTCAATTGAATAATAATAAACACCATGGGTCAGGGTCAGGTGTCCAATCAAAGCGGGACGTCTTGGTACCCGGTCATCACTGCCAGCAGTTATCAAGTGGCAGTTCTCATTATGTCACTTATTAATTACGTATCACACCAGTACACAAACACCACACAAAACAAGTCCTGAACAGGGTCTGTAATCTCTGATTGCTCTTTTTCTTGTTATTTTTGTTATTGGAAGTGGCTTTGAAAGAAAACGGCATGGTAAGCTATTTACCTTAACACGGCGTTTGTTCAAGGAGGAAAAAAGACCCTTTGTGGAGGGCGGATATTATTATTAATATTTATATCGTTTTGTCATTCATTGATATGATGCAATTATTAATGGTGTTATTACTTTTCTTATGAGAAGCAGCCTTGCAAAAATGCTACGATTAAAGCTGTCTTAACACTGCTTTGTACCATAACAATTATTTTGCTTGAGGTGGAAAACCCCCTTTGGAAGGGGTGGGTGGGGCTGGGGGGGGGAATGAAGTCGCTAACATCCTCCATCATGTGACCGCTTATGAACACCTAATTAGTCCTCCTGTCAAGTTTGGTTGAGATCGGATAAGTTGTGATTGGAATGTATTGCTGTCAAAAGACAGACAGGCACCAAACTGCTTATTTCGTTTGATGATAGAAAATAAATTTCTCACAAATTGAGGTGCATTATTTTACCTCGTGTTGATTTTGACCATCACTTGTTTCAGGTGTGAAGCCATACAAGTGCCAGCATTGTGATTATGCCACGTGCAACCAGAGCAATCTTCGAAGCCATGAAGAACGACACCAGCCTGATCGTACTCACCTGTGTGATATCTGTGGCAAGAATTTCAAGTCCAAGGCCACCCTTTGCAGTCACAAGCAGCTGCACACCCGAGGTAATTGCACACTTTGATAATGTCTGTACATGAGTTGCGGCATTATTTTTTTTCCTGTACTTTAGTGTCCTCCATCCACTACACCTTCCATCACATTTCATTATTGGGGTGAAATGTGCAATTTTTGATGTGTAAACTCGTTTTGGAGTGAAGTGTACACTTCATAATGATTATATGCTCATGCTGGAAGGGGGTGGGAGGTGAGTGTTGTCGTCTTTATGAATTAAAAGTTCATATTGGAGCGTGAATTGGGCATGGTATGTTCGATAAGCTCATTACGGGGTGGCGGGGGGGGGGGGGGGGTCACTTCAAATATATATATATATATATATCGCACACACACACACACACACACACACACACACACACACACACACACTGGGGTAGAAAAGTCTGAGTCCAGAAGCAAATTTATTAAATTTGATATTTTGTTATTGTACAGCTATCGTGTATGTGGCATTATGTCCGTAGCCGAAATAGTACCCCCCTGGTGGTGTATGCCCTAGCCCAGTCGTGGATGGAAACTGAACCTCAAATTCAATTGAAAGATATATGGCACACAAAATAATTGAAATTCAAATTAATTAAATAATGCAGCTATGACAGAAAATGAATATATGAGCTCTTTGAGAAGAACAGTACTAAAGTGTGCCCATCATAGATGGGCCCTTCAGCTAGTGATGACAAAATAAATTGTAATGTGAAACCAAAAGCTCTTCCTCGTGGTTTCCATGAACTTTCCATGAAAAAGATCTTTTAACACTTATTACAATGAGAAGAATCAAATCTGTTTTGACATGTACAATTTGGACCCGCTTTACATCGTCTCTTTCTACGTTGTTTCGCTTATACGTCACTCATGAGGATTGGTACAAATCCATTATATGTCGCCATTGATTCGCTTATACCTCATAATAAAGAACGAATCAGGGCAGACGAGTTGTCACGTATGTTGGTTGGTGTTACTTGCGACGTATCACAACTCCCTTCCACCTCGTATTGCTCAGTCTCTGCCTTTGTACTGCCAACTTTGCTGACATTGTTGAACGTTGTGAATTGCAATACGTTTTAAAAAAAAAAAATTCGATCAGAACTCTTCTGAAAATGTTGGTAAACTCCTGGTAAGTGTTATTGTTGTTGGTGGTAGTAAAAATAAAAAAAAAATTAAAATCTGTATCTATAAATACATATATATTTAAAAGTGTTGCCCTTGAGGTTAAGTTAAACGTGTCAAAGTATTTTGACGCCGGAAAATGGGCAGTTGATATCGGCCGAGTGGTTGGCTTACTTCGACGATGGTGCGAACAATTTGTATGGATGCAGAAAAAAGTGAGTGAGAGTGCACAAAGTGTTACACCTATGAGTGCGACTAAATAACTCTTGTGAGAAGTAGTTATCCCAGCAGCAGTTATGACAGGAAGGAGGATTTAGATCGATAGCTCGCCTATTCTTTGCGAAGGACACCTTGGGATCCTTAACTTCCACCAACTAATGCCAGAAGATGGGCACCAGTTATCTCTTAATGAATGTTCGCTTAAGTGTTTGTAACCCCAATGAGCAACAACCATAAATCTGATACCTGGGTGGGTTCTCTTCACCCTAGCGGCCGAGATTCTCATATGTTCTCCCTCTTTTCCCTCTGTTTAATTCTCAAATCACTCCCATTGGCCTTTCCACAATAAAACTGCACATCAACGTGGCACATCCACGTGAGCTTGCTGCAAACCCTCGCACACGCTCTGGTAAGATAGCGCATCCCCATGAGCTGCATTAACGCTGCAAGAGCACATCCATGACACTTGTGGGGTGGCGGAGGGACCGCTCCGCGGGAGGTCGAGGACCCGACTGTAAAAGGCAGTGACACTCGCATGCTCGTAGGCGCAACTCTTAGCATCAACATTTATCATGTTTTTATTTGCAATTTGCGTCTCACCTCAACAATCAATGCAAAGGTTGTATTTATTAGTCAATTTGTTTGTAGCAAATTGGGTAGGGTATCCCAACATAAATTAGAACATGGAACGACGATGTGCCACTTGACAACATCACTCGTAAATCATTATCACTCAGGTAAGGCAATTGTCCCTGCCTATCCCGACCAATGTGCGGTTGTATGGTCTTATTTACAGTGAGGCGGCTTGTGTGTGGACAATGTGACTATACGGCAGCCACCAAGGCTCATCTTCAGCGGCATATGGAGCAGCACAGCACGCTCAAGGTACCCACCATATATGTCAGCCTTGCGTTTTCTGTTTAACTTGTTGTTTCATGGTAATTTAGCGTGGATGTCCGTTTTCCTCAGCCATTCATTGCCAACAATGTTCGTACTCATGCAATACGGCAAGCACATTGAATCGCCATTACAACCAGAAACACCAGGGCTTTCTCTGTGCAGCTCGTGCAACCCCTCCCCAAGTTGATGCAGCGCAGTTAGGTATGCTTTCTTCTCCATGTTTGTTAGGCCCCTCCTCCCCCATACTCTTTCATTCTGAAGTTTTGATAAAACCTGTTTGATAATTTTAGAGACATTCGGTTAACATCTGATATAGGGAAGTTTATTTTCCGCACTTGAATGCTTTATTGTTGCTTATAAAGTACAAAGATGGTCTGTATTATATGTGGACCTTTTTTGTTTCTAAATAACAACTATAACGAGAGAGTTCACAGAACATGATACCCTGTGAAGTGTTTATGTGCACACTGCAATTTTAATAAAGTGACAAGTCTGAAGACGGCGATGGTTCACGAGCAATGTACACGGTTCGCCTTTTTTATTTTTTGACCTTCGAGGGGACGCCACGGGCAAACTGGCGGGAATCGGGAAAAACCTAAATGATGAAAGTTGTAGTACTCGAAGACCACTACTTGCATACCAACTTTCATTCGAAACAGTTGAAAACCCTAGGAGCTCGATGCCAAATTTATTGATTTTTTTGACATTTTTCTAAGTTCGTGACCTTTGTGACCTTGACCTTGGGACGAAAATGAAAAATCGAGCTCCGTGGGGCTATGCAGGTGCCATTGGGCTAACCAAATACCGAAACCCCTGCCAGATTCGACAAACCCCTCGGAGAAGATGTAACTTGAAACCGGCTACCCCCTAAAAACACATGTTTTTTTGGGCGTGGCTCCGCCCATAATGGGCGCAGCACGACCATTCTCCGGAAAACAACTAGATCATGATACAAACCTCGCACCCTAATTTTATCAAGATCGGATCAAAACCCACGGAGCTATGCTCAGGACAGACAGACAGACACCCATAACGAATATAGTGGTCACTTACTGACTCGTGAACCAATGATTTTAAAGATCATTAAGAAAAAAAAATCCATATGTTTAGCACTACTGAAGCAGTCTTGTACACCACCATTATACAGTACACTGTAATAAGATGACAGTGAGAGTCGCACTTTAGAAGATGGAGGCTTTGTTGTTCACCGTAGAACGCAGCGTCAATCGCCAATGGACATAGCCATATCGTCGGCCTCTTGTTCACACCGAGACTGCACCCTCTCACGTGCCAAGTCCACTTCTCAGGGTCTGTGCTTGACAGCTCCTATTATATACACCACCAAATAGAACTTGTCCAATACTGCAAAACTTGTGGTTCTTGGAAGTATTATGAGGGCAATTTGTGTTCTACAGTGTTCAAGTATATACAGAAGATCAATTTTTTCTTTTGTGTATACATAGTCCAGGCTCGAAGTCAAGACACAACATTACACAAAAGGAACAGCAGGAGAAGGGGGAAACACCAACAGCAGGGTAGAGGACGTGATGAGCAAAATAGACGTAGATGGGCAAACGATGGATGCAAGTAACGATTAGGGGTAGGGGAAAATGCAAGAGGTGGACAAGTGGATACAGAAGCAAAATTTTGGGAGGGATGGGGGATGAATTAATTGATTAATAGGTGCAGAAAAGATGATTGTTTTGGATGGGCGATGATTTGGGATGGTGGTGAACAGCTGTCTTGAACACCAAGAGGTGAGAATGAGATTGAAGACAGTGTGGAAGTTGGTTTCACAGGTGAGGAAAAAAAGAACAAATGAGTGTAGGTGAGCAGTGGGTCTTAATTTTTGGCAGTTTCACTGGGAGGGGTTGCTGGTGGACCACGTACATCCTGCAGATACCTGGGGAGGGGCAAAAACGGAGAGGGCAGAGGGTGCAAGACCAGAAAGGAGGCGGAAGAAGACAGAGCGACCACAAACCTGTCGGCGATGGCGAAGTGACAGGCCCTTAGACTCGGCTTAATCGCGAGAGATTTCAATGATCTTGAAAGCCTTTGTTTCCACGGCATCAATCGAAGCAAGGTGTGACTGAGACACGGAGCCAGCACAGAGGGGAGAGCAGTACTCCATCAAGCCGTGGATGAAAGCCTTGTATTGTAAGTGGAAAGAAGCTCAGGTGTGCCAAGCCAAGCAAGGACTTTGCACAACAGAGAATGCCTCGTCGGCATCTGGCTTTGGAGGCCAACTTTGAAATGTGGCTTGCCCAAGAGAGATCATGGCTGAGAGTGTGAGACACGAGTTTGAGTGATTGAACCTCTTCGAGAGGGTTTTGAGAAAGTGGATGGGAAGATTTGCGGTACTGTCCTGAGAGAGAGATTGAGAAAGAGATTTCTCTGGGTTAAAAGACGTTTTCTAAGTGCTTGATCAGTTTGTGAGTTTTGTCAAGTTCTGAAGAGAGGGAAGAGGCTACCGCTCGTCTGTCTGAAGGATGAGCGAAGTCCCGTCAGAGGTGAAGACGTCAGCAAAGAGGAAGAGGATTTTCCAGAAAGTCAGAGAGATCATTGATGAAGATTAGAAATAGGACTGGGTCCAGAACACTGCCTTGGGCACTCCAGCCTTGACAGGGAGAGGAGAAGAAAGGATTCCCTTGAGAACCACACGTTGACGACGAGAGTGGAGGAAGTCAATAATCCAAGATGGAGTTGGCTTTGAATTCTATGAACAGACGGTTTGGAGAGTAAGGTGGGATGCCAGACTGTATCAAAAGATCGAGGTATGTCCAGAGAGATGGCCCTGATCTCATTTCTGATAATGAGGGCCTCCATCCATTTTTGGGATAGCATAACAGCATGTCCAAGGTTCGAGTGACCTGATCTGAATCTGAATTTATGAACCGAAATGAAGCTGTTGAAAAAAGAATTATTTTATGTCAACTGCGATGATGATTCGATTTAAATGATTTAATTGAAGGTTTAAAGAGGTTTAAAGTGTATAAATAAATGGATTCCGGGTTTTACCGCAATTTTACCCAGAGTCTATTACATCACCCTATCCATCACGTTACATTTAGTTATTTGTGCCTGTTGTTTCGCATTGCGCGAAGTAACCAACTCCTCATTAATGAAGAACCTAATATTGTTAACATGCAGTGTTCACATATGAACTGGAATGATAAAAACTCTTTCGTCGGACATCCTCATCTCACTGGCCAGGCTATCAGCACGTGGTTCGCTTTGTACACTTTCACCTCCATCTTTAAATGATTGCACCAGCCAAACATAGATGTCCTCAACAGACAACTGCACCGAACTGTGCAGCCATTTGTCTAAATTTCGACATGTCGGATGTTTCCAGAAACCCCCATAATAATTATTAGCCATCCCTCACTTACTGCTGTGCCGGTTTTTGGCGCATATGTTGAAGCGGAGGAAGTAAGTGGCTACCTTAAAGTAGTTGGTAACCATTACATTAAGACTAATTCCTTCGAAAATTATTACAGACATATGATGATCTACCTTTCATGAACAAGGTAGTAAAATTTTAAGCACCATTTTAATTGAGCCATTTTCTTTCTTTCCTTCAGCTGCAGGCGTGATTAAGTGCCCTGTTTGTGAATTCGTTTACATGACCAAGTGGGAGATGAATCGTCATCTCAAGAACAAGCACGGCATGAAACTGGTATATCTTTTTCAACACACACCTTTAACATACAACATGACGCGACTGCACACGTCGTTAACGTGGAGCGGAGCACACGGAATTGTGAATGTACTCGTATATTGCACTTAATTATTACGTCCGCATCGAAGGTGAAGGAGGTTATGTTTTCAACCCTGTCTGTCTGTTTGTTTGTCTGTTTGTTTGATTGTTTGTGTGCAGGATATCTCAAAAAGGTGTGGACATATCCGGATGAAATTTTGTGGACAGGTTCCTTGTGTGACAAGGACAAACGGATTGATTTTGGTGAAGATCCGGATCCGATCCGAATCTGATAATTTTTTTAAAAAGTGATTCTTTACCATTACGAGATTGGGCCAAAAACGATATAGTACTGTATCGCATGATATTTCAAAAATGTAATGGGCCCGATATGTTCTCGTGGATCAGGCATTGCGTGGCGGAGGTATATTCTCTACCGAGTGCCCTTCTAGTTGTGACTGTATTTGTCCATATCTCTCTTCAAAAGATCACAACCCTCAGTGGCGGATCTAGAGGGGGGTTGCAACCCCCCCCCCCTTCAGCTGCTAAGTACCCCTCACTCAACCCCTCCTTCCATCAACCATCCTGAGGGATGTTAGTTATTTGTGCCTGTTGTTTCGCATTTCACGAAGTAACCAACTCCTCATTAATGAAGAACCTAATATTGTTAGGGTTAGACTAATACAAAGTCTACAAAGGTTAGGGTTACAAAGACTAATAACTCAACAGAAGTGAGATTATGCATTTTCACCTTTGTAAACACCCCTTTTAAGGGTGGGGCGATGACTGGAAAGCGACGCGCTGTGGCCCAAACCTTGCTCATCTATTGGGCCACAGTTGCCCTAGCCACGCCCTGCCAGGCTCCGGGACCAGAAACGCCGCTCAGTTGCCTCCAGCTTCAGCATGGCTCGAGCTCCTGACTTCACATGGGGCATGCTCCCCGAGCTGGCACCCTGGCCCTGAATGTGCACCGAGTGCAGTCTGAATGTCGAATAGCAGCGGATTTTCTTCGCCACCCATGGGCTCCTTCACAAGCCAAAATGCATACCCGGGACCTGAACCAAACTCCCAGATCGCCCTTCTCATGACCCCTCCTCGCTGCCCCGGTCTTGCCGTGGTCTAGTGACTCGATGGGGGCTGTATAAATTCTGGACGCTCACCCGGGACGTCCCCGGTGAGACTCGGCGGAGCTATTGGCGTCTCTTGCGTGGTCGAGCATCGCTCTGTGCGAGGACATCCGACGCCGCATGGTGCTCCTCAAAATAGAGTGGCAAATGTAGCAATGCAGAGGATTGAAGGGGTGCGGAAATATTTTTCCCGTGTGCGGAGGTGTTTGTGTTCAAAGTTGTGCGATTTGGTGAGCGAGGTGCGAAGTAAGGTGAGGTGCCGTTGGGAATTGGCGTGCAGATTGAATGAAATTATGGCTCGTGAATCCCATGCACAGGTTGTGTAGTGTGCAGCATGGATGTGGATGATCTGAGTCATGAGAGGCATCGTGGTGTGTTTATAAACAATTGCCTAATGAATGGTGTGTGTTCTTGCATGCTTGTTCTGTACTATGGCTAAAAGGACAGGGTTAGAGTAGGGATCAGAGTCTGAATCAGAGATATTTATTAAGACCTAACTACAAGAACCACACAACGCACTTCATCCCGTTAACCCACGAGACATGAGGGGAGGACTAACTCCATGAAGACGAATGAAATAACTGCCTGGGGATCACCGTATATTGGGTGCCATTGCCTTAGGGCTTAGAGGCATGTGGTTTTGCAGAACCGCTACAATAGTTTTCATCGCAAACTTTGCAAAGTTGTTGGCCGAAAGTAAAAACTTTTGTTACCGATTGAGTTTCTTACTTCTGGATCGTCATTGTTTCATGGAGGTTTTGACCTTTTCCTCCCCACAATCCTTTCGTTATATATATATATATATATATATATATATATATACATATATATATATATATATATACAGTATATATCCACATATAGTCACGGTCGTTGCCCGTGGATAACTCCATTCCTTCATGCCATCTCACCTGTACCCTCCGTACATCATTCACACAACACACATTCATCCTTTAGACTATAGGCCCTGTCCATCATATCACTTCAGAAAATTATTTTTTGTGGTCCACTCCTTGGCAGAGGATGAAATATTGTTTAAAGTGTACCTATATATGCCTAAACATTATTCTAACTTTTCCTACTTTCAGAAGTTGCACGTTAGCCACACATTCCTGATTGATGCCAACACAAACATGCACAATAGCACGAGATGCCAACACAAACATGCAACATAAAGGGGAAGGCAAATAAGTAGCATGAACATTTTGGTTGCCCATTCCTGATTGATGCCAACACAAACATGCACATTGGCACCAGCTTTTTAAGGTGGTGCATCGGCCGCATTTACTACTGTCCACACAACTCACACGTATGACATCATAGGTCACATGGTTTGGCAGCCATATTGGATTTACTCTAAAACCTTCAAATCTTCTCCAGACCAGCTGGACAGATCGAGGGGAAACTTCACACAAATGTTCCCCAAGCCTTGGGTGTACAAGTTTGTCAAGGAATAATTGATAGGTCACATGGTTTGGCAGCCATATTGGATTGAAAAAAATAATAAATAATGTTTTCTCTGGAACCTATTAACCAATCGACGTGAAACTTCAAAAATTATGATCTCGTGTTGATGGAGAATACATGTTTTAAATTTCGACTTGATCAGACACATGGTTTGGCAGCCAGAATTATTTTATGTTTTTTGATCTGGGTTCTTTTTTATTTCGCCCGATATATATATTTGGGCGTATTATGTGATACCGGTCTCGTCCGTCTGTCTGTCCGTCCGTCCGTTCCTTTCCGCACTCTAACTCCCAAAGTTTTCAACTTTCACGTTTCATATTTGGTACATAGGTACAGACTGTGGAGACGGTGTGTCGCGACATACGTTAGTCATCTAAAGTGGTTGCCATGGCAACCAGGATGCTGTTTTCCATGTAGTAGCACAATTCTGTATACACCTTCTTGTTCGGGCGTATATTGTGCTCACTTGAGCTCTTGTTTTTTTTTGTTTTGTTTTTGAATAAGGCTCACTTGGCTATGCCTGGATTGGTTTTAGGGTAGAGGAGTTGCATCTGAAATGTGAATCCTATCCAGGATCCTCCTGATGATGTTATCTTTGCTTTTTGGTTGTTTGGGTTCCTTCTGAATACTCCAATGAAGGACTTGTACCTATTTGGTCTTCCACTTGATTTGAATCGAATTTATTTTAATCCCATTCTAAATTCAATTGAATAATAATAAACACCATGGGTCAGGTCAGGTGTTCCAATCAAAGCGGGACGTCTTGGTACCCGGTCATCACTGCCAGCAGTTATCAAGTGGCAGTTCTCATTATGTCACTTATTAATTACGTATCACACCAGTACACAAACACCACACAAAACAAGTCCTGACAAGGGTCTGTAATCTCTGATTGCTCTTTTTCTTGTTATTTTTGTTATTGGAAGTGGCTTTGAAAGAAAACGGCATGGTAAGCTATTTACCTTAACACGGCGTTTGTTCAAGGAGGAAAAAAGACCCTTTGTGGAGGGCGGATATTATTATTAATATTTATATCGTTTTGTCATTCCATTGATATGATGCAATTATTAATGGTGTTATTACTTTTCTTATGAGAAGCAGCCTTGCAAAAATGCTACGATTAAAGCTGTCTTAACACTGCTTTGTACCATAACAATTATTTTGCTTGAGGTGGAAAACCCCCTTTGGAAGGGGTGGGGTGGGGCTGGGGGGGGGGGAATGAAGTCGCTAACATCCTCCATCATGTGACCGCTTATGAACACCTAATTAGTCCTCCTGTCAAGTTTGGTTGAGATCGGATAAGTTGTGATTGGAATGTATTGCTGTCAAAAAGACAGACAGGCACCAAACTGCTTATTTTCGTTTGATGATAGAAAATAAATTTCTCACAAATTGAGGTGCATTATTTTACCTCGTGTTGATTTTGACCATCACTTGTTTCAGGTGTGAAGCCATACAAGTGCCAGCATTGTGATTATGCCACGTGCAACCAGAGCAATCTTCGAAGCCATGAAGAACGACACCAGCCTGATCGTACTCACCTGTGTGATATCTGTGGCAAGAATTTCAAGTCCAAGGCCACCCTTTGCAGTCACAAGCAGCTGCACACCCGAGGTAATTGCACACTTTGATAATGTCTGTACATGAGTTGCGGCATTATTTTTTTTTCCTGTACTTTAGTGTCCTCCCATCCACTACACCTTCCCATCACATTTCATTATTGGGGTGAAATGTGCAATTTTTGATGTGTAAACTCGTTTTGGAGTGAAGTGTACACTTCATAATGATTATATGCTCATGCTGGAAGGGGGTGGGAGGTGAGTGTTGTCGTCTTTATGAATTAAAAGTTCATATTGGAGCGTGAATTGGGCATGGTAATGTTCGATAAGCTCATTACGGGGTGGCGGGGGGGGGGGGGGGTCACTTCAAATATATATATATATATATATCGCACACACACACACACAACACACACACACACACAAACACAACACACTGGGGTAGAAAAGTCTGAGTCCAGAAGCAAATTTATTAAATTTGATATTTTGTTATTGTACAGCTATCGTGTATGTGGGCATTATGTCCGTAGCCGAAATAGTACCCCCCTGGTGGTGTATGCCCTAGCCCAGTCGTGGATGGGAAACTGAACCTCAAATTCAATTGTAAAGATATATGTGCACACAAAATAATTGAAATTCAAATTAATTAAATAATGCAGCTATGACAGAAAATGAATATATGAGCTCTTTGAGAAGAACAGTACTAAAGTGTGCCCATCATAGATGGGCCCTTCAGCTAGTGATGACAAAATAAATTGTAATGTGAAACCAAAAGCTCTTCCTCGTGGTTTCCATGAACTTTCCATGAAAAAGATCTTTTAACACTTATTACAATGAGAAGAATCAAATCTGTTTTGACATGTACAATTTGGACCCGCTTTACATCGTCTCTTTCTACGTTGTTTCGCTTATACGTCACTCATGAGGATTGGTACAAATCCATTATATGTCGCCATTGATTCGCTTATACCTCATTTAATAAGAACGAATCAGGGGCAGACGAGTTTGTCACGTATGTTGGTTGGTGTTACTTGCGACGTATCACAACTCCCTTCCACCTCGTATTGCTCAGTCTCTGCCTTTGTACTGCCAACTTTGCTGACATTGTTTGAACGTTGTGAATTGCAATACGTTTTTAAAAAAAAAAAAATTACGATCAGAACTCTTCTGAAAATGTTTGGTAAACTCCTGGTAAGTGTTATTGTTGTTGGTGGTAGTAAAAATAAAAAAAAAATTAAAATCTGTATCTATAAATACATATATATTTAAAAGTGTTGCCCTTGAGGTTAAGTTAAACGTGTCAAAGTATTTTGACGCCGGAAAATGGGCAGTTGATATCGGCCGAGTGGTTGGCTTACTTCCGACGATGGTGCGAACAATTTGTATGGATGCAGAAAAAAGTGAGTGAGAGTGCACAAAGTGTTACACCTATGAGTGCGACTAAAATAACTCTTGTGAGAAGTAGTTATCCCAGCAGCAGTTATGACAGGAAGGAGGAATTTAGATCGATAGCTCGCCTATTCTTTGCGAAGGACACCTTGGGATCCTTAACTTCCACCAACTAATGCCAGAAGATGGGGCACCAGTTATCTCTTAATGAATGTTCGCTTAAGTGTTTGTAACCCCAATGAGCAACAACCATAAATCTGATACCTGGGTGGGTTCTCTTCACCCTAGCGGCCGAGATTCTCATATGTTCTCCCTCTTTTCCCTCTGTTTAATTCTCAAATCACTCCCATTGGCCTTTCCACAATAAAACTGCACATCAACGTGGCACATCCACGTGAGCTTGCTGCAAACCCTCGCACACGCTCTGGTAAGATAGCGCATCCCCATGAGCTGCATTAACGCTGCAAGAGCACATCCATGACACTTGTGGGGTGGCGGAGGGACCGCTCCGCGGGAGGTCGAGGACCCGACTGTAAAAGGCAGTGACACTCGCATGCTCGTAAGGCGCAACTTCTAGCATCAACATTTATCATGTTTTTATTTGCAATTTGCGTCTCACCTCAACAATCAATGCAAAGGTTGTATTTATTAGTCAATTTGTTTGGTAGCAAATTGGGTAGGGTATCCCAACATAAATTAGAACATGGAACGACGATGTGCCACTTGACAACATCACTCGTAAATCATTATCACTCAGGTAAGGCAATTGTCCCTGCCTATCCCGACCAATGTGCGGTTGTATGGTCTTATTTACAGTGAGGCGGCTTGTGTGTGGACAATGTGACTATACGGCAGCCACCAAGGCTCATCTTCAGCGGCATATGGAGCAGCACAGCACGCTCAAGGTACCCCACCATATATGTCAGCCTTGCGTTTTCTGTTTAACTTGTTGTTTCATGGTAATTTAGCGTGGATGTTCCGTTTTCCTCAGCCATTCATTTGCCAACAATGTTCGTACTCATGCAATACGGCAAGCACATTGAATCGCCATTACAACCAGAAACACCAGGGCTTTCTCTGTGCAGCTCGTGCAACCCCTCCCCAAGTTGATGCAGCGCAGTTAGGTATGCTTTCTTCTCCATGTTTGTTAGGCCCCTCCTCCCCCATACTCTTTCATTCTGAAGTTTTGATAAAACCTGTTTGATAATTTTAGAGACATTCGGTTAACATCTGATATAGGGAAGTTTATTTTCCGCACTTGAATGCTTTATTGTTTGCTTATAAAGTACAAAGATGGTCTGTATTATATGTGGACCTTTTTTGTTTCTAAATAACAACTATAACGAGAGAGTTCACAGAACATGATACCCTGTGAAGTGTTTATGTGCACACTGCAATTTTAATAAAGTGACAAGTCTGAAGACGGCGATGGTTCACGAGCAATGTACACGGTTCGCCTTTTTTATTTTTTGACCTTCGAGGGGACGCCACGGGCAAACTGGCGGGAATCGGGAAAAACCTAAATGATGAAAGTTGTAGTACTCGAAGACCACTACTTGCATACCAACTTTCATTCGAAACAGTTGAAAACCCTAGGAGCTCGATGCCAAATTTATTGATTTTTTGACATTTTTCTAAGTCTGTGACCTTGTGACCTTGACCTTGGGACGAAAATGAAAAATCGAGCTCCGTGGGGCTATGCAGGTGCCATGGCTAACCAAATACCGAAACCCCTGATTCGACAAAAACCCTCGGAGAAGATGTAACTGAAACCGGCTACCCCCTAAAAACACATGTTTTTTTGGGCGTGGCTCCGCCCATAATGGGCGCAGCACGACCATTCTCCGGAAAACAACTAGATCATGATACAAACCTCGCACCCTAATTTTTATCAAGATCGGATCAAAACCCACGGAGCTATGCTCAGGACAGACAGACAGACACCCATAACGAATATAGTGGTCACTTACTGACTCGTGAACCAATGATTTTAAAGATCATTAAGAAAAAAAAATCCATATGTTTAGCACTACTGAAGCAGTCTTGTACACCACCATTATACAGTACACTGTAATAAGATGACAGTGAGAGTCGCACTTTAGAAGATGGAGGCTTTGTTGTTCACCGTAGAACGCAGCGTCAATCGCCAATGGACATAGCCATATCGTCGGCCTCTTGTTCACACCGAGACTGCACCCTCTCACGTGCCAAGTCCACTTCTCAGGGTCTGTGCTTGACAGCTCCTATTATATACACCACCAAATAGAACTTGTCCAAGTACTGCAAAACTGGTGGTTCTTGGAAGTATTATGAGGGCAATTTGTGTTCTACAGTGTTCAAGTATATACAGAAAATCAATTTTTTCTTTTTGTGTATACATAGTCCAGGCTCGAAGTCAAGACACAACATTACACAAAAGGAACAGCAGGAGAAGGGGGAAACACCAACAGCAGGGTAGAGGACGTAGATGAGCAAAATAGACGTAGATGGGCAAACGATGGATGCAAGTAACGATTAGGGGTAGGGGAAAATGCAAGAGGTGGACAAGGTGGATACAGAAGCAAAATTTTGGGAGGGATGGGGGATGAATTAATTGGATTAATAGGTGCAGAAAAGATGATTGTTTTGGATGGGCGATGATTTGGGATGGTGGTGAACAGCTGTCTTGAACACCAAGAGGTGAGAATGAGATTGAAGACAGTGTGGAAGTTGGTTTCACAGGTGAGGAAAAAAAGAACAAATGAGTGTAGGTGAGCAGTGGGTCTTAATTTTGGCAGTTTCACTGGGAGGGGGTTGCTGGTGGACCACGTACATCCTGCAGATACCTGGGGGAGGGGCAAAACACGGAGAGGGCAGAGGGTGCAAGACCAGAAAGGAGGCGGAAGAAGACAGAGCGACCACAAACCTGTCGGCGATGGCGAAGTGACAGGCCCTTAGACTCGGCTTAATCGCGAGAGATTTCAATGATCTTGAAAGCCTTTGTTTCCACGGCATCAATCGAAGCAAGGTGTGACTGAGACACGGGAGCCAGCACAGAGGGGAGAGCAGTACTCCATCAAGCCGTGGATGAAAGCCTTGTATTGTAAGTGGAAAGAAGCTCAGGTGTGCCAAGCCAAGCAAGGACTTTGCACAACAGAGAATGCCTCGTCGGCATCTGGCTTTGGAGGCCAACTTTGAAATGTGGCTTGCCCAAGAGAGATCATGGCTGAGAGTGTGAGACACGAGTTTGAGTGATTGAACCTCTTCGAGAGGGTTTTTGAGAAAGTGGATGGGAAGATTTGCGGTACTGTCCTGAGAGAGAGATTGAGAAAGAGATTTCTCTGGGTTAAAAGACGTTTTCTAAGTGCTTGATCAGTTTGTGAGTTTTGTCAAGTTCTGAAGAGAGGGAAGAGGCTACCGCTCGTCTGTCTGAAGGATGAGCGAAGTCCCGTCAGAGGGTGAAGACGTCAGCAAAGAGGAAGAGGATTTTCCAGAAAGTCAGAGAGATCATTGATGAAGATTAGAAATAGGACTGGGTCCAGAACACTGCCTTGGGGCACTCCAGCCTTGACAGGGAGAGGAGAAGAAAGGATTCCCTTGAGAACCACACGTTGACGACGAGAGTGGAGGAAGTCAATAATCCAAGAGTGGAGTTGGCTTTGAATTCTATGAACAGACGGTTTGGAGAGTAAGGTGGGATGCCAGACTGTATCAAAAGATCGAGGTATGTCCAGAGAGATGGCCCTGATCTCATTTCTGATAATGAGGGCCTCCATCCATTTTTGGGATAGCATAACAGCATGTCCAAGGTTCGAGTGACCTGATCTGAATCTGAATTTATGAACCGAAATGAAGCTGTTTGAGAAAAGGAATTATTTTATGTCAACTGCGATGATGGATTCGATTTAAATGATTTAATTGAAGGTTTAAAGAGGTTTAAAGGTGTATAAATAAATGGATTCCGGGTTTTACCGCAATTTTACCCAGAGTCTATTACATCACCCTATCCATCACGTTACATTTAGTTATTTGTGCCTGTTGTTTCGCATTGCGCGAAGTAACCAACTCCTCATTAATGAAGAACCTAATATTGTTAACATGCAGTGTTCACATATGAACTGGAATGATAAAAACTCTTTCGTCGGACATCCTCATCTCACTGGCCAGGCTATCAGCACGTGGTTCGCTTTGTACACTTTCACCTCCATCTTTAAATGACTTGCACCAGCCAAACATAGATGTCCTCAACAGACAACTGGCACCGAACTGTGCAGCCATTTGTCTAAATTTCGACATGTCGGATGTTTCCAGAAACCCCCATAATAATTATTAGCCATCCCTCACTTACTGCTGTGCCGGTTTTTGGCGCATATGTTGAAGCGGAGGAAGTAAGTGGCTACCTTAAAGTAGTTGGTAACCATTACTATTAAGACTAATTCCTTCGAAAATTATTACACGACATATGATGATCTACCTTTCATGAACAAGGTAGTAAAATTTTAAGCACCATTTTAATTGAGCCATTTTCTTTCTTTCCTTCAGCTGCAGGCGTGATTAAGTGCCCTGTTTGTGAATTCGTTTACATGACCAAGTGGGAGATGAATCGTCATCTCAAGAACAAGCACGGCATGAAACTGGTATATCTTTTTCAACACACACCTTTAACATACAACATGACGCGACTGCACACGTCGTTAACGGTGGAGCGGAGCACACGGAATTGTGAATGTACTCGTATATTGCACTTAATTATTACGTCCGCCATCGAAGGTGAAGGAGGTTATGTTTTCAACCCTGTCTGTCTGTTTGTTTGTCTGTTTGTTTGATTGTTTGTGTGCAGGATATCTCAAAAAGGTGTGGACGTATCCGGATGAAAATTTTGTGGACAGGTTCCTTGTGTGACAAGGACAAACGGATTGGATTTTGGTGAAGATCCGGATCCGGATCCGAATCTGATAATTTTTTTTAAAAGTGATTCTTTACCATTAAGAGATTGGGCCAAAAACGATATAGTACTGTATCGCATGATATTTCAAAAATGTAATGGGCCCGATATGTTCTCGTGGATCAGGCATTGCGTGGCGGAGGTATATTCTCTACCGAGTGCCCTTCTAGTTGTGACTGTATTTGTCCATATCTCTCTTCAAAAGATCACAACCCTCAGTGGCGGATCTAGAGGGGGGGTTGCAACCCCCCCCCCCCCTTCAGCTGCTAAGTACCCCTCACTCAACCCCTCCTTCCATCAACCATCCTGAGGGATGTTAGTTATTTGTGCCTGTTGTTTCGCATTTCACGAAGTAACCAACTCCTCATTAATGAAGAACCTAATATTGTTAGGGTTAGACTAATACAAAGTCTACAAAGGTTAGGGTTACAAAGACTAATAACTCAACAGAAGTGAGATTATGCATTTGTCACCTTTTGTAAACACCCCCTTTTAAGGGTGGGGCGATGACTGGAAAGCGACGCGCTGTGGCCCAAACCTTGCTCATCTATTGGGCCACAGTTGCCCTAGCCACGCCCTGCCAGGCTCCGGGACCAGAAACCGGCTCAGTTGCCTCCCAGCTTCAGCATGGCTCGGAGCTCCTGACTTCACATGGGGCATGCTCCCCGAGCTGGCACCCTGGCCCTGAATGTGCACCGAGTGCAGTCTGAATGTCGAATAGCAGCGGATTTTCTTCGCCACCCATGGGCTCCTTCACAAGCCAAAATGCATACCCGGGACCTGAACCAAACTCCCAGATCGCCCTTCTCATGACCCCTCCTCGCTGCCCCCGGTCTTGCCGTGGTCTAGTGACTCGATGGGGGCTGTATAAATTCTGGACGCTCACCCGGGACGTCCCCGGTGAGACTCGGCGGAGCTATTGGCGTCTCTTGCGTGGTCGAGCATCGCTCTGTGCCGAGGACAATCCGACGCCGCATGGTGCTCCTCAAAATAGAGTGGCAAATTGTAGCAATGCAGAGGATTTGAAGGGGTGCGGAAATATTTTTCCCGTGTGCGGGAGGTGTTTGTGTTCAAAGTTGTGCGATTTGGTGAGCGAGGTGCGAAGTAAGGTGAGGTGCCGGTTGGGAATTGGCGTGCAGATTTGAATGAAATTATGGCTCGTGAATCCCATGCACAGGTTGTGTAGTGTGCAGCATGGATGTGGATGATCTGAGTCATGAGAGGCATCGTGGTGTGTTTATAAACAATTGCCTAATGAATGGTGTGTGTTCTTGCATGCTTGTTCTGTACTATGGCTAAAAGGACAGGGTTAGAGTAGGGATCAGAGTCTGAATCAGAGATATTTATTAGACCTAACTACAAGACCCACACAACGCACTTCATCCCGTTAACCCACGAGACATGAGGGGAGGACTAACTCCATGAAGACGAATGAAATAACTGCCTGGGGATCACCGTATATTGGGTGCCATTGCCTTAGGGCTTAGAGGCATGTGGTTTTGCAGAACCGCTACAATAGTTTTTCATCGCAAACTTTGTCAAAGTTGTTGGCCGAAAGTAAAAACTTTTGTTACCGATTGAGTTTCTTACTTCTGGATCGTCATTGGTTTCATGGAGGTTTTGACCTTTTCCTCCCCACAATCCTTTCGTTATATATATATATATATATATATATATATACATATACATATATATATATATATACATATATATATATATATACAGTATATATCCACATATAGTCACGGTCGTTGCCCGTGGATAACTCCATTCCTTCATGCCATCTCACCTGTACCCTCCGTACATCATTCACACAACACACATTCATCCTTTAGACTATAGGCCCTGTCCATCATATCACTTCAGAAAATTATTTTTTGTGGTCCACTCCTTGGCAGAGGATGAAATATTGTTTAAAGTGTACCTCATATATGCCTAAACATTATTCTAACTTTTCCTACTTTCAGAAGTTGCACGTTAGCCCACACTTCCTGATTGATGCCAACACAAACATGCACAATAGCACGAGATGCCAACACAAACATGCACAATAAAGGGGAAGGCTAAATAAGTAGCATGAACATTTTGGTTGCCCATTCCTGATTGATGCCAACACAAACATGCACATTGGCACCAGCTTTTTAAGGTGGTGCATCGGCTGCATTTACTTACTGTCCACACAACGTTCAAGATGACTCTTCTTGAGTTTATGACAATGGATATTCCCATTGTAGTGATGACCATTTATCACACCATTAATCGAGCAAGACGCTACAACTTCTGACTCTATCAAAATATCTTGAAGCCTGGCATCCCCAAATTTCTTGCCAATGCATGCAAAGCAGTTCTTGCTGTATATAAAGCTCCAAGGGGCATCACAATGCAGTCCATGTAAACTGGTGTCTGCCATTTGATGGTTTGAGCTTTTGCGTAAATGGCCCCATCGGGCTAATCTGCCAGCGAGCTTTGTGGGGCCACGCCACCATGTTGTTTTTGTCCTCACATGCCTTGATCTTCCTCCTGGGAGATAGTGTAGTTTAAAGGATTAGTGGGCCCATGAGGTAGAAATTGGTTTCAAAGGGTTTAGTGGGGCAGGAGTTAGAAATTAGATACAAGGATTAGCAGGCAGCTTGGTTCGGATAGGATAGGACTGAAGCTGGCCATCTGACCTGCCACTGCACGCTCCGAACATGAATGTAACATCTGCTGCTGGGACATGAATGTGACATCTACTCATTTTGTCGGTATCCAAGCCTTAGCATCAGTCTCATTTTTGCCGGGGCCGGCTCTTCTGTCTCGACAGGAACGCACTCTGCACCCTGCCAGTCCAAAGAGGGTTGAAGCTTGTTGTTCCCTATGTTTGGAGAGATCAAGATGGAGAGAAAAGGAAGGACTCAAAAGACTGTTTTATATAGACCATAACTGGCACACCACTCTTGATGATCACTGCAGCTCGATCAAAGTCTCGCCATGCAGTTCCAGAGAGGATCAAGGTGGTCGTGACAATGCTTATGGATAAATTGGGAAAAGTCGAACACATCAAGTTGAAGATCCTGAAGATGTAATTCACGTGTCTTCTGGCATCACTGCATCCGCTAAAGTTTCTCTTGACCTGAAGACTGCTCAACAGAAGTGAGATTATGCATTCGTCACCTTTTGTAAGCACCGACTGCAGGGAATTGAGACTGAACTCAACTACACATTGAGGAAAATGAAGCTTAAATCATTCACTGATGCAGGGAACAAGGTAACGACAAAGGGGAAGGGTAAAGAAGTCGGTTTGAAAAGTGACTGGAAACTCCTTGCCTGACTTGTCATCATCGGCAGAACCCACAAAATTAATGTGAAGAACATGATGTCATATTTTTAGGGCCCACTTCCACTGGCTATCACTACAAACGATGGATACCTTGTAAAGACGAATAACGCAAAGCCTCTGCTTTACCTTGAATCAGCCCCTGAAGCATCGCCAAAGGTCGAGACACCAAGCGGGAGTGTTTTGATTGTGGATGGGATGTCCGTGCTGCAACAAAGGGGTCCAAAATACATGCCACAAAACATCGGTTAACTTGCTGACCAGAATCTCTACCAATTGTTGAATTTTTCTTGCACTTGTGGTTCAACTGCAGGACACTTTGTGACGGACAGATATCCATCTGTCGGTATCAAAAATGTAGAGCGCAAATGAAGAGCAGCAAGCGGCTCCAATAAAATCAAGATTGAAAAGCCAGACGAACCAATCCCAAAGCAGTGGAAAAACTTCCTGTCACATAATTACAACAAGGAAGAGTTGGTTAAATTCCTGTTTGAGATGGAGAGCAAGTGCGATGCTGGAAGACTGAAAGGTGTGACTAACTGTGGTTCATGGGGAACATCTGCCATGCAATCATTCCGTAATATGGAACAGTTCTTGTAAAATCCATCGAAGAGCTGCACTATTCACATGAAGAGGCAGACACAAGGATGTTCTTACATGCCAGCTACATTTCCAAAATCCGGTTGCAACAGTATCATTATGATGAGTCCTGGCACAGTTGGGGTTTTTTTTCATCGGCATCGCATTAACTTCAAGTCTTGGCATCTCCCAGCTCTGCTTGCATACTGGGAAAGATGAGAATTTGTAGCCTATTCATCTCCAGGCTGTTGCGCAACATTTTGGCGATGACATAACCAAGTCGTTGATAGGCCTCCACTGCTTCGTTGGATGTGAATCTGTCAGTTCATTTAATGGTAAAGGCAAGAAAGAGGCCATCAAACTGATTGTGGACAACCCAAAATTGTATTTGGCATTTCATTCTCTCGGGGAATCGTTCACAGTAACCGAGTACATGGTGTCAGACCTGGAAGTCTTTGTCTGCAAACTCTATGGTCAGCAGGAATGATGCCAGATATGCAATGTTCTTCTTGGTGATCATGGCAGAGAATGTTTTGTCACCAAATTGTGACGTCTTAAGGCCCTGTCACACCTTGACGATTTAGCCAGCGTATG
>CM068960.1:114044532-114062624 GCA_035128595.1 Eptatretus atami
GGGCGATTACGCTGAACTATTGATGTTTTTTTAAGTTTTGGGCGTATAATAACGTGTTGGACGTATGCATAACGTATTAGTAACATACACAGAACGTTTCAATCACATATAGATAACTTATACCAACGATGCTGAGCGTGTTGTCGGCGTTCACAACCTATGCCCAACGATAGTCTAACTTATGCATAGCGCGGCAGCGTATCGCCGACGATCACGTGGCGTAGCCTATTCATAGGCTGCGGCTCGACGATTCAAATCATAACCGCATAGACATCGAAGTGTGAAATCGCGTCACACCTTGACGTTTTAGCCAGCGTATGCCGACGTATGAAAAATTTGCCGAACCAAGCTGGCACACATCGAATACGTTATGGGTAAGTTTTGTATACGTTAGAGCACGCTGGCATACGTCGTAGTACGCTGGCAGTCATCGTAGTACGCTGGCTTACGTCATCATACGCCGAGTACGTCGAGAAATTTTCAGCATGTTGAAAATTTATCGACGTAATCGGCGTATGACACACGTTCCGCATACGCTGGCATAAGTTGTAGGCACGTTACGCGATCGTTGACACACGTCGACACACGTCACTTGTAAGTTACTCATAAGTCGAAACACGTCGACGTAATGGTTAGCGTCAGGTTCCAGACTCCCTGTTTTTTTTTTGGTTTTTTTTCTTCGGTATGACGGTGATGTTGACACTTCAATTTCTAGTGCGGTTATGATTAAATCGTGAGCGGCAGCCTATTAATTATATTATATCATAACCGCACTGGAAATCGAAGTGTCAACATCACCGTCATACCGAGAGAAGAAAAAAAAAAAAAACCAGGGAGTCTGGAACACACGCTAACCATAACCTTGACGTGTTTCGACTTATGAGTAACGTACAAGTAACGTGTGTCGACCTTACATCAACGATCGCGTAACGTGCCTACAACACGTTACTCATAGGTTAGAAATAAGTTTGGGTACGCTAAACATTACCTCGACGTGTTTCGACTTATGAGTAACTTACAAGTAACGTGTGTCGACGTGTGTCAACGATCGCGTAACGTGCCTACAACTTATGACCAAGCGTATGCGGAACGTGTGAGTCATACGCTGGCATTATGTCGAAAAATTTCAAGCATGGAAAATTTGTCTAACACCTCGGCGTACTACGACGTATGCCAGCGTACAAAGACGTTGCCAGCGTACTACGAAAAAAGCCAGCGTACTACGACGTATGCCGTGTGCTCTTAACGTATACAAACTTACCCATAACGTATTGACGTGTGCCAGCGTTTTAGCCAAATTTGCATATGTCAGGCATATGCTGGCTAAATCGTCAAGGTGTGACAGGGCCTTTGGAACAGCACCAAAATATTCTCACCTTCTGTTGGACAGGGATGGAAGCTGATAAATGATGCAGTTGATGCCCTTGGAATTGATTGGATGCAGATGCAATCAGCTCAACAAAGCATCCTCAAACATTCATCCTGTGCATGCAAGAAGTCCAAGTGCAGAGGATGGTATGCAGATGACAAATTCTGCGTGTCTTTCGGCATTCTGTGCACAGAACTATGCTCACGTCATACACGTGAGGATAAAGATCTACCAACTCCACTGATGACGATGATGCAGACAGTGAGCCTGAGGACATGGGTGGAGGAGATGATGGGCTAGACCAGTTGAAGATGACGACTTTCAAGAAGTCATCTGTCACATCGTGTGGACAGTAAGTAGATGCAGTAGATGAACTGCCTTAAAGCTGGTGCCACTGTGTATGTTTTTGTTGGCATCAATCAAAAGTGGGAAACCAAAATTTTAATGTCACCCAAAATTATACCACAAATCTTGGGCATGAAGTGTGGGCTAATTAAATGTGCAACTTCTGAAAATGGGATAATTAGAATAATGATTGGGCATATACACGCTACACTTTAAACAATATTTCATCCCCTGCCAAGGAGTGGGATTCCAAGAATCAATTTCTGAAGGCAAAGGCGTATTGTCTACTTTGTGCACCCACCGTGAGCGAGATGATGGTGTTATGCCTGTCTATTGTAATCCCTATATCTAACTCGTGTGTCCCCTGTTATCCCTTGCACTATGCACATCCTTTAACTCTATGTCACTTATCTAGCTACCTCCCTCTTTGTCTCAACCTGCCTCTAACCTGCCATGTCAGTCCGAGACATTGTTAACTCGTCTTCCATTAACCTTTTAACCATTGGGCTCCAGGGATTTCCTCCACGGAGAACCCAGTTGTGACCCCTGCGACCAGCATCAGCACCGCCAGACCTCCCCAAACTCCACATGGGATCCTTCGCGGAGATCCTGCAGCCAAAATCCCCATGCCCACTTGTGCCAGATGCCCCACATGAACCGCACATGCTCCACGACATGCTGTGCCTTTAACGCCGGCTCTCATGAGACTGTCGTGGGACAAAAACCTCTAATTTTTTTAATCGTTCACACACAGAGGTGGGGGGGGGGGCATGGGGTGGGTGATCACTGCTTCCGTGAGTTTGCGGCGAGCTGCACCTCCCGTCTGTCAGCTTTTCTTCCCATACTCTGTCATCCTGGCACACTTTCCATTCCCATGCAATCGCAACACACTCTGCTTCACATCACTCCACCAAAAAAAACCAATGGGCTTTATTATGCCGAATAGTGGCACATTCTCCTTCACATCATACATTTGATCCCCATCACATTTTTCTCACCTTTTCTGGAAGCGTGGCTCCCTTGTCGCCTCGAGGGTCCATATCCTCTCCACCTGTACATTTAAGTGTTAAACCAATCTTTGTGCATAGTTTCCTCACATTCCATCACTTCCTCCTTCATCACCTCCACCTTCTTTGCCATTTCCTTTCATTCCTCTTTCGTTTTTTACTACCTCTTCTTTAATCTTCTTAACCTCTTCCGTGTTTACTTCACCTTTTTTGTTGTTTGTTCCTCAATCTCTTCCATTCCCTTTTATTGCCCGATTTGCTCCCACCAATTCTCCTCCTCCCACCACTTTCGCCGTTTCCATCCGCTCATCTATTTCCTGCGTTCTCGTCTCTATTGTTTATCTGATCACCTTCATCTTCTCTGTTACCTCATCGTGTCTCTTTTTATACTCAAGTGTCACTATTATTTCCTTCTTCGTTTCTTTTTGGGCTTTCTTTAAGTCCACCATTGCCACCATGTTTGTTGTAATTACATCTCTAATTATTTGTTCACCCTTAAAGGTCCACAGAATCAGAAATTCATGTTTGGTTTAATGAAGAGAAATGGTTCACTGAACACTTAGTCGTTATAAAAAAAAAAAAAATCTTGAAACAAATATTTTATGTTTTTTTTTTTGGTGTCTTTGTATGCTTCCACCAGACGGCGGTCTCCGTGGACTAACCTGAGGCGTTGCCTTCGGGTGAGTGCCTGGAATGTCCCATCTCTAAAAGAGGATGATCACCTGTCTCTGTTATTTGAGCTCAAGCGTTTGAACGTAGGTATGGCAGCCTCTCTGAGGTTCGGAGACCAGACAGTGGCGAGAATCATGCGGGGGGTTTCACCTATGATTGGTTCTGGTCGCTCTGATTACCATGCCCAAGGAGTTTCTGTAGCTGTGTCCAATAAGCTGACTCAATGATAATTGAGGTAACACCGGTCAACGAGCGTATTATGAGGCAAAGGATTTGTCACTCCATGGGTGTTGTTCCCTGGTTTTGTATATGCTCCGACTGAAGTGAGTGATCTCACCGTGGAAAGACGCATTCTATGCTGGGCTCGAGTCTATGGTTCATCAGTGCCCCAGGCGAGATACTCTTTCTAGTCTTGGGGATTTCAATGCATCAACTATAACTGATGGCGATGGTTATGAGACATGTGTTGGTCCCCATGGGTCTGGAACTGTGAACCAGAATAGCACAAAGTTCCTTGACTTTGCAAGAAGTCATGGACTTAGGTGGCTGGTTCATGGTGTCAGCACCCACAGGCTCATGGTTGGACTTGGTATTCCAACGATGGAGGTGTGGAAAGGAGAGTCACCATGTGCTCGTTGATGGTCGCTGGAGGATTATCCAAAACTGCAGGGTCACCGGAGTGCTCAGTTCCTCAACACGACCACAGGCTTGTTGTAGCAACTCTGAAGTTGCAGCTTAAATCCAGGAGAATGGTACCAGCTCAGCCAGGCTGGATGTAGTCTGTTCGCAAACTCCTCAGGTACCCTCTCATCCTTCAGCTTGCCGAGTCGGATTTGGTGGGGATCAGGGTGCTTTGGAGAATCTGAGAGTTGTGGAGTGCCTTCAGACCACCATCCTTGATGTTGCCGGTGGATGTCTTTGAATCACCATGGGCAAAGAAGAATTTTTTCTCTCAAGGTACACTGGATACCATTGACCAGAGTTGCAGGCCAGGCTTAATGGCAAAGCTGAGCTGTTCAGGGAGCTAAGGCGTAAAACTGTACATGCACTCAGGGTAGACAAGGAGGCCTATGTGCGAGGAATCTGTGAGGGGTAGAGCATCACCTGTGTGTCAAGTGATCATTTCGTCCTGCTTTACAGGGGAATTCGCGCATTGCGTTCATCCAAGCCCGTCCCTCGGTGTACTGCCAGTTCAAGCGGAGGTTGGTGGGCTTTTGACAGAGGAGTCCAAAGTGAAGGCCGCTGGGCCATTTACTTTGAGTGGCTGTACCACGGTGATCCACCAGCTATCAAGTTGGACGTCAGGGGTGTGACTATCCTATTGCTGACCCCCCAATCAACGTGATCCACCTTTGTTTGTGGAAACACAGGCGTGTTGAACCGGTTGAATGGGGTAAACCTCCAGAGATCTGTGGCATCCTTGCCAGACTTCTCAACGCTGGTGGAAATGGTGTACTCATGTCGTTGCATGCAGTTCTGTGTTCTATCTCGGAACAGGCATCATCCCAACTGACTGGAAGAGGGCCCTTTTGTTCCTCTCTGGAAAGGGAAGGGTTGTCGCCAGGACTGCAACAACTACCGAGGGGTGACGCTGCTCTCAGTGCTGGGCAAGGTCTTTGCTTGGATAATTCTTGATAGGGTTCGCCACCATCTGCTTGAGCACCAGCGACCAGAGCAGTCAGACTTTACACCAAAGAGGTCAACGATTGACCGTGTCCTTGCTCTTCGGTCCTCATCAAACACAGAAGAGTTTCGGCGAGCGCGCTGCTTGCCAGCCGATGTTGATCTCTGCATAAGCGTTCGATTCAGTGAATCAGGATGCCCTCTGGAGGATTCTTGGTCTTCGTGAGGTGCCACCAAAACTGATCATTCTGATGCTGAACGATACTCTGGTACAGAGTGCTGTGAGATGTGGTGATGCCATCTCCGACTTCTTTCCAGTTGTTACTAGGGTACGTTACTAGGAGTGTGTACTGGCCCCCACACTTTTTCAGTGCTTGTATGGACTGGATTCTGGGAGGATGTCGTTAGAGATCAAGCTGCGGTGCATAGTTTGGGAATGTCAAGATCTCTGACCTTGATTTCGCAGTTGATGCAGTCATCTTTGTGGAGACTCTAGGTATCCTTTCGGGGGCCCTTGAGATGCTGAAGGAGGAGTCTGAGCCACTGGGATTACGGATTTCTGGGTCAAACTAAGAACCAGGCTTTCATTGACATCTTGGATGCTGCTATTTTTGCTGTACCTGTTTGTGGTGAGGATGTTGAGGTCACAGAGAGATTCATTACCTTGGCAGTGATATTCATGTCTCTGCTCGCTGTGAGCCAGAGGTCAATAGATGTCATGGTCAGGGCTGGGAGTCATGGATTCACTGAATCATGGGGTGTGGCGCTGCTGGTACCTATGCAGGACGACGAAAGTCCGAGTCTTTAGGTCTTGGTGCTTCCAGTCTTGCTCTACTGATGTGAGACTTGGACTCTGACCAGGGATCTGAGATGGAGACTTGCTTCCTTTTGGTACCAGGTCTCTTTGGAGAATCCTTGGCTATCGCTGGTTGGACTTTGTGTCCAATGAGCATTGCTGAGAGAGATTCAAATGAGATTTGTTACCTGTATCGTCTGTGAGCGTCCACATATCTGCAGCTGACATGTGGCTCGTTTTCCTGACAGATCCTGCTTACCAGATTCTCTAAGCAAGGGAGCCTCGTGAGTGCCGACCATGTGCCTCGTGGTTGCAGCAGTGGATCAGCATCTCAAAGAGAATGGGGATGTGCCAGGCATCTGCCAGGGGCATGGCCGACGGAAGCCTCTGCCAGGGGGTGGCAGACGGAAGCCCCTGGAGCAGAAAGTGGACGCTGCGACGCGCTACTTCGGTGCATGCTCCCATACACTGACCTGACCTGTGAACTCTGAAATAGTTGTGAGAATGCTTCTAAATGCATAGTTTCTGGTTGTAGCAGAACTGTACAACCAAAAATGCTGTGAGTATGCCTGTTTTTTCAAAAGCTCCAGCTGTAAGGAAATTGGGGCAGCCCAAGTAAAACCGAACAGAGGAAAGTAGTATGGCACAACTGCTTCAAACGTAATTTGCAGCACCCATCTTGAAGATTATTTGTACAACACCGGCCTGTATTTTCCGTTTGGGATGAGTAAATTGAAGCAATTAAATCCCCCTGGCACGATTTCCACAAAGATTAGAGATAATTCTAATCAAATGGAATTGGAAATGGAAAAATGGACAGAACAGTCTGCGGAAAAGAAAAGCATTGTGGAGTGTTGTGTGGGGGGGGGAGGTGGGAGGGTGAGGGGTGAGGGGGTGGTGGTACTCTGTACTCTTCATTTTCCAACTCTGTATTCAAATCTCATTCCAAAACCCTCGTTTTCCGACACCATTACTCAAACCGTCATTCTCAACACCCATTCTCAAACCTTATTTTCTGACACCCAGACCCGAACCCCCGTTTTCATGCTTCATTCTCAAGCACACATTCTCAAACCACGTCACCTCACAAGCATTTTGACCAAATAATCACCACTTTAGCATTTGTAATGGTCATTGTTCTTCGCCATCCAGCATCCAAGTCAAATCGGATCTAAACAAGGCGCTTCTTGAAACATGATAACAATTCCAGCCGTTGGTTGCAACATGCCTAGCCAAACCAGGTCACTTGCCAAAAAGCAAGGTGGAGACACTGTGTAAGGGACAATATCCCCAGACAGAGTGGTTTTGCGAGGAGTTGGAGTTGGAGTGAGAGTGCGTGTACAGAACAGAGCAGTCCTAGTCCAGGGCAGAGCGAGTCCAATCCTGAGGGAATTCGTGCTCAGAGGGGAGGAGACCTGGCTGGGTTGGCTGGGCTTCTGGAGCATCAGGCGGGACAAGAAGGATGAGTGCTGCCAGCAGAACACAATGCGCCAAGCCGGCAAGGCGCTTCCAAGCGGATTATGAGGGCACCAAGCAGGGCACTCCCCAGTGCTCCCAAGCAGAGCGTGAGGGTGCGAAGCAGGGCGCTCCCCAATTAATCGAGCAGAGGGTGCCTCACATCCTGGTGACACAAAAGGCGCCACATGTGGCACTTCCTAAACTGCCAGGTGGAACAGGTGCTGACTACACCGGTAGAACTGACTTATTACACGTGTTTCACACATGTCCCATATAACCTTTTATTCTTTCAGCACATACACCTCAGGGCTCGCCAATTTGCGGAGCATCAACAAACAACACGAGACCCCCAACAGTTATTTTCAGAGCAAAACACCACACGACACTGCATGTCTCACCTGCACCACTCTCTCACCCACATCGACAGTCGACAACTTGTTGGGACCCAGCGGGGCAAGCCTGCTCACGTACGGGTGAGAAAGGGTCCCAATGCCCCGACTTCTTCTTTCTTTCTGCGCCCTTTTCTTTCTAATTTCCCCAGATGAATGTGGCACCTTCTGGATTTCATTTAAGGCGGGTTGTATAACGGGTTCTTTGAGTGCTAGGGGTACACTGTTCCAATGTGGACACTGCAATCTCTTGTAAATACGTGCCTGTAATACAATATTTGTTGTTTCCAACCTGCTTGATTGTCTCTTACCTTCATTGGTTAAACATAGTTTGTAACAAATAGATGGGAGGGTGTACCCCACTGATTCGCTGCGCTTGTCTAACCGGCATCCCACCTACAGTTTGCTTGGCCGTACGTAATAAATAGATAAAGGCGGGGAGCTGAGAGCATGGTCCCAATCTGAGGGTAACTAAGTAACCGGGAAGATCACGCGAGAATTTGGCGCAGGGACCCTGCCAGGTTTAGTAATCTTAGATGGCGTCCATGGTTGCTTAGCAACCCGTGGGGTTGCGTCGGTGTCCGTGGCTTGGCGGCTTCAGGGTCAAGGTCAGACAGCAGGTCCAGAGAGGCCACTCGTGACCTGGTGACGTACCTATAACACTTGGTGTCAGGAGTGGGATTCGGAACCCCTGCAAAAATATTCGATGCCGGAGTAAGATTGGACTGGAATACTATCGGTGGTAAGAGGGAGCATAGCGAGGGAGAAAATTAAATAATAATTCTGCAGTTATGTCTAACCAAGAGGAGCAAGTTTAAGTGGGCTCAGAAGAAACTGTGACCCAGGATAACAATATATTGGAGCATCGGTGGATGCAGCAGAGGTGCTCGTTGTGGTTAATGACTCCCCCATCCATGAAAAATGCAACGTTCCCCTAGAGGCCCCACCATAGAATAGCAGGTTGGCATGTCATTGCCACTCGGACATGAGCCAGATGATGTTAATGATACGCAAATGATCGCAAAAATAGGTGTGCACAAGCGGAGACAAGGGAGGAGATAAAGGGCATAAGGCATGATGAACGCAAGACACAGCCTCGTATGGGGAGAAACTCAACGCGGGCAGGCAGAGGCAAAGGCAACATGTAGGCGATGGTAAACAAAAATGCATGGCAACATGGGCACTGCTCAGTGGCACAGCCTCACGAATGGCAACAAGATGACGGTGAGGATTGAGGCTGCACGGGTAGAGGTGAATGAGGTGAGGGGTGTGTGAGCTGTGTTCGAGATGAGATGATGGCGAGTCAGGCCAAAATGACGAAGAAAATAAATAAATGAAATTAAAGTGGAAGTAACTTGCGGAGGGGCAAAATAATTCAAATAACAAATCGGGGAAAATATATTGACAATAGAGGAACTAAAAAACGGCCGAGAAAGAAACAAGGGGAACAATAGCGATAAAGAAAGAATGCAAGGCGAGACATGATGATTGTAACAAAGAAATAAAATAGACAGAACAGGCAATGGAGACCAATGAACGAACAGATCGAGACAAAAGATAAACAAACTTGTTGAAGCCACTGAAGTTATTACGGAGGGGAATTGTGGGAGCAAAGCCAGAGATGACTGAGAAGGACTAAGTGAATATAAGCAATGGGGGAGCGAGTAGAGAGAAAGGAATGAGTAGATAAATAAACAAAATAATTGGTAGAATGTGTTGAAACGATGTCAAAGATCGGGTATAGCATTGCAGGTACAGGTGGAGAGGATACGCGTCCTCGAGGCAAATGAGAGTGAGGTGAGTCCGGTCAGGTAAGAAGGTGTGAGCCTGTGTGAGTTTACAAGTGGATGGTGGTGTTGTGTCATATGCAGCCTATGGCTGCTGGTTGCATCGTTTTCTGGGAGCATGGCTGTGCCGCTGAGTGCAGTGCCCTTCTGTCAATAAGCTGGTGCTCATTTTGCCGACCTCGGAAGGGTGACAGGCTGAGTCAACCCACCTTGGTGTTATCAACGGCTCAACTCAAGACCATTAAGAATCTTAGCCAGTCATTTTACTATTGTTACGAATTCGCGCCCGCCGGCGTGCGGAACTTCCGCTCTCCACTAATAGTATCAGCTCGCCCACGGCGGACAATTCAGTCGTGCGCTTCCGGAGCAACGCCGGAACCCTGTCATGGGTGGGTCTTCAACCCCAACCGCCTAGCCAATTTTCTACCCCGCGCAGGATAGGGGTCAATCGCCGAATCTCGATATACCTAAGTACCCGCTTGGTAGCTAAAAGCCCAGTCACACACTTGACGTTTTAGCCAGCTTATGCCGATTTTTGGAAATTTGTCTAAAAACGCTGGTACACGTCGAATACGTTATGGGTAAGTTTTTTGATAACATTGAGAGCACGCTGAAAAACACTGCCATACGTCGTAGTACGCTGGCTTGTTAAACGTTGGTACTTTTCGGTGTTCCTCAAATTTCCATGCTTGAAATTTTTAAGACATGCCAGTGTATGACTCACACGTTCCGCATAACGCTGGCCATAAGTTGTAGCACGTTCATGCGATCGTTGACAACACGTCGACACACGTTAATTGTAAGTTATCTCGTAAGTCGAAACACGTCGAGGTAATGTTTAGCGTACCCGAAACTTATTTCTAACCTATGGAGTAACGTGGGTAGGCACGTTACGCGATCGTTGACACACATCGACACACGTCTACTTGAAGGTGCTCTCATAAGTCGAAACACATCAAGGTAATGGTTAGCGTCAGTGTTTCCGACTCCCGTGCGTTTTTTTTTTTTTTTTTTCTTCCTTCGGTATGATGGTGATGTTGACACTTCGATTTCTAGTGCGGTTGTAATATAATATAATTAATAGACTGCCGCTATACGATTTAAATCATAACCGCATGTTACACTGAACACCGTCATACCGAAGAAAAAAAAAAAACCTGGGAGTCTGGAACACTGACGCTAACCATTACCTCTTGACGTGTTTCTGACTTATGAGTACCTTTCAAGTAACGTGTGTCGATGTGTGTCACACAATCGCAGTATCGTGCGTACAACTTATTCCCATCGCATGCCGGAGGGGGTGTCATACGGCAAGTACGTCGTAATATTTTCAACATGTGTTTAAAATTACAAGACGTACTCCATTTAATACGACGTATGATAGCGTACTTTAGCGTTTTATTCACGCGATACCAAACTTAACCCATACCGTATTCGACGTGCGTGCCCAGCGTTTTAGACGCATTTTCAGAGGTCGGCATACGCTGGCAGATCGCCAAGGTTGTGACTGCGATGTTGACACTTCCATTTCTGCGGCGGTTATGATTTGAATCGTTGTGCGGCAGCCTTTTCATAACCTACGCCACGTCTCATCTCGGCGATGACGGTGCAGCGCGCTATGACTAAGTTAGAACTATCATTGGGCATAGGTTGTGAAGGCCGACAAACAGTTCAGCATTCGTTGGTATAAGTTATCTATACACAACGAACGTTCTGTTGTCTTACTAATACGTTATGCAAAGACCAAGTCGTTATGAATACGTCCGAATATTTAAAAAAAAACATCAAAAGTTCAACGTAAGCCAGCGTTTTACATACATTTTAATACTGTGCCATTTGCTGGCTAAAACGTCAAGTGTAATTGGGGCCTTAACCGGGAGACCGTACCTCGGCGCAGGTCGGCTTGGGGACACAAACCGCTTAAAGCGGTCCGTTCCGTTCTGCAGTGATAACCGAGCGGGTATTATCGCCCGACCTCGCCGGATCCGATTCTATTTAACGGGTGTTTAAAACCCAGCTATTTATTTCCGCGATGCAAGATTGGCATTTCAATAGGGTGAAGGAGGACGCGACGAACGGGGTACATTCACACAAAGCACATTATTATAATGAAAACACGTATAACAATGTGCCAATGGAACAATCATGCACGTATACAGATAAAGCATACACGGGACGGGGACAGAGACACGAGCAAAGGCAAACAAAGCAAGGGAAGCACTACGACCGAATATTTATTATTTCACAGGCACTTACAGGTTTACTTATGACACGGCACCCACATCATTCACACAAAAGAAGAGAGAAAAGACCACCCCACAGACAGAGGGGTCAGACTGGGCCGTGGACCTTTATGGCGTGGGACGTTGGCTGACCGAATGGGTCCCACGAGGACCGACGCTGGTTACCTGCACCTGTGCTGGTGCGACGGTCGGCGAGCTCTTCTCCGGCACTCTCCTCTCTGTGCGCGCCCTCGACCCTGGACCACCGCACACAACCTCACGACTTGGCACCAGAGGGAAGGCACCCGGATCTCAAACACACGAGCAGCAGCATCCCCAATGCCACGAAGAGACGAAGCTTCCCCCGAAGACAATACGACTCGACGACCAACAACGAACGAACCTGGCGTCTCGTGCGCCCTTTTATTCCCCAGGTTCAACGCCTGATTCCTCCCCGTTTTCGGCTCCGCCCCCCTTCCAGCTCCCGCGGGAAGCTTCCAGAAAAGGGGCGTGCCCTCTCGTCCCCCTCCCCGCGTGCCACCCGGGGGGCGAGAGAATCATTCTTGGCACAGGTCCAGGGAGATTCATTCCCCAAAATCAGGCCCCTCCTTTACATGACCTCTGGACCTTTGACCCGCATCGCACTTCCCCACACCAAAGCGCGGGGAAAACGGCGGGAAATCCGCGCACCATCGGACTCCTCTGGTTTCCTTCGCGTTTGCGCTGGCTTTCGCAGATGCTATTCCGTTGGTGCGTAGGATTGTTGTGTGGTTGCTTGTAGTTGTGGCGTGGCTGGTGGTTGGCGTTGTTGGTGCGAAGGTGGTTAGGTGATTGATGGGGTGGAGAGGTGTGAGGCGATGTTGGTGGTTGGGGGTAAAGTGGTGAGAGGTGGCGTGGTTTGTTGAGAGGTGCGTGTGGTTTGTGGTGGAGGTTGCTGTGAAGCGGGTGTTTGAGAGCGACTGTTGGTGGTGGTGGTTCGGTTGTGGTTGAGGCGATCGTTGTTGATGGTGGCGTGGTTGGCGTTTGTGGTTAAGGTGGTTGTTGTAATGGTGGTTGAGATGTGGTTTGGTCAAAATAACGATAGAAAAGAAAACACTACCTCAGAAGGATCACAGCCCTGTGACACGAATAATTCCCATTAACAAACAGTGGGGAAATCAACTGAACACAGACTTTATCGATTCTAACTGAAACTACGGACCTATTATGGCTGTTCTTGCGGAATTTCCACAAAGCCCGTAACACTATTAGCAACACTAAGGCTTGATTAGGGATCCGAAGGACATAGAATATTTAAGAATCTTTCTGATTGTTTGTTTGTCATTTGAGGGCACATATCCGGTCGGGGTGAAGGGGTTCGTATTCATATCAGAACAGATTTGACTGCACAATTACTCCTCCACTGAAGGTGGACAGAGGGTTATTTTGCACCCCAATAGACAGTCTTTTTTTATTCTGTCTGTTGTGAGCAGGATACTCTTCAAAAAAGGTTATTGGATGGATTGGACAAAACTTTGGTGAAAGGGTTGGGTTTGTGATAGGACAGGATTTGGTTATATTTTCTGGTGAGATCCGGATCCGAAATCCGGATACTTTAATTTTCTCAGGATTCTTTACCATTGAGATCAGATTAAATGTAAACAACATTTACAGCCATATATCTCAAAAGTTGATGAACAGTTCTGATGAAACTGTGGACAGGTTGGGTGTGTGATGAGGACGAATTGATTTTGATTTTGTGGTGAAGATCTGGATTGCGATCTGGCCTATCAGTGGGATACAAAATGTAAATTGTGTTCAGCCTTGGCGGAGGTATTGCGCTCATACGAGTTGCTTCTGTTTATTATTGTGATTTGCTTCTTGTTTCCTTTTCCCAGTGCCAATTTGCTGTGTAAATTTAATATACCTTGGTACTCGGAGTGAATTCCGCTTGTCTGCTGCTCGTTTGATGGTTTCGGTCTGTTGCAGGTAATTAGTTGGAGTGCGGTTTCAAACTGCTAAGACCGCGCCATGAGACCTACGGTTGCCTCGGCCAAATTAGAATCGTATTGGTCGCCTATCAGCATAGCACTTAGATGCCTCAGCGGTTCCCACGTGTACGCGTTATCAAGACTGGAAAGGCTCTATCCAGCCCGAGACCACAGACTCACTTCACACCTGCGGTCTTTTGACACACCCGTGGGACTTAACCGGGCAATCAGACGAACCCGCGCCTGTTAACAAATCTTGCAGTTTGTGTGTTATTACTTTGTGCACTCCGAACTCGTGGATGGATGAGTTGCATTAAATCGATCGTCCGTTACTTCGCGTTGCGTGCACGGGAAGATTTTGGAGGAGTGTAAAAAAAAAAAATCGTTCCTGGGTTACGGAGGTCGGGAGAAGAACTTATTCTAAGTAAATGTGCATGTATTAGTGCCATCCTGGTGGAAGTCTGTATACAAGCCATTTCATCACAAAGTCAGGAATTGACGCTGTCCATTAAGGTCCCTCCAAACAACCTCAGCTGTGCATCCACATCATCTTAGTCCATCACCACAACCTAATGCAGGAGGAGGCATTTGCAATACAATTCATACACTACATCATACAATCGAACCATACTTCTAATCTAATGATTTATCAATTGTAACTTCATGGGGGCCTGTAACGTGGGAAGGAGTTAGATGAGAACAGTCAGACAAGCAGACATCGTTCAGGGTGTTTCCACACGTCGACAAAAATTTTGTTTTTACTAATATTTACCTAAAATTTATAAAAGCCATTTTATCCCCCGCCGTCTGTGGCGGAAGGGGATATTGTTGTCACCAGGCGCGTCCGGTCTGTCCGTCCGTCCGTCCGTCCGGCGTCAACATTTATAGCTGGGAGTGTATAACTCATATAAACTGTTTGCCATATCGATTTGGAAATTGGGTCACACATGTACCACCTAAAAGGAAAGAACCCTATATGATTCTTGGCGTTGGCCGGATCCAAAGATGGGACGACTGGGGCGGCCATTCTTGAAAAAATGTGTTTTAATAATGGATAACCGCTTATCTCGATTTCATTATTTTGGTTACTACGTTCCTCACCCCTGGGAACTTTTTCGAGTTGATGACCAAATTGGCTGTCTTGTTTCCAATTACCTCCCTCATATCTGGAATATGTATGACCTTTTTCATTCAATGGCGGGGGATCCCATTCTCTGATGGTATATTTTGTCTTTATTTTTTAGCACGCCCCCTCCCCCACACCCCCACTGCGGCGGAAATGGGGTTTTGCAAATTGTTGTGTGTGTGTGTGTGTGTGTGTGTGTGTGGTGTGTGTGTTGTGTGTGTGTTGTGTGTGTGTGTGTGTGTGTGTGTGGTTCCCCGTCCGATCCAGGCCATACTTTTTTCTTTTTTTTTCTTTGGTCATCAAATTTTTTTAACAATACCATTTTTTGAGAGATATGGAGAAAATAATTTTAAAATGGAGTCAAAATGTGAAAGAGGCAACGTACGTAAGTGATGAAAAAATAGCCCTTATTAGCAAGCCCTCTTCTCGCAAGTGCGTGTCAATGTGGCGACGGGACACCCTTTTTTTAATGCTTCCGTGTTTATTTATTTACTATTCGCTCCTCTTGTATGCAGCACGAGGCTGCTAGTAGCATAATTGGCATGGGCGTGGCTTGCCACTATGTAATGCCCCTATATGCGCTCTTCTGGCGTTCCTTCTAGTTTTCTATTTGAGCTTCATTGTTCCTGTTCAGGCTGTAACTTTTTACCAATTTGAGCTTTTTTTGTTCATCAATCTTCAACAACCTTTATTTTCAGGATAATAGAGTAACACTAAAATGAAAAAAATGTACATTTTTATTTTTTTGAATGTCGATTTCATTCAAATTTAGTTTTGAGTTACAATAGTTATGGCTTTGTGGTTTGAGATGCTTTTTAGTTATCTTGTTTTGTTATTGGTGTTTTTTGTGGGTGAACACCAGTTTATCAGGATGAGGAATTGAACAAACAGAAAACACATTCACCTTTTGATGAGACGCCTCTCGCAGATTATTGCAATAGATGACATATGGAAAAGCCATTCCATACCTTAGCAACCTTCCAGTCCACCCCTTTCCCCAATGCTTCAATCAGTTGCGCAACTAGCTGCAAAATGTAAACCGATTCTACTTTATCATTCTGCCAGCTACTATCCGGGGACTATTCCATGCCTATTAAACTACTCTGTAGATTAAAAGACCCTTGCTTAATACGATTCAAACATTCTCAGTCCCTTCAGGACTATGGCCCCTGGCTTCCGTCACTGTTCTGTTCTACTCAAACACTTTTGATCTCTTAACTCCAAGTACTGGACCCATACTCTTTGAACCAGAGCATCTGGAACTGCCAATAGCAGTTTTTCCTTGGGTAATTGGCACAATCTTGGATGGGTCGCCACTCCCCAAACCATTCTTGGGAGCACAGCTGTGCCACTGATGCTGTTGCCTCTCTACCAGTACCACAGTGGTACTCAATGTCCGGCAACCTCAGGAGGATGACAGGGTGATGTCAACCCACCTGGTTAGTAATCCAGAAGCAGCCAACGGGCTCAAACTCAGGACCCTAGGATCACGCAGGCCAGTACCCAACCACTAACGCCAACACCAGGCTTCTGTATCCCTCCTCTGGGTATGTTAGCTATATCCTTCCTGAGCTGTTAGGTGACAAACTGCACACATTATTCCAGGTTGAGGCCTCACTACAATTCGCTGTTACAATGTTAACATTATCTCTTGATTGATAATTTTCCCCAACTGAATACAACCTAAAACCCTATTAGCTTTACCAATGGCTGCCTGGCATTGTGCCTATCTGATATCCCCCATATATTACCACCCCCAGATCCTTCTCCTGTGGGGTGGACCACTCCAAGATGCCCCTTGACATTGTAACCTATTTTCATTTTTCTTACCCATCCACAGCCAAAGTTATATATATTATTATTTTGAAATATCAAACTAAGTTGCCGACACAGCCTCTCAAATGGGCAGTTGTTATATTCTTCGAAAGTGTATTCATTTACAAAAATCAAGCATTAATCTAAAATCCGGTAATGATTGTTTATAATTATTAACTATGGCAGTTACATGTATGGCAGCTTATGATTAAAAACGTGACATTCTTTTCTAAATCTGAAAACCGGAATTCATCCATAAACTGTGGTTAGAAATAGACTGGCATTTCAACTGAGATAGTGCCTAAATTAAAATGGGGAAAACCTTCACTGTGTGAATCTGTCTACAAAATGTACATTAACGAGGTACAGGACTACAGGTTCTCTACCCTATCCCACTTGACAGGAGAACGTGGCTGTTTGTCCTCACCTCTCTTCTGTCTCTCTCTTCTGGAAATGATTGGATGCTGGTGGATAAATGGAACATGTCTCATTCGCACCCTATCACTCCTGATACGATCATCAGCCAAACCACTTCTATTGTGTGGTTGCTTCACTGAAAGTGGTTTCATTCTATTGGAAATGTAGAAGTTCACCAACAGCCATGACGATCACATTGGGCAACTACTGAGGGCGTGTTGAAAAGTAATGCTCCAATACTTTTTTCTGCCAAAACAGGCAAGATTATTCCTGAAACAAAGCATACCAACATCAATCTTTATGCTGCCATGGTGCAAATTTGATTTCTCAACGATAATCGGTCTCTGCGGTTCACACATTTCTGCAAATAGTTCGAGTATGCTGATGTTGTGTGGTGCTCCTGCCTCTACCTTCTCGGCTTCACTCTTGTGAAAACCAAAGGTATTTGATCATGGATATGTCCGCGATGAGGCTGAGTTCTTGGGCCTCTCACTCTCTGACGCAGGCAGGTCGGTGGTCTCTTGTTTTACCGTCTCCTTCTCCGGTTCTCGTCTCCCCACCCCCCCCCCCGCGTCTGTAGAGGATTTGTCCCCTCATATTCGCGGGCGCTCAAGATCTGTAATCTCAAATTCACTGCTCCCTTCATCCTGCCTTATAAACTCCCACACTCTCTTCTTCCAGGCCTTCAACAGCTGTCCCCATCCAACCCGAATCTACTATCCCATGATCCACCCCAATACACCAAATTCCTGCTTTCCTTCTCTGAAATAGTCCCATGTATACCCATGTTCCCACTCCATCCTTCTCCCTTCACAGCAGTATCCTAATGTCTTCTGTTCCCCTCTATTTTGTTTCTCCCCCTCTGCACCTCTCTTGTCTCATGCCCCCCCCCTCTTGCTGGATACTCTCTCTTATCGAATACGTTATGGGTAAGTTTTGTATACGTTAAGAGCACGCTGGCATACGTCGTAGTACGCTGGCAGTCATCGTAGTACGCTGGCTTACGTCATCATACGCCGAGTACGTCGAGAAATTTTCAGCATGTTGAAAATTTATCGACGTAATCGGCGTATGACACACGTTCCGCATACGCTGG
>CM068960.1:114067756-114077809 GCA_035128595.1 Eptatretus atami
GGTTGGACTTTGTGTCCAATGAGCAGTTGCTGAGAGAGATTCAAATGAGATTTGTTACCTGTATCGTCTGTGAGCGTCCACATATCTGCAGCTGACATGTGGCTCGTTTTCCTGACAGATCCTGCTTACCAGATTCTCTAAGCAAGGGAGCCTCGTGAGTGCCGACCATGTGCCTCGTGGTTGCAGCAGGTTGATCAGCATCTCAAAGAGATGGGGATGTGCCAGGCATCTGCCAGGGGCATGGCCAGACGGAAGCCTCTGCCAGGGGGATGGCCAGACGGAAGCCCCTGGAGCAGAAAGTGGACGCTGCGACGCGCTACTTCGGTGCATGCTCCCATACCTGACCTGACCTGTGAACTCTGAAATAGTTGTGAGAATGCTTCTAAATGCATAGTTTCTGGTTGTAGCAGAACTGTACAACCAAATATGCTGTGAGTATGCATGTTTTTCCAAAAGCTCCAGCTGTAAGGAAAATTGGGGCAGCCCAAGTAAAACCGAACAGAGGAAAGTAGTATGGCACAACTGCTTCAAACGTAATTTGCAGCACCCATCTTGAAGATTATTTGTACAACACCGGCCTGTATTTTCCGTTTGGGATGAGTAAATTGAAGCAATTAAATCCCCCTGGCACGATCTCCACAAAGATTAGAGATAATTCTAATCAAATGGAATTGGAAAATGGAAAAATGGACAGAACAGCTGCGGAAAAGAAAAGCATTGTGGAGTGTTGTGAGGGGGGGGGAGGGTGGGAGGGTGAGGGGTGAGGGGGTGGTGGTACTCTGTACTCTTCATTTTCCAACTCTGTATTCAAATCTCATTCCAAAACCCTCGTTTTCCGACACCATTACTCAAACCGTCATTCTCAAACACCCATTCTCAAACCCTTATTTTCTGACACCCAGACCCGAACCCCCGTTTTCATGCTTCATTCTCAAGCACACATTCTCAAACCACGTCACCTCACAAGCATTTTGACCAAATAATCACCACTTTAGCATTTGTAATGGTCATGGTTCTTCGCCATTCCAGCATCCAAGTCAAATCGGATCAAACAAGGCGCTTCTTGAAACATGATAACCAATTCCAGCCGTTGGATTGCAACATGCCTTAGCCAACCAGGTCACTTGCCAAAAGCAGAGGTATTTGGAGACACTGTGTAAGGGACAATAATACCCCAGACAGAGTGGTTTTGCGAGGAGTTGGAGTTGGAGTGAGAGTGCGTGTACAGAACAGAGCAGTCCTAGTCCAGGGCAGAGCGAGTCCAATCCTGAGGGAATTCGTGCTCAGAGGGGAGGAGACCTGGCTGGGTTGGCTGGGCTTCTGGAGCATCAGGCGGGACAAGAAGGATGAGTGCTGCCAGCAGAACACAATGCGCCAAGCCGGGCAAGGCGCTTCCAAGCGGATTATGAGGGCACCAAGCAGGGCACTCCCCAGTGCTCCCAAGCAGAGCGTGAGGGTGCGAAGCAGGGCGCTCCCCAATTAATCGAGCAGAACGGGTGTCCCTCACATCCTGGTGACACAAAAGGCGCCACATGTGGCACTTCCTAAACTGCCAGGTGGAACAGGTGCTGACTACACCGGTAGAACTGACTTATTACACGTGTTTCACACATGTCCCATATAACCTTTTATCTTTCAGCACATACACCTCAGGGCTCGCCAATTTGCGGAGCATCAACAAACAACACGAGACCCCCAACAGTTATTTTTCAGAGCCAAACACCACACGACACTGCATGTCTCACCTGCACCACTCTCTCACCCACATCGACAGTCGACAACTTGTTGGGACCCACGGGGGGCAAGCCTGCTCACGTACGGGTGAGAAAGGGTCGCCAATGCCCCGACTTCTTCTTTCTTTCTGCGCCCTTTTCTATCTAATTTCCCCAGATGAATGTGGCACCTGTCTGGATTTCATTTAAGGCGGGTTGTATAACGGGTTCTTTGAGTGCTAGGGGTAACACTGTTCCAATGTGACACTGCAATCTCTTGTAAATACGTGCCTGTTAATACAATATTTGTTGTTTCCAACCTGCTTGATTGTCTCTTACCTTCATTGGTTAAACATAGTTTGTAACAAATAGATGGGAGGTTGTACCCCACTGATTCGCTGCGCTAGTCTAACCGGCATCCCACCTACAGTTTTGCTTGGCCGTACGTAATAAATAGATAAAGGCGGGGAGCTGAGAGCATGGTCCCAATCTGAGGTAACTAAGTAACCGGGAAGATCACGCGAGAATTTGGCGCAGGGACCCTGCCAGGTTTAGTAATCTTAGATGGCGTCCATGGTTGCTTAGCAACCCGTGGGGTTGCGTCGGTGTCCGTGGCTTGGCGGCTTCAGGGTCAAGGTCAGACAGCAGGTCCAAGAGAGGCCACTCGTGACCTGGTGACGTACCTATAACACTTGGTGTCAGGAGTGGGATTCGGAACCCCCTGGCAAAATATTCGATGCCGGGAGTAAGATTGGACTGGAATACTATCGGTGGTAAGAGGGAGCATAGCGAGGGAGAAAATTAAATAATAATTCTGCAGTTATGTCTAACCAAGAGGAGCAAGTTTAAGTGGGCTCAGAAGAAACTGTGACCCAGGATAACAATATATTGGAAGCATCGGTTGGGATGCAGCAGAGGTGCTCGTTGTGGTTAATGACTCCCACCCCATCCCATGAAAAATGCAACGTTCCCCCTAGAGGCCCCACCATAGAATAGCAGGTTGGCACTGTCATTGCCACTCGACATGAGCCAGATGATGTTAATGATAACGCAAATGATCGCAAAAATAGGTGTGCTACAAGCGGAGACAAGGGAGGAGATAAAGGGCATAAGGCATGATGAACGCAAGACACAGCCTCGTATTGGGGAGAAACTCAACGCAGGGCAGGCAGAGGCAAAGGCAGACATGTAGGCGATGGTAAACAAAAATGCATGGCAACATGGGCACTGCATCAGTGGCACAGCCTCACGAATGGGCAACAAGATGACGGTGAGGATTGAGGCTGCACGGGTAGAGGTGAATGAGGTGAGGGGGTGTGTGAGCTGTGTTCGAGATGAGATGATGGCGAGTCAGGCCAAAATGACGAAGAAAATAAATAAATGAAATTAAAGTGGAAGTAACTTGCGGAGGGGCAAAAATAATTCAAATAACAAATCGGGAAAATATATTGACAATAGAGGAACTAAAAAACGGCCGAGAAAGAAACAAGGGGGAACAATAGCGATAAAGAAAGAATGCAAGGCGAGACATGATGATGTAACAAAGAAAATAAAATAGACAGAACAGGCAATGGAGACCAATGAACGAACAGATCGAGACAAAAGATAAACAAACTTGTTGAAGCCACTGAAGTTATTACGGAAGGGGAATTTGTGGGAGCAAAGCCAGAGATGACTGAGAAGGACAAAGTGAATAAAGCAATGGGGGAGCGAGTAGAGAGAAAGGAATGAGTAGATAAAATAACAAAATAATTGGTAGAATGTGTTGAAACGATGTACAAAGATCGGGATAATGCATTGCAGGTACAGGTGGAGAGGATACGCGTCCTCGAGGCAAATGAGAGTGAGGTGAGTCCGGTCAAGGTAAGAAGGTGTGAGCCTGTGTGAGTTATACAAGTGGATGGTGGTGTTGTGTCATATGCAGCCTATGGCTGCTGGTTGCATCGTTTTCTGGGAGCATGGCTGTGCTGCTGATGCAGTGCCTCTGTACCAATAAGCTGGTGCTCATTTTGCCGACCTCGGAAGGGTGACAGGCTGAGTCAACCCACCTGGTGTTATTTCAACGGCTCAAACTCAAGACCATAAGATCTTAAGCCAGTCATTTTAACTATTGTTACGAATTCGCGCCCGCCGGCGTGCGAACTTCCGCTCTCCACTAATAGTATCAGCTCGCCCACCGGACGGACAATTCAGTCGTGACCTTCCGGAGCAACGCCGGAACCCTGTCATTGGTGGGTCTTCAACCCCACCACGGCCTAGCCAATTTTCTACCCGCGCAGGATAGGGTCAATCGCCGAATCTCGATATACCTAAGTACCCGCGTGGATAGCTAAAGGCCCAGTCACACCTTGACGTTTTAGCCAGCTTATGCCGATTTTTGGAAAATTTGTCTAAAACGCTGGTACACGTCGAATACGTTATGGGTAAGTTTTGATAACATTGAGAGCACGCTGAAAAACACTGCCATACGTCGTAGTACGCTGGCTTTAAACGTTGTACTTTTCGGTTGTCCTCAAATTTTCCATGCTTGAAATTTTAAGACATGCCAGTGTATGACTCCACGTTCCGCATAACGCTGGCCATAAGTTGTAGCACGTCATGCGATCGTTGACACACGTCGACACACGTTACTTGTAAGTTACTCGTAAGTCGAAACACGTCGAGGTAATGTTTAGCGTACCCGAAACTTATTTCTAACCTATGAGTAACGTGTTGTAGGCACGTTACGCGATCGTTGACACACATCGACACACGTTACTTGAAAGGTGCTCATAAGTCGAAACACATCAAGGTAATGGTTAGCGTCAGTGTTCCAGACTCCCTGTGTTTTTTTTTTTTTTTTTTTCTTCCTTCGGTATGATGGTGATGTTGACACTTCGATTTCTAGTGCGGTTGTAATATAATATAATTAATAGACTGCCGCTCAACGATTTAAATCATAACCGCACTGTACACTGAACACCGTCATACCGAAGAAAAAAAAAAACCGGGAGTCTGGAACACTGACGCTAACCATTACCTTGACGTGTTTCGACTTATGAGTACCTTTCAAGTAACGTGTGTCGATGTGTGTCAACAATCGCATATCGTGCGTACAACTTATTCCCATCGCATGCGGAGCGTGTGTCATACGGCAAGTACGTCGTAAAATTTTCAACATGTTTAAAATTACAAGACGTACTCCATTTAATACGACGTATGATAGCGTACTTTAGCGTTTTATTCACGCATACCAAACTTACCCATACCGTATTCGACGTGCGCCAGCGTTTTAGACGCATTTTTCAGAGGTCGGCATACGCTGGCAAGATCGCCAAGGTGTGACTGCGATGTTGACACTTCCATTTCTGCGGCGGTTATGATTTGAATCGTTGTGCGGCAGCCTTTTCATAACCTACGCCACGTCATCGTCGGCGATGCGTGCAGCGCGCTATGCATAAGTTAGACTATCATTGGGCATAGGTTGTGAAGGCCGACAACAGGTTCAGCATTCGTTGGTATAAGTTATCTATAACACAACGAAACGTTCTGTGTCCGTTACTAATACGTTATGCATAAGACCAAGTCGTTATGAATACGTCCGAATCTTTAAAAAAAACATCAAAAGTTCAACGTAAGCCAGCGTTTTACATACATTTTAATACGTTGCATTGCTGGCTAAAACGTCAAGGTGTAATTGGCCTTAACCGGGAGACCCTACCTCGGCGCAGGTCGGCTTGGGACACAAACCGCTTAAGCGGTCCGTTCCGTTCTGCAGTGATAACCGAGCGGGTATTATCGCCCGACCTCGCCGGATCCGATTCTATTTAACGGGTGTTTAAAACCCAGCTATTTATTCCGCGATGCAAGATGGCATTTCCAATAGGTGAAAGGAGGACGCGACGAACGGGGTACATTCACACAAAGCACATTTATTATAATGAAACACGTATACAATGATGCAATGGAACAATCATGCACGTATACAGAAAAGCATACACGGGACGGGGACAGAGACACGAGCAAGGCAACAAAAAGCAAGGGAAAGCACTACGACCGAATATTTTTATTATTTCACAGGCACTTAACAGGTTTACTTATGGACACGGCACCACATCATTCACACAAAAGAAGAGAAAAGACCACCCCACAGACAGAGGGGTCAGACTGGGCCGTGGACCTTTATGGCGTGGGACTGGCTGACCGAATGGGTCCCACGAGACCGACGCTGGTTACCTGCACCCTCGTGGTGCGACGGTCGGCGAGCTCTCTCCGGCACTCTCCTCTCGTGCGCCCTCGACCCTGACCACCGCACACAACCCTCACGACTTGGCACCCAGAGGGAAGGCACCCGGATCTCAAACACCACGGAGAGCAGCAGCAATCCCCAATGCCACGAAGAGACGAAGCTCCCCGAAGAGACAATACGACTCGACGACCAACAACGAACGAACCTGGCGTCTCGTGCGCCCTTTTATTCCCCAGGTTCCAACGCCTGATTCCTCCCCGTTTTCGGCTCCGCCCCCTTCCAGCTCCCGCGGGAAGCTTCCAGAAAAGGGGCGTGCCCTCTCGTCCCCCTCCCCGCGTGCCACCCGGGGGGCGAGAGAATCATTCTTGGCACAGGTCCAGGGAGATTCATTCCCCAAAATCAGGCCCCTCCTTTACATGACCTCTGACCTTTGACCCGCATCGCACTTCCCCACACCAAAGCGCGGGAAAACAGGCGGGAAAATCCGCGCACCATCGGAACTCCTCTGGTTTCCTTCGCGTTGCGCTGGCTTTCGCAGATGCTATTCGTTGGTGCGTAGGATTGTGTGTGGTTGCTTGTAGTTGTGGCGTGGCTGGTGGTTGGCGTTGTGGTTGCGAAGGTGGTTAGGTGATTGATGGGGTGGAGAAGGTGGTGAGGCGATGTTGGTGGTTGGGGGTAAAGTGGTGAGGATGGCGTGGTTTGTTGAGAGGTGCGTGTGGTGTGGTGGAGGTTGCTGTGAAGCGGTTGTTGAGAGCGACGTTGGTGGTGGTGGTTCGGTTGTGGTTGAGGCATCGTGGTTGTTGTGATGGTGGCGTGGTTGGCGTTGTGGTTAAGGTGGTTGTTGTAATGGTGGTTGAGATGTGGTTGGTCAAAATAACGATAGAAAAAGAAAAACACTACCTCAAAGGATCACAGCCCTGTGACACGAATAATTCCCATTAAACAACAGTGGGGAAATCTAACTCGAACACAGACTTATCGATCTAACTGAACTACGGACCTTTATGGTGTTCTGCGAATTTCCACAGCCGTAACACTATTAAGCCAACACAAGGCTTGATTGGGACCGAAGGACATAGAATATTTAAGAATCTTCTGATTGTTTGTTGGCATTGAGGGCACATATCGGTCGGGGTGAAGGGGTTCGATTTAGAACAGTTGACTGCACAATTACCTCCTCCACTGAAGGTGGACAGAGGTTATTTTGCACCCCAATAGACAGTCTTTTTTTAGTCTGTCTGTTTGTGAGCAGGATATCTTCAAAAGGTTATGGATGGATTCGGACAAAACTTGGTGGACAGGTTGGGTTTGTGATGAGGACAGATTGGTTATATTTTGGTGAAGATCCGATCCGAATCCGGATACTTTAATTTTCTCAGTGATTCTTTACCATTGAGATCAGATAAATGTAAAAACAACATACAGCATGATATCTCAAAAAGTTATGAACAGTTTCTGATGAAACTTGGTGGACAGGTTGGGTGTGTGATGAGGACGAATTGATTTGATTTTGGTGAAGATCTGGATTTGGATCTGGCCTATCAGTGGGATACAAAATGTAAATTGTTCAGCCTGGCGGAGGTATGCGCTCTACCGAGTGCCTTCTGTTTATTATTGTGATTGCTTCTTGTTTCCTTTTCCAGTGCCATTTGCTTGTTAATTAATATACCTGGTCTCGGAGTGAATTCCGCTTGTCCTGGCTGCTTCGTTTGATGGTTTCGGCTTGTTGCAGGTTAATAGTTGGAGTGCGGTTCAAACTGCTAAGACCGCGCCCATGACCTAACGGTTTGCTCGGCCAAATTAGATCGGTCATGTGGTCGCCTATCAGCATAGCACTTAGATGGCTCAGCGGTCCCACGTGTACGGTATCAAGACTGGAAAGGCTCTAATCCAGCCCGAGACCACAGACTCACTTCACCCTGGCGGTCTTTTTGACACAACCCGTGGGACTTAAACCGGGCAATCAGAACGAACCCGCACCTGTAACAATATCATGCAGTTTGTGTGTTTATTTTACTTTGATGCACTCCTGAACCGCTGGATGGAATGAGTTGATAAATGATCGTCGTACTCGCGTGGTGCACGGGAAGATTTTGGAGGAGGTAAAAAAAAAAAATCAGTCCTGGGGTTTCAGGGTGGGGAGAAGAACCTATTCTAAGTAAATGTGCATCGTATAGTGCCACCTGGTGGAAGTCTGTATTACAAGCCATTCATCACAAAGTCAGGGAATTGACCTGTCCATAAGGTCCCTCCAAACAACCTCAGCTGTGGATCCACATCATTTAGTCCTCACCACAACCTAGATGCAGGAGGAGGCCATTTGGCCAATCAATCATACACTACATCTACATCGAACCAACTCTCAATCTAATGATTTATCAATTGTAATTCACTGGGGGCTGTACGTGGGGAAGGAGTTAGATGAGAACAGTCAGACAAGCAGACATCGTCAGGGTGTTTTCCACACGTGACAAAAATTTTGTTTTTACTAATATTACCTAAAATTATAAAATCCATTTTTATCCCCCGCCGTGTGGCGGAAGGGGGATATTGTTGTCACCCAGGGCGTCCGGCTGTCCGTCCGTCCGTCCGTCCGGGCGGTCAACATTTATAGCTGGGAGTGTGATAACTCATAAACTGTTTGCCATATCGATTTGAAATTTGGTCACACATGTACCACCTGAAAAGAAGAACCCTATTGATTTTGGGCGTGGCCGGATCCAAGATGGCCGACTGGGCGGCCATCTTGAAAAAAATGTTTTTTGTAATAAATGGAAAACCGCTTATCTGATTTCAATTATTTTTGGTTACTACGTTCCTCACCCCTGGGGAACTTTTTCGAGATGATGACCAAATGGTGTCTTGTTTCCAATTCACCTCCCTCATTATCTGGAATATGTATGACCTTTTTCATTCAATGGCGGGGGATTCCCCATCTCTGATGGTATATTTTGTTTTATTTTTAGCACGCCCCCTCCCCCCACTCCCCACTGCGGGGGAAATGGGGTTTTGCAATTGTGTGTGGTGTGTTGTGTGTGTGTGTGGTTGTGTGTGTGTGTGTGTGTGTGTGTGTTGTGTGTGTGTGTGTGGTGTGTGTGTGTGTGTGTTTCCCCGGTCCGATCCAGGCCATAACTTTTTCTTATTTTTTTCTTTTGGTCATCAAATTTTTAACAAACCATTATTTTGAGAATATGGAGAAAATAATTTAAAATTGGGTCAAAATGTGAAAGGGCAACGTCGTAGTGATGAAAAATAGCCCTTATTAGCAGCCCCTCTGCAGTGCGTCAAGTGCGAGACACCCCTTTTTTAATCGCTTCCGTGTTTATTTATTTACTATTCCTCCTCCTTCGTATGCAGCACGAGGCTGCTAGTAGCATAATTGGCCGAGGGCGTGGCTGTGCCACTGATGTAATGCCCCTATTATGCGCTCTTCTGGGTGCCCTTCTAGTTTTCTATTGAGCTTCATTGTTCCTGTTCAGGCTGTAACATTTTTACCAATTGAGCTTTTGTCATCAAATCTTCAACAAACCTTTATTTTCAGAATATAGAGAACACCAAAATGAATAAAATGTACAATTTTTATTTTTTTAATGTCATTTTCATCAAATTTAGTTTGAGTACAAAGTGTATGGGCTTTGTGGTTTGAGATGCTTTCTAGTTATTTCTTGTTTTGTTTTGGTGTTTTTTGTGGGGGTGAACACAGTTATAGGATGAGGAATGAACAAACAGACAACACATTCACCTTTTGATGAGACCCTTTCGCAGATATTGCAATAATGACATATGGAATCAGCCATCCATACCTCAGCAACCTTCCAGTCACCCCTTTTCCCCAATGCTTCTCAGTGCCTAACTAGCTCAAATGTAAACCGATCTACTTTTTATATTCTCACTACCTATCCAGGGAGACTATTCCATGCATTAACTACTCTGAGTAAAAGACCCTTGCCTTAATACGATCATAACATTCCTCAGTACCCTCAGACTATGGCCCCTGGTCCTGTCACTGTTTGTTCTACTCAAACACTCTTCTTGGACTCATACTCCAAGTACTTGGACCCATACTCTTGAACAGAGCATTGGAACTGCCAAAGCAGTTTTTCCTTGGCTATT
>CM068960.1:114104734-114116010 GCA_035128595.1 Eptatretus atami
GTTGGTGGAATCGACGTAGTTTCCCCACCTCGTGGTCGTTCTCTCTGCCGGACCCCGGGCCCGCAACAATGTTATATATTATAATTATATATATATATATATATATATATATATTGTTACGGGCCGGGTGTCCGCCGCGACCGACCGCTCTGAACGGAGCCGCAAGTCGAGTCGGCCCGACCGATCGCCCGGAATATAGATCGCCGCCCGGATAACTCCGAGCGACGGGTCCTTGTACAAGAACCGAAATACGCCAATCGGCAAATCACGTGGGGTGGTCGATTGCCAATCTTCAATGTACCTAAATACCCACGTGATCCAACTACCGGGTATTCCACCCTCGACGGAACTCGTACGGAACAAACCGCCGAGGCGAGCCTGTCCCGTGCGCGATTCCGAGCGGCTTAATCGCCGAGAACCGTCGGTCCAAATGTCCCCCTTTTACGGCAAACCAACGGCTTTCTAACTCCCAACACATGAAATGCTCAGACAATGAAAGAATCGACGCGACGAGCTGAAAACATTTAACAATTGGGGTATTTATTAATAATAATGGGGAACTAGAAGCACGTAAGAGCAGAACTATACCGACTTTACAGAATGCGATGCAAACATTTACAGCACACGAAGCACTTAACAATTTCCTACTTATTAGACGGGCACACGACACACGTACGCACACACACACACCCAAAAAATTGGGCTGAGGCCTTTAATAATGAGCTCCAGCTCGGAGGACAGGTGAGCTTAAACCCAGGACCTATCTCGAACCTCTCCACCTCGTGTGGTCTTCAAGTTGTTCGGACCCGGGCTCCAACGAGAGCGAGCTGGACCCAATTGCCGTGAGCCGAGATCCTTCCCGAGCTCCCGCGAATCCTCCCGCGCTTCTCAACACGTGCTGGTGAGACGAGGCGCGATCGTTCGCGTCGACGCGCTGCTTCCCCGAGGAACCACCTCCAAGAAGAGGTCGATGCGTCGCACCAAGCCGGGAACCAAATGGAGAACAAAGAGCTCCACGAACCAAAGAAGAAGAAGCCACCACTCGCAGCTCGAGCCGAGCTACCGGCTTAACTTTCTTCCAAACAGGGCAGCTTGAAGCAAAAAGCTCTCCGCAGGCAAGCAGAAGCCGAAGCTCACGGAACCATCAAAGCAAAAAGCCTCCAAAAAGCCTCCTCCTGAGCCAGGCCTCAGCCGAAGCTCACTAAGCCAGCCGAAGCAAAAAGCTTCCGAAGGCTTCAACCCTAACCCAAGCCAAACAGGACCCGAAGGTCTGCTGAACGGCTACTCTCTGCCGAAGCAAAAAGCTTACTACTCCAACTCCGAACACAACAAAGAAAAGATCTCCTCTTATCCTTCTCCCGCCCTTCCCTGCTCCCGGCGTGACTCATGACTCATGCCCTCGTGCTCCATCCCCGCTCAGCCACGGGTGGGAGGGAGTTGTTGACATCATGAGTCACGGGACGGCAGGTTCTTCTTGCTCTTCGCAGAAGAGGGGAGGGATGTCTCCATTGTTCGTTCCCTAACTACTAAATCGATCCGCAGCGCATCTAATCGATTTCTGAACATTTAAACAATGGAAGGTGAGCTATCTAGGGAACAAGCACTTATCGACATAGCTGACTAAAGGAACCTGTATGTTGTGTGCAAACGAATTCCAAATTCGTAACAAAATATATATATATATTATGTTGTTACGAATGTGGGAATTCGTTTGCACACAACATACAGTTCCTTTAGTCAGCTATGTCGATAAGTGCTTGTTCCCTAGATAGCTCATCTTCCATTGTTTAAATGTTCAGAAATCGATTAGATGCGCTGCGGATCGATTTAATAGTTAGGGAACGAACAATGGAGACATCCCCCCCCTCTCCTGCGAAGAGCAAGAAAACCCTGCCGTCTCGTGACTCATGATGTCAACAACTCCCTCCCACCCGTGGTTGGGCGGGGGGATGGATCACGAGGGATGAGTCACGCCGGGTGTGGGGAGGGGCGGGAGAAGGATAAGAGGAGATCGTCTCTTTGTTCGTGTGGGGAGTTGGAGGAGTAAGCTTTTTGCTTCAGCAGAGAGTAGTCGTTCAGCAGACCTCGGGTCCTGTTTGGCTTGGGTTAAGGTTGAGGCCTTCGTAAGCTTTTTGCTTCGGCAGAGAGTAGTCGTTCAGCAGACTGTTGGGTCCTGCTTGGCTTGCGTTAGGGTTGAGGCCTTCGGAAGCTTTTTGCTTCGGCTGGTCATTGAGCTTCTTCAGCTGCGGCCTGGCTCGGGAGGAGGCTTTTTGCTTTGGTGTTCAGCGAGCTTCGGCTTCTGCTTGGCTCGGGAGACTTTTTGCCTTGAGCTGCTTTGCTTGGAAGAGAGTTGAGCTGGTCGCTCGGCTCGAGCTGCGAGTGGTGGCGTCTTCTTCTTGTTGGTTCGTGGAGCTCTTTGTTCTCCATTTGGTTCCCGGCTTGGTGCGACTCGTCGACCTTTTCTTGGAGGTGGTTCCTTTGGGGAAGCGGCGCATCGACGGGAAGGATCGGCGCATCGACGGGAAGGATCGGCGCCTCGTCTCACCAGCACGTGTTGAGAAGCGCGGGAGTATTCGCGGGAGCTCGGGAAGGATCGCAGCTCACGGCGATTGGATCCAGCTCGCTCTCGCTGGAGCCCGGGTCCGAACAACTTGAAGACCACACACGGTGGAGAGGTTCGAGATAGGCTCTGGTTTCAGCTCACCTGTCCTCCGAGCTGGAGCCCGTTATTAAGGCCTCTGCCACCATTTCTTGGGTGTGTGTGTGTGTGTGCGTACGTGTGTCCTTGGGCCTGTCTAATAAGTAGGAAATTGTTTAGTGCTTCGTGTGCTGTAAATGTTTGCATCGCATTTCGTATAGACGGTCGTAGTTCTTTTTGTCGTGCTTTTGTTGCTTGTATAATTGCATACGTGCTTTATTATAATAAATGTCCATGTGTGAATGTAAACCTGTTCGTTGCGTCCTCTTCCCTTAATTGAGCTGCCATCTTGCACTCGGAATATAGTTGGTTTTTAAATAGCGGTAAAGTGATCGGGTCCAACGGACTGCGCGATAATACCCCGCTCGGTTATCCCAAAAGGAAGCGAGCTGCTTAAGCGGCTCGTTTCCAAGCGTCCCGTTGAGGTACAATCTCTCGGTAACCTACCCGCGCGAATATTTAGGTAAATCGAAGATTTGGCGATCGGACCCTGTAGCGCGGGTAGAGTGCGGAGAAGGTTGTGGTGTGGTTACAAACACACCCGTGGCTGGTTTCCGGCATTGATCCGGAAAGCCGCGACTGGATTCCCAGCAGGCACACAACGTTGTTGCAACGTCGTTTGCCAGTTCTATCCTGACGTCAGAATTGGGTCAGTGGGAAGTTGTTTTTGCAAACACCATGACGTCGGTTTTCAACGTTGTGACAACATTGAAATCTGACGTTGTGACAACGTTGAATCTGACGTTGTTGCAGCGTCGTGTTCTGGTTGTACCTGACGTCAGAATTTGGTCAGTGGGAAGTTGTATTTGCACAACCCATGACGGTCAGATTTCAATGTTGTCACAACGTAAGATTTCAATGTTGTCACAACGTTGAAATCTGACGTCGTTGCAGCGTCGTGTTCTGGTTGTACCTGACGTCAGAATTGGGTCAGTGGGAAGTTGTATTGCAACACCCATGACGTCAGATTTCAACGTTGTCACAACATTGAAGCATGACGTTAGTTTTCAACTTTATCACAACGTTCATAAAATGGATTTTTGTTTTACCCTTTTCTTTGCACGCCAAAGAAACGAATATTGCAGTGCATGACACCCTTCAGCTTCCAGCTTGATGGAGCCCTCGACCCGTAGGTCTGGGGCCAGCAGAGCACCGCTGTTCTACTGGTGCCATTATCAAAACATTGAAGTTGTATTGCAACATCATTACATTGCACAGTAACACATAATGACCACAACTTGAAAACAACTGTAATTCATAATCATTTATTATCACGTATCACGCAGAGCATGATTGCGGCAAAAATATACAAGCAGTATTAACAATAATAATATCTTTATTCGTACCAAAAAAACACACTCAAATACAAACGTACAATAAATAAAAGTAGATACCATTGCAATTGAGAAACATATACTAAAAATTGGGAATAAAAGAAATACCACATGGGTAAAAGTCGTAAATACCTTTTTGACAAATTCACTTTGTGCAAAGCACAGTTAACAATTCAAATTCAGAAAGTTCTGCTCCAGAGAGGAACGTGGAGCTTCTTCTCTCTCAAATATAATTGACTGCACAAAAGCACCTTTAAGTACAATAACATCATCATGCAGTGTTAGTAAAACTGCTGATAATTCTATGCTTGCATACATTAAATGGGCATTAGGAGCATAAAAGTTATTGACCGATAACTTACATTTATATAAAATGTAATTAAAAGTTTTAGCTACTGATGACATACTACCCATTGTTACAAGATTCATAATTAAGCAACTTCAGATAAGAATTATGAGAAGACGAAGAACCACATATAAATTTTGCTATACGACATAATAGTTGACATTCAATAGGTAGAAATTCAGCAATGACTGGTAAAAGAGTACAATATGGGTCCCACTTGGAAGTCAAACACCTTTCTGATAGAATTTCTCCATGATATATATATTTAGAAATATTTTTACTTGTTATGTCCCACAGTGGCATCAATAGAATGAGATGCATAAAGACTTAAACAATGATACTTGACATGATATGAACAGTGCATAAAATTATATAAACTGAATTACAATCAGGCAAATCAATGAGACCAAATATATATCTATGTGTGTGTATTCATACAAAGAAAAAATATAAATCTAACATCATTAAGTATTAAAACACATTTTGAATGCATCTCACAAAATAAATCCAAAGCACAAAAAAATTAATTTTTTGGGTGTTTTCAATCTTAATTTCACAAGAAAATAAAATAACTTCATTCTGCCTAAAGTACAGTGGAAAATCGATATAACGCTAAGCGTTATAGCGCTTGTACTGATATAACGCTCATTCACCTTGGACCCCAAAATACTACTATTTCATGTTTAAAGGCAAAAAAGTGAGAAAATAGAGACAAAGTTAGTCCAAAATAGCGCTAAGTGGCAAAAAAAATTCAAGCTGTCATCACCCTGTGTTGAGTTGACATGTGGTGTGAAAATACTCACGAGGCTGTCATCTTCTCGCACCTTTCCCGTATAAATGGCGAAGCTGAGATGAACAAAATCAATTCAATCAAATCATCATAGCATCCTATCTCCTGTAACTCACTTGACCGCTTCGTCATCAACCCCAACAATCCAAGATGGCGGACGTACATGTCCACATGTTTTGGCTCTGGTTTGTATGTAATATAAAATATTTTTCACTGCATCAGTATAGCGCTGTATCATTTATAACGCCCTAGTCGCTTTGGACCCACCGGTGAGCGTTATATCGATTTTCCACTGTACATGTAAAATTTTCACAATGTAAACTTAGGCTGGGTTTCCAACATAACATTACAATTAACTATGCTGCAAATTCTTAATAACAAGGACGTGGATGGCTGGCACAGCGTGTTGCTGTACTCGTTATATTACACTAGTACGTGTCCGTACGTGCATGCCCGTACGTGCAAAAAAAAACAACAACTTTCAAACAACCACACAGGCCATTCCTTCACTCTCGTAAATGACGACTGGATTGGGGCATTGTGTTTATCTATAAATGCGCATAAGAAATCGAGAAATTATGAGAATACAGTAAGTCATCACTATCCGGAAGTCCGTATGTGTAACATGTAATGGGGAACGCGGGTGAGGATCTCTCCCATCGGCCACGCCTACGCAGTGGTTTGGTAAATAAATGGCCATAACTTGGGAAGCACTTGTCCAATTAATATTGTTGCGAATTTCGCGCCCGCCGGCGTGCGATCGACCACGTAACTCGAATCGCGGTACGTCGCCCACCGGACGGACAATTCCGTCGGACCCTCCCGGACTAACGCCGGGATCTAGTCACGGGTGGCCTTTCGGCCTCACACGATCGTGGCAATCGGCCACCCGCGTGGGATAGGGTTGTTCGCCAAACTCGACCTACCTAAGTACCCACGCGGATGGTAAACCGGGCGACCGCACCTCGCCGCAGGTCAACTTCGGACACAGCCGCGTAAGCGATCCGTTCCGGCTATCGGGATAACCGAGCGGTGTTATCGTCGGCCTCGACGGTTCCTGATTAATTATCGGGCGTCCCGCGCCCACTCAAACCCTTTACGTAAAGCAAGATGGAGACCCACAAAGGAAAGGACGCAGCGAAACGGGGCAACAATTCAACAAGCACGCATTTTATTTACACACAACACACAAACACACATAAAGCATGTATTTATAGCAAGTTAAAACAAACACAACAATGCAGAGCTACGACCGAATACGCGTACACTCGGCAACACTTATACAGTTCTACTTGACGGGACTCGGCGCCACACACACACGTTCACACAAAACCCCAAAAGAAAATGGAAGTCGCGACTTCCCTGCCTCGAGTCCTTGGCGACCGTCCTCTGACGTGGTCCGTCTGGCCGTGACTCCGTGCTGAGCTGTGGTCGCGCGAGGTCTCTCCGGCGTGCCTCGTGCCTGCCCGTGCTGGCCCTCGACGCCACGGACCGAGCACCGACTGCGTAAGAGCCGAACCACGACACACCGACTGAGAGCACCGAGGAAATACCGAACCAAGAGAGACCCGAATACCGAACCAAGAGAGAGAGACCCACCAAGAGAGAACGAACGCCTCCTGCGCCCTCGACTCTTATATCCCGGCGCCCGCCCGTTCTTGCTCCACCTCCTTCGAGGCGCTTCTAGAAAAGGGGCGTTCCTCTCGTTCCCCCTCCCGCGCCATGCGGGGGCGAGGAAAAATCCGTCCTGGCGCCGGGCCAGGGAAGAAATAGGCGGAAACCCGCGCGCCCTCGCTGTGTGATTTCTTCTTTCCCTTCTCGCGTCGACGGTTTCCAACGCGGAAACCGTCGTACGTGGACCGCGGAGGATGGCGTTGTTGGTGTGGGTAGTGGCGAAGATGTGGTGGTTGTTGTGAGATGGCGGTGCTGGCGTTGTTGGAGTGGTGGCGTGGGTTGAGGTTGAACTGTGGTTGTTCGAAAATAATGAAAGACAGAAAAACGACTAACTCAAAGTGTCGCAGCCCGAATGAATCACATTAATTCCCTCTAAACAATGGGTTTGGCTAACTATACATGTACTTCAGAAATACCTCACCTACGGGACCTGAATGGTGTTGCGAATTTCCACAGCCGTAACACTACCCCTCCCCTTTTACAGACTCTCCCGAGTCGTCAAATTATCGTGTGCCATCATGTGTAGTTCTCCCCTAGTACGTTGTTACCTTCGGATCACTGAGTGCACATTCATGGTATTCGTGTCCCCAAAATAAATAAACCTGAGGCTGAGTAACTAACTAAACAAACCACTCACACGGACGACTTAAATAAAATTGCGGCGCTAGACAGACATTGCCGGGGGCGCACTCATATTTACAATACACAACTTAACACTTTAACCTTATAATTTAACTACTCCATGGCCAGGATCAATGGACTCTGCAGGAAAGAAAAAGAGTCAACAGAGCACCGGCGCACGGGCCGCCACTGCAGGCCGTGTTGCAGCTGCCAACAGACAGTTCCTGCAGCTTGCAAACTGTTGCTCGATGATCCTGGCGCCCATGGAAATGAACAAGGGGGCAAACAAAATAGAACGGGGCTGGTGTACATGGCAGTGGGAGTCGGCCAAAGCAAAGGCAGGCAGGCAAGGCATGACAAGGCGCTGTAGCAAACACCGCGGCAGATGGACTGGCCGGCACAGGCCTTGCAGAACACAGCTGCTGACGATCCGGCCGGTAACAGGGCCTCGCCGCAAAACAACGTCGGACGATCCGACCGGACAGGCCTTGCAGCAAACACCAGCCGATGAGTTGGCGGCTCCCGCCGTGTAGTGCAGGTTGGTGGAGGGAGTGCGGTGGTGCTGGCCACACAGAAGGCGGGCTCGGACCTACCTACCTGTCTCCCTCCCACCTATCGCCTTTGCCTGTCACTGTCCATACCACCCCCTTAATTGTAAAAAAACCAATTTAGCCCAATTAATTTTTTTGTTTGTTTTTTTTCATCCCTCTATAAATTCGTCTCCTAACCCCTTTACTGTCTTTGTTCGGCTAACCTATCGTGTCACCTAGCGACTCCCACCCCTACGTTCCCTTCCGGAGGGAATAAGGGAGCAGCTAGCGTCCTGTGTGAGGCCCAATGAAGCTCAGGATGGCCTCCCCAGACTTCAGGATCTACCAAAGTGTGTCCAGCGGCCCACAACGAGAGCGAGGGGATGGATGGTGCGGAGGGGTACATCTTCCTATATCTACCTAATCCATTTAACTGTTAAACACCCCGGGCTTTTCAACGGTGCCTCTCGCTTAAAACTATTGATCTAACAACCCAGATTCCCGTCGCCTGTGTTGGTGTCCTCACAATTTCGGCCTCGCCCCCCCAATTTTCCTTCCGTGCCCTCACACGGTCTCATGGCTGGGACGCGTGGCTCCCCTTGGCAGGCACGACCCTCTGCCGAATCCTACAAGGCACCCCGGGCACTTACACTGCCTCGCGAGCCTACCAGCTCCTAAACACCAGGGAGTGCCCACCATGGCAACTCCCGAAACGCTCACGTGTCTGGCTGGCTTCCGGGCCCCTTTCCGAGGGCCACCCGTGCCCACGACACTGCCACTCGGCTAATGGCCCGGGCCCCCGACCAAGCGGTGCCAACCCGTGCCCACTACGCTATCGGCCCCCCCATGGCCCTTGGCCTACTACGGCGACTAGCCGGGCCCGGGCGTACCACTCAGCGATACTCACCGTTCGCAGCCACGCTCCCAGCCCGTCAAACAGGGCTCCTGCACCCCTCAAATGGGTATCGAGCCTACATTCCCACCAACAGCAAACGACCTCCATTTCGTCAATTTAACAATCACTTTACACTGACCCCGGGGTCCTTGGGCGGAGTCACTCCTCCCCAATCAACTCATCGACCATGCATTCCACATTCGTCCATTCACACAGACCCGCTGGCCTCACTCACTCATCATGTCACATTGCTTCACTCAACTCACAAACACACACATCGCTGAACTCTGCCATCCTTCTATCTAACCTCCCTAACTACCTCGTGCTCCCACGTCATCCCTTACACTACAGCACGTTCCTTTTAACACTACGTAGCTAATCTATGTCCCCACTACACATTCCATTCAAAGTCTGTCATGTTCCCAATCTCTAAAATCATTTTCCCACCTAAATCTCAACTACAATCCCTCTAACTAATCCATTCCACGGGCCCCATGAGGACTTACCCCTGCCCCATGAAGCCGGTCTAGCTAAGCTAACCCTTCCCCCTACTAGTTGTCCATCCTGTGCCCTGGCAGGGGGGTCTCACCCCATGCCCGGGAATCCTGTTCACCGAAAGCGAGGCTGCTTTTGTTATTAAAAATTTTTTTTCCAAATTCTGCGCAGCACCAGCGCGGCAACTCGCAGCTCGCGCACCTTGCACTGCCCGTGACGTATGCAGCTGCACGTGTACCTCGTCCCCTCTTGAACGGTACCATCCTCGGAGGGCTACCCCTCTGCGATTCACAACCCACACGTGCAGCCATGACGTCACTCCTGCGCACCCCAAAAAGAAACTCGCCTCCGGAGGGGCTCACGCCGCGAACCGATGTGCTCTGCCGCATTGGAGCTTACACAGCTGGTGGAGAACATCCCGTTCCAAATTCGCTTACCTGCCTAGACTTTGTCGTCGCGGGATCGGCAACATCACCGGCTGGACGATTTCCGGACCGGGCTTCACTCCGAATGCGAGCACGTGGGGGTCCTCGTGCGCTGCTACAGCACGGACCGCGCTCGCCGCGTGGGTGAAACCGGCGCCGGTCCAAACAGTACGGCCGCTCCGGACTTCTTTCCCTCTGTCGACGTCATCGGCCATTCAACCGCACGCACACCTGCGTGTTACGAGCACAGAACTCCACTCCAACAACACTCACATTCACACCGGGAGACGCGGCTGGCATGCTCACGCATGCCGCACCGACATCTCCTCACATACAGAGACCTCACACACACGTCTCCCTCGCACGATCCTCTCACTCACACCCAACCTTTCACCTGCACAGGGGTTTCACCACACCATGCGTGCCGGAAAGCACGCATCTCCGCACACTCGCAAACACACACCCCTGCACAACACACTGGGGATTCGCTGTCCCACAAGGGTCTGCGGGGCCTCTATGCCCCCCAAGCTGCCACGTCACCTATCCACAGCACTCGTCCCATTCAACCCGCGAAGCACGACCGGACCCACCTGCGTCGTGATTCGCTTCAAGGGGGCAAATCCCCTCCCCTCGTTTCCTGGAGGCGGCCATCCCGTGCTCGCACCGGGTCACAACACAGTCCACCAGCCACCCCCATTAAGCGCTCGCTAACCTCTGTGTGCTGTGTGTTCTGTTCCTTTAACCCCGTCTTCTATCATGCAGTCTCTCCTCTATTTTTTCTGTCTCCTGCGTCTCTATTCCCATTTATTATTCGTTTTTCTGAGTTTTTCCATCTCTTCTGGACTTAATTTACTCTCTCCTTCAGTTCATTAATTTCAACTCGTATAGTTTTTGTTTTCTCTCCCACTCTTCCTCATGCTCTTTCTCACTTTCCAAATCTCAAATCGTATTCTTTCCAATTGGCTCATTTCCTTCCTGTGTTATTCCCGCTGTTCTCTCATTACCCTTCCTTGTTTCCTCTCCTGTCCTTCCTTCTCCAGTTTCGTTGTTTGCTTCATTTGCGTTAATCTCTTTTTTTGTTTCAGTTGCTGAGTCGGCATTATTTTTCCTTGTTTCTCTCCTTGCCCTTCCTTCTGCAGTGTTCATGGTTTTCTTCATGTGGTTAATTTCCCTTTTGTGTTTCATTCGCTGTTCTTTGGTCTATCATCTCTCTCTTTTTAATCGATTAGATGCGCTGCGGATCGATTTAATAGTTAGGGAACGAACAATGGAGACATCCCCCCCCCTCTCCTGCGAAGAGCAAGAAGAACCCTGCCGTCTCGTGACTCATGATGTCAACAACTCCCTCCCACCCGTGGTTGGGCGGGGGGGATGGATCACGAGGGCATGAGTCACGCCGGGTGTGGGGAGGGGCGGGAGAAGGATAAGAGGAGATCGTCTCTTTGTTCGTGTGGGGGAGTTGGAGGAG
>CM068960.1:114128531-114156927 GCA_035128595.1 Eptatretus atami
CCATTTCTTGGGTGTGTGTGCGTACGTGTGTCCGTGGGCCCGTCTAATAAGTAGGAAATTGTTAAGTGCTAAGTTTGCTGTAAATGTTTGCATCGCATTTCGTATAGACGGTCGTAGTTCTTTTGTCGTGCTTTTGTTGCTTGTAGCAGCGGGGATCGCCTGCATTACGTGATTGATGTCACGAACCGGAACACTCAATCTCGGGTTCAAGCAGCGGATCGCCCTGCTTACGTGATGACGTCACGAAACCGGAAACACATCAATGTCGGGTGTTCAGGAGCGGGATCGCCTGCATTACGTGATGACTCACGAAACCGGAACACTCAAATGTCGGAGTTCAGGCAGCAGGGGATCGCCTGCATTACGTGATGACGTCACGAAACCGGAACACTCAAATCTCGGGGTTCAGGCAGCGGGGATCGCCTGCATTACGTGATGACGTCACGGAAACCGGAACACTCAAATCTCGGGGATTCAGGCAGCGGGATTTCGCCTGCATTACGTGATGGACGTCACGAAAACCGGGAACACTCAATCTCGGGTCAAGCAGCGGGGATCGCCTGCGATTACGTGGATGACTCACGAAACCGGAACCTCAAATGTCGGGGTCAGGAGCGGGGATCGCGCTGCTTACGTGATGCGTCACGAAACCGGAACACTCAAATGTCGGGGTTCAGCAGGGGATCGCCTGCATTACGTTGATGACGTTCACGAAACCGGAACACTCAAATCTCGGGGGTTCAGGCACGGGGATCGCCTGCATTACGTGATGAGTCACGAACCGACACTCAAATCTCGGGTTCGAGCGGGCGGGATCGCCTGCATTAGTGATTGATGTCACGACCGGGAACACTCAATCTCGGGGTTTCAGGCAGCGGGGGATCCCTGCTTACGTTATTGACGTACGAAACCGGAACACTTGCAAATGTCGGGTTTCAGGCAGCGGGGAATCGCCTGGCATTACGTGATGACGTCCGAAAACCGGAACACTCAAATGTCGGGGTCGGCAGCGGGGATCGCCTGCATTACGTGAGGAGAGGCGTCACGAAACCGACACTCAAATGTTGGGTTCAGGAGCGGGATCGCCTGCATTACGTGATGACGTTCACGAAACCGGAACCACTCCAAATGTTGGAGTTCAGGCAGCGGGATCGCCTGACATTCGTGATGACGTCACGAAACCGGAACACTCAAATGTCGGGGTTAGGCAGCGGGATCGCCTGCATTACGTGATGGACGGTCACGAAACGGAACACTCAAGTCGGGGTTCAGCAGCGGGGATCGCCTGCATTACGTGTTACGTCACGGAAACCGGGAACACTCAAATGTCGGGGTTCAGGCAGCGGGGATCGCCTGCATTACGTTGATGACGTCACGAAACCGAACACCAAATGGGCGGGGTTGCACGGGGATCGCTGCATACGTGATGACGTTCACGAAACGGAACACTCAAAAGTCGGGTTCAGGCAGCGGGATCGCCTGCATTACGTGATGACGTCACGAAACCGGAACATCAAATGTCGGGGTTCAGGCAGCGGGGATCGCCTGCATTACGTATACGGTCACGAACCGGAACACTCAAATGGTCGGGTTCAGCAGCGGGGATCGCCTGCATTTACGTGATGACGTTCACGAAAACACGGAACCTCAAATATCGGGGGTTCAAGCAAGCCAGGGATCGCCTGCATACGATGATGAGTCATGAAACCGGAACACTAATCTCGGAGTTCCAAGCAGCGGATCGCTGGGCATTTACGTTGATAACCGTCACTGAAACCGGAAATCAAATGTCAGGGAGTTCAGGCAGCGGGATCGCCTGCATTACGTTGATGACGTCACGAAACCGGAAACTCAATCTCCGGGGTATCAGGCAGCGGGATCGCCGCAATTACGTGGATACGTTTCACGGACCGGACACTCAAATGTCGGGGTTCAAAGCAGCTGGGATCGCCTGCATACGTGATGACGTCACGGACACCGGAACACTCAAATCTCGGGAGTCAAGGCAGCGGGGGATCGCCGCAATTACGTGATAGTCACGAAACCGGAAACACTCAAATCCTCGGGGTTCAGGCAGCGGGGATCGCCTGCATACGTGATGACGTCACGAAACCGGAACACTCAAATCTCGGGGGTTTCAGCGCGGGGATTCGCCTGCATTACGTGATGAACGTTCACTAAACCGGAACACTCAAATCTCGGGTTCAGGCCAGCGGGGATCGCCTGCATACGTGAGACGTCACGGAAACCGGAACATCAAATGTCGGGGTCAGGCAGCGGGGATCGCCTGCATTACGTGATGACGTCACAACCGGACACTCAAATGTCGGGGTTCAGGCAGCGGGGAATCGCCGCAATTACGTGTGACGTCACGAAACCGGAACACAAAGTCGGGGTTCAGGCTAGCGGGGATCGCCTGCATTACGTGATTGACGTGCACGAAACCGGAACACTCCAAATGTCGGGGTTCAGGCAGCGGGATCGCCTGCTTACATGTGACGGCACCGAAACCTGAAACATCAAATGATCGGGGTTCAGGCACGCGGGATCGCCTGCATTACTGCTGACGTCACGAAACGGAACACTAAATGTCGGTTAGGCAGCGGGGATGCCTTGCATTACGTGATGACGTCACGAAACCGGAACACTCAAATCTCGGGGTTCAGGGCGCGGGTCGCCTGCATTTACGTGTTGACTTCACAAACCGGAACATCAAAATCTCGAGAGTTCAGCAGGGCGGGTCCGGCCGCATTACGGATGACGTTCCCCACGAAACCGGAACACTCAAATGTCGGGGTCAGGCAGGGGGATCGCCTGCCATTACGTGATGACGTCACGAACCGGAACACTCAAATGTCGGGTTTCAGGCAGCGGGGATCGCCCGCATTACGTGAAGGGACGTCACGAAAAACCTGAAAACACTCAAGTCGGGTAGCAGCGGGTCGGCCTGCATACGTGAGACGTCACGATTCCGGAACACTTTCAAATCCGGGGTTCAAGCCCAGGGCGGGGATTGCCCTGCATTACGTGATGACGTCACGAAAACCGGAACACTTCAAATCCTTTCGGGGTTCAGCAGCGGGGATCGCCTGTATTACGTGATTGACGTCACGGAAACCGGAACACTCAATCTCGGGGTTAAGCAGCGGGATCGCCTGATTACGTGATGACGTCACGAAACCGGAACCACTCAATGTCGGTCAGGCAGCGGGATCGCCTGCATTACGTTGCTGACGTGCACGAAACCGAACACTCAAATCTCAGGGGTTCAGCAGCGGGGGATCGCTGCATTACGTGATGACGTTCACGAAACCGGGAACACTCAAATGTCGGGGTGCAGGCAGCGGGGATCGCCTGCATTACGTGATGACGTCACGAATCCGGAACACTCAAATCTCGGGGTTCAAAGCAGGCGGGGGATCGCCTGCATTACGTGATACGTCACGAAACCGGAACACTTCAAATGTCGGGTTCAGCAGCGGGATGATCGCCTGCATTACGTGCATGAACGTCACGAAACCCGGACACTCAAATGTCGGGGTTCGGCAGCGGGATCGCCTGCATTACGTGATGACGTCACGAAACCCAGAACCACTCAAATCTCGGGGTTTCAAGCAGCGGGATCGCCGTGCATTACGTGATGACGTCCAACCGGAAACACTCAAATTTCGGGGGTTCAGGCCCGGGATCGCCTGCATATACGTGATGACTGTCAGAAACCGAACACTCAAATCTCGGGGTTCAAGCAGTGGGGATCGCCTGCATTTACGTGATGACGTCACGAAACCGAACACTCAAATTCGGCGTTCAGGCAGGGGGATCGCCTGCATTACGTGATGACTCAACGAAAACCGGAACACTCAAATGTCGGGGTCAGGCAGCGGGGATCGCCCGCATTACGTGTGACGTCACGAAACCGGAACTCCACATGTCGGGGTTCAGCAGCGGGGATCGCCTGCATTACGTTGATGACGTCACGAATCCGGGAACACTCAAATCTCGGGGTTCAAGCAGCGGGATCGCCTGCATTTACGTGATGACGCACGAAACCGGAAACACTCAAATGTTCGGGTTCAAGCAGCGGGGATCGCCTTGCATACGTGATGACGTCACGAACCGGACACTCAAATGTCGGGTTCAGCGAGCGGGGAATTTCACCTGCATCGTTGATGACGTCACGAACCGGCACATTAAATCGCGGTTCAAGCAGCGGGATCGCCTGCATACGTGATGACGTCACGAAAACCGAACACTCAAATCTCGGTTCAAGCAGCGGGGCGATCGCCTGCATTACGTTGATGACGTCACCGAAACCAGGAACACTCAATCTCGGGTTCAGGCAGCGGGGATCGCCTGCATACGTGATGACTCACGAATACCGGAACACTCAATGTCGGGGTCAGGCAGGGGATCGCCTGCATTACGTGATGACGTCACGAAACCGGAACACTCAATTCGGGTTCAAGCAGCGGGGATCGCCGATTACGTGATGACGTCACGAAACCGTTACACTCAAATGTCGGGTTCAGGCAGCGGGAGATCGCCTGCATTACTGATGACGTCACGAAACCGGAACACTCAAATGTCGGGTTTCAGGCAGCGGGGATCGCCCGCATTACGTGATGACGTCACGAACCGGAACACTTCAAATTTGTCGGGGTTCAGCAGCGTGATCGCCTGCCTTACGTGATGACATCACGAATCCGGAACACTTCAAATCTCGCGTCAAGCAGCGGGGATGCGCCTGCATTACTGATGACGTCACGACACCGAACACTCAAATGTCGGGGTTCGCACGGGGATCGCCGGCATTTACGTGATGACGTCACGGAAACCGGAACACTCAAAGTCGGGTTCAGGCAGCGGGGGTCGCCTGCTACGTGATGACGTCACGAAACCGGACACTTAAATCTCGGGGTTCGAAGCAGCGGGGATCGCCTGCATCGTGATGACGTCACGAAACCGGAACACTCAAATCTCGGGGTTCAGCAGCGGGATCGCCTGGATTACGTGTGACGTCAGAACCGAAAACACTCAAATCTCGGGTTCACGGCAGCGGATCGCCGTGCATTACTGTGACGTCACGAAACCGGAACACTCAATGTCGGGGTTCAGGCAGCGGGGATCGCCTGCATACGTGATGACGTCACGAAACCGGGAACACTCAAATTCTCGGGTTTTCAAGCAGCGGGGATCGCCTGCAATTAGTTGATGACGTCACGAACCGGGAACACTCATTCGGGGTTCAGGCAGCGGGGTATCGCCTGCATACGTTGATGAGTCACGAAACCGAACACTCAATCTCGGGGTTCAAGCAGCGGGGATCGCCTGCATTACGTGATTGGCTCACGAAACCGGAACACCAATGTTCGGGGTTCAGGCAGCGGGATCGCCTGCATTACGTGGATGACGTCACGAAACCGGAACACTCAAATGTTGGGGTTCAGCAGCGGGATCGCCTGCATTACGTGATACGTCACGAAACGGAACAACTCAATATCGGGGGTTCAGGCAGCGGGGATTCGCCGCATACGTTGATGACGGTCAACGAACCGGAACACTCAATGGTCGGCGGTTCCAGGCAGCGGGATCGCCTGCATTTACGTTGATGACGTCTACGAAACCGGAACACACAAATGTCGGGGTTCAGGCAGCGGGGATCGCTGCATTACGTTCGATGACGTCACAACCGGAACACTCAATCTCAGGGGTTCAAGCAGCGGGATCGCCCGCATACGTGATGACGTTCACGAACGGAACACTCAAATGTTCGGGGTTCAGGCCAGCGGGATCGCCTGCATTACGTGATACGTCCGAAACCGTAACCACTCAAATGTCGGGGTTCAGGCAGCGGGGATCGCTGCATACGTGATGACGTCCGAAACCGGAACACTCAAATGTCGGGGTTCAGGCAGCGTGGGATCGCCTGCATTAACGTGATGACGTCACGAAACCGGAACACTCAAATTGTCGGTTCAGGCAGCGGGGATCGCTGCATTACGTGATGACGTCACGAAACGGAACACCTTCAAATGCGGGGTTCAGGCAGCGGGGATCGCCGGCATTACGTTGATTGACGTCACGAAACCGGCAAACACTCAAATGTCGGGTTCAGGCCAGCGGGGATCGCCTGCATTTACGTGATACGTCACGAGAACCGGAACACTCAAATGTCGGGGTTCAGGCAGAGCGGGGATCGCTGCATTTACGTGATGACGTCACGAAACCGACACTCAAATGTCGGGGTCAAGCAGCGGGATGCCTCTGCATTACGTGATGACGTTCACGAAACCGGAACACTCAATGTCGGGGGTTCAGGCAGCGGGGACGCCTGCGATTACGTGATGACGTCCCGAAACCGGACACTCAAATCTCGGGGTTCAGGCGAGCGGGATCGCCTGCATTACGTGAGTGACGTCACGAAACCGGACCACTCAAATCTCGGGGGTCAAGCACGGGGAATCGCCTGCATTCTTGATGCGTCACGAAAAAAACCGGGAACAACTCAAATGTCGGGTTCAGGCAGCGGGGATCGCCTGCATTACGTGATTGACGTCACGAAACCGAACACTCAAATGTCGGGTTCAGGCCAGCGGGGTATCGCCTGCATTACTGATGACGTCACGAAACCGGAACACTCCAAATGTCGGCGTTTTTTTTTCCCCAGGGGGGCAAGCGGGATCGCCTGCATTACGGATGACGTCACGAAACCGGAACACTCAAAGCTCGGGTTCAACAGCGGGGTCGCCTGCATTACGTGATGAGCTCCGAAACCGGAAACTCAAATGCTCGGGGTTCAGGCCAGCGGGGATCGCCTTCATTACGTTGATACGTCACGAAACCGGAAACACTCCAAAGTCGGAGTTCAGGCAGCGGGATCCCTGCATTACGTTTGATGACGTCACGAAACCGGGAACACATTCCAAATCTCCGGGGTTCAGCAGCGGGGGATCGCCTGCATTACGTGATGACGTCACGAAACCGGAACACTTCAATGTTCGGGGTTCAGGCGGGGGATCGCCCTGCATTACGTGGATGACGTCACGAAACGAACACTCAAATCTCGGGTTCAAGCGCGGGATCGCCATGCATTTACGTGATGACGTCCACGAAACCGGAACACTCAAATGTCGGGTTCGGCAGCGGGGATCGCCTGCATTACGTAGATGACTCACGAAACCGGAACACTCCAAATGTCCGGGTTCAGGCAGCGGGGATCGCCTGCATTACGTTGGATGACCGCACGAAAACCGAACACTCAATGATCGGGGTTCAGGCAGCGGGATCGCCTGATTACGTGATGACGTCACGAAACGCGGAAACACTTTCAATGTCGGGTTCAGCAGCGGGATCGCCTGCATTACGTGATGAGCGTCACGAAAACCGGAACACTCAAATTCGGGGTTCAAGCAGCGGGGATCGCCGTGCGATTACCGTTTGATGACGTCACGAAACGGAAACCACTAAATGTCGGGTTCAGGCAGCTGGGATCGCCTGCATTACGTGATGACGTCACGAAAACCGGAACACTCAAATGTCGGGGTTCAGCAGCGGGATCGCTGGCATTACGTGATGACGTCACGAAAACCGGAACACTTCAAATGTCGGGGTTCAGCAGCGGGCATCGCCTGCATTACGTGTTGACGCACGAAACCGGAACACTCAATCTCGCGGGTTCAGCAGCGGGATCGCCTGCATTACGGGGATGACGTTCACGAAACCGGGGAACACTCAAATGTCGGGGTTCGGCAGCGGGACGCCTGCATTACGTGTATGCCGTCACGAAACCGGAACACTCCAATGTCGGGTAGCAGCGGGATTCGCCTGCATTACGTGATGACGTCACGAACCGGAACACTCAATCTCGGGGTTCAGCAGCGGGATCGCCTCATTTTACGTTTGATGACGTCACGAAACCGGAACACTCAAATGTCGGGTTCAGGCAGCGGGGGATCGCCTGCATTACGTGATGACGTCACGAAACCGGAACACTCAAATGTCGGGGTTCAGCAGCGGGGATCGCACTGCATTACTTTGATGACGTCACGAAACCGGAACACTACAAATGTCGGGGTTCAGGCGGGGGATCGCCTGCATTACATGATGACGTCACGAAACCGAACACTCAAATGTCGGCGGTTCCAGGCAGCGGGGATCGCCTGCATTACGTGATGACGTTCCAACGAACCGGAACACTCAAATGTCGGAGGTTCAGGCCGCGGGATCGCCTGCATTACGTGATGACGTCACGAAACCGGAACACTCAATCTCGGGTTCAGGCAGCGGGATCGCGCATTACGTGATGACGTCACGAACCGGCAACACTCAATCTCGGGGTTCAAGCAGCGGGATCGCCTGCATTTACGTTGATGACGTCACGAAACCGGAACACTACAAAATGTCCGGGGTTCAGGCAGCGGGGATCGCCTGCTTACGTGATGACGTCACGAAAACCGGAACACTCAAATGTCGGGTTCAGGCAGCGGGGGATCGCCCGCATTACGTGATGAACGTCACGAAACCGGACACTCAATTCGGGTTCAGGCAGCGGGGATCGCCTGCATTACGTGATGACGTCACGAATCCGGAACACTCAAATCTTCGGGGTTTCAATCAGCGGGGTCGCCTGCATTACGTGATGACGTCACGAAACCGGAACACTCAAACTCGGGGTTCAGGCAGGGGATCGCTTGTAATTACGATGCGTCACGAAAACCGGAACACTCAAATTCTCGGGTTTCAAGCAGGCGGGGATCGCCTGCATAGCGTGATGACGTCACGAACCGGAACACTTCAAATGTCGGGGTTCAGGGCAGGGGGGATCCCTGCATACGTGATGACGTCACACGAAACCGGAACACTCAAAGCTCGGGTTCAGGCAAGCGGGGATCGCTGCATTACGTGATGACGTCACGAACCGGAACATCAAATGTCGGGTTCCAGGCAGCGGGGATCGCCTGCACTTACGTGATGACGTCACGATCCGGAACACTCAAAATCTCGGGTTCAAGCAGCGGGGATCGCCTCATAGCGTGATGACGTCACGAACCGGGACACTTCAAATTCGGGTTCAGGCATCGGGGATCGCCCTGCCATTACGTGATGACGTCACGAAACCGGACACTCAAACTGTGCGGGTTCAAGCAGCGGGATCGCCTGCAATTTACGTGATGACGTCACGAAACAAGAACACTCAATCTCGGGTTCAAGCAGCGGGGATCGCCTGCATTACGTTATACGTCACGAAAACCGGAACACTCAAATGTCGGGTTTCAGGCAGCGGGATCGCTGCATTACGTATGACGTCACGAAACCGGAACACTCAAATCTCGGGGTTCAAGCAGCGGGGATCGCCTGCTACGTGATGACGTCATGAAACCGGAACACTTCAAATGTCGGGTTCAGGCAGCGGGGATCGCCCCGCATTACGTTGATACGTCACGAAACCGGGAACACTCAAAATGTCGGGTTCAAGGCAGGGGATCGCCCGCATTACGTGATGACGTCACGGAAACCGGTAACACTCAAATTGTCCGGGGTTCAGGCACGGGGATCGCTGCATTACATGATGACGTCACGAAAACCGAACACTCAAATGTCGGGGTTAGGCAGCGGGGATCGCCGCATTACGTGATGGACGTCACGAAACCGGAACACTCAAATGTCGGGGTTCAGGCAGCGGGGATGCGCCTGCATTACGTGATGACGTCAACGAAACCGGAACACTCAAAATCTCGGGGTTCGCAGCGGGATCGCCTGGCATTACGTTTGTGACGTCACGAAACCGAACACTCCAAATCTTCGGGGTTTCAAGCACAGCGGGGATCGCCCTGCATTCGTGATGACGTCACGAAACCGGAACCTCAAATTGTCCGGGGTTCAGGCAGCGGGGGATCGCCTGCATAACCGTGATGACGTCACGAAAACCGGAACACTCAAATGTCGGGTCAGGCAGGCGGGGATCGCCCGGCATTACGTGATGACGTCACGAAACCGGAACACTCAAATGTCGGGGTTCAGCACGCGGGATCGCGCTGCAAGTGATACGTCACCGAAACCGGAACACTTTCAAATCTCGGGTTGCAAGCAGCGGGGATCGCCTGCATTACGTGATGACGTCACGAAACGGAACACTCAAATGTCGGCGGTTCAGCAGCGGGGGGGATCGCCTGCATTACTGATGAGCGTCACGAAACCGTGAACACTCAAATGTCGGGTTCAGAGCGGGTGATCGCAATGGCATTACGTGATGACGTCCGAAAACCGGAACACTTCAAATGTCGGGGTTCAGCAGCGGGGCATCGCCTGCATTACCTGATGACGTCACGAAACCGGAACACTTCAAATCTCGGGTTCAGGCAGCGGGATCGCCGCATTACGTGATTGACGTCCACGAAAACCGAACACTCAAATGTCGGGGTTCAGGCAGCGGGATCGCCTGCAGTTACGTGATGACGTCGACGAAACCGGAACACTCAAATGTCGGGTTTTCAGGCAGCGGGGATCGCCTGCATTACGTAGATGACTCACGAAACCGGAACACTCAAATCTCGGGTTCAGCAGCGTGGATCGCCTGCATTACGTGATGCGTCACGAAACCGGAAACACTCAAATGTCGGGGTTCAGGCAGCGGGGATCGCCTGCCATTACGTTGATGACTCCGGAAACCGGAACACTCAAATATGTCGGAGGTTCAGGCGCGGATCGCCTGATTACGTGATGACGTCACGAAACGGAAACTCAAATGTCGGGTCAGGCAGGCGGGGATCGCCTTGCCTTTACATCGATGATTTCTGCGTCTAACGGAAACCGGAACACTCAAATGTCGGGGAGGTTATTCAGGGTCGCGCGGATCTCCTTAGCATTGCGATACCCGATGACACCGTCAGGGTCGATATATCGAAACTCACTCAAATGTCGGGTTCAAGGTGCGCTGGTGGGTGGCGCCTGCATACTGATTCGTCCTGAAACCCGGAGAGAATCCAAATCTCGGAGTAATCAGGCAGCGTTGATCGCTGACTTACGTGATGGAATTTCAACGTCACTTACGGAACATATCAATGCTTCGGGTTTCAAGTAGCCTGGGGAGTCTGCCGCACAATTTGCGTGTGACGTCACGAAACTCGGAAACACTCAAATGTCGGGCGGTTCAGGCTGACCCCGGGTATTCGCGGTCTTTGCATCCCATTATACTGTGTCGATTTCTATAGCGCGTTCATGCGAAATTAATCGGACATCCTCAATTCAGGTATGTGTTCAGTGTGCTTACGGTGCCTGGATCGCTCGCCCGCATGACGTGATTGATATAGCGTCTACGTCAACTTTCGTGATATGACACTCAAATGTTCGGATGGGGTTGCAGTACCTTAGTGGATGGTCTAGCCCCTGTGCAATTTATCGTAAGAATTACAGTCAACGAATCACCGGAACCTTCTTCTATTGTTCGTCTGCGGGTATCGAGATTCCAGAGCTGAGGGGGGATCGCTGCATTAACGTGATGACGTCACGAACCGGTAACACTCAATCTCGGGGTTTCAGGCCGCGGGATCGCCTGGTATTACTTGACGATCACGAAACCGGAACACCTCAATCTGCGGGGTTCAAGCAGCGGGGATCGCCTGCATTACGTGGATGTACGTCACGAAAACCGTAACACGTTCAAATGTCGGGGTTCAGCAGCGGGGACATCGCCTTGCATTACCGTGATTGCGTCACGAAAAACCGAAACATCAAATCTCGGGTTCAGGCGGCGGGATCGCCATGCAGTACGTCGATGACGTCACGAAACCGGAACCAACGTCATATCCTGTCGGGGTTCAATAGCGGGATCCCTGCATTACGTGATGACTGCCTCGATTCGATACTCCGGAAACATCCTCAATCTCGGGGTCAGCAGCGGGATCGCCTGCATTACGTGACCTCCGACGTCAGCTGATTAGTGCGGACACCCTCCCGAACTGTTTCGGGTGATATCTCCAATTGCAGCGTGGCCATCTTGCCGTATGCAGTTTCTAGATGAATCAGTCACGGAACCTGTGTACCAACTCTCAGATGTCTGGGTCAGGCACTCAAGTGGTAATTCGCCTGCATTACGTTTATGACGTCACCGGTAACCATAACATCTCAAATTCGGGTTTCTACATAATCAGCCTGGGAGGTGTATCGGCATTCTGCATTATAGCGTGATGACTTATTTGCTCATTCGAATCACTTCTGTGCAAAAATCTGCATTTATGCTCGGTTACTCAGTCTACGGGAATTCGCTTTGAACATACGTGATGACGTCACGAACCACTATTTTAACACTTCAAATACTCATGAGGTCTCCAATAGCAGCAAGCGGTGGGATCAGACTTGTCTCTAAAGCTTAAGATGCTCTTGTAGTCCCGGAACACTCACAAATGCTCGGAGGTTCAGGCAGCGGGGATTCGCTCCGACCTATTGCGTATGATGACTGTCTACCGAAGAGCCGGAACACTAAATGTCGGGGTTCAGGCAGCGGGGATCGCCCGCAATTTAACGTGATGCACGTGCCACCGAAAACGAACACTCAAATGTCTGGGCCGGTTCAGTGCAGCTGCGTGGATCTGCTGCCTCAGCATGATCATTCTGATTGACGTCTGACCCACTCGACATATCCGTGTGACGGCCCTCAGAGAGTGTCTGTGGTGCAGTTTCAAGTCTAGCAAGAGGACAGCTCCTCACACACTGTCGTGGAATACGTCGGTTTGAGCGTCAACGAGAACACATACCATCTTCCATTTCGATGTGGTGGCAAGCGCAGCTCACGCGCGCAATGCACTCGCACCTTACGTTGTTCGTCGAGGACAGAACCGGCAATCTCGGGGTTTCGGCAGCGGGGATCGGCCTGCATTACTGATTGACGTCACGATTAACCGTAACATGTCAAAATCTTCGGGAGCGTCACTCGAGTCGCGGCAGAATCGTCTCTGCAAATTCTTGATGATCTGTCACTCTCCGACCACCCCCGTAACACTCAAATGTCAGGACGCTCTGCAGCACGCCGCCGCACTCGCCTGCCATGTACTTGATGAACCCGCTCAACAGAATACCTCCGTACCCCCGTCTACATAATGTCCCGAGGTATTCATTGGCGCGTTATCTGGGCGCTGGGATCGCTCCCTCGTCGCAATTACCGTGATGAACGTACGATCCGGAAGAACAGGAACACATCATAGAGTGTCGGGGTTCAGCGCGGGGATACGGCCGTGCATTTTGTACGATGATGAACAGTCTAGCCCCAACCCACGAGAATCCCCGAAAACCACACCATCAAATTCTACGAGGCCGCCGTTCAAGCAGCGGCAAGCGCATCGGGCGCCTGCATGAATTATACGTTTGCATGAGACGTTCACTTGAAACCCGTCGACCTCAAAATCTCGGGGTTCCAGCAGCGGGGATTCGCCTTGTATTACGTGATGACGTCACGAACCGGAACACCTCAAATCTCGGGGTTCAAGCAAGCGGGGATCGCCTGCCATTACGTTGTGACGTCACGAACCGGAACACTCAAATCTCGGGGTTCAGGCAGCGGCGGATCGGCCTGCATTTTACGTGATGACGTACGAAAACCGGAACACTCAAATCTCGGGGGTTCAGCAGCGGGATCGCCTTGCGATTACGTGTGAAACGGTCCACGGGGGAAAACCGGGGGAACACTCAAATGTGGGTTCAGGCAGGCGGGATCGCCTGCATTACGGATGACGTCCACGAATCGCGGACACTCAAATCTCGGGTTCAAGCAGCGGGCGATCGCCTTTTGGCATTACGTGATGACGATCACGAACCGGACACTCAAATGTCGGGTTCAGGCAAGCGGGAGCGCCTGCATACGTGATGGAACGTCTACGAAAACCCGGAACACTCAATGTCGGGGTTTCAGAGCCGCGGGGATCGCACGGGCATAGTGATGACGTCACGAAACCGCACACTCAAATCTCGGGGGTTTCAAAGCAGCGGGGATCCCTGCATACGTGATGACGTCACGAACCGGAACACTCAATGTCGTGGTTCAGCAGCGGGATCGCCTGCATTACGTGATGACGTCACGGAAACCGGACACTCAATCTCGGGGTTCAAGGCAGCGGGTCGCCGCATTACGTGATGACGTCATTGAAACCGAACACTCAAATGTTCGGGGTTCAGGCAGCGGGGAGATCCCCGCATAACGTGATGACCGTCACGAACGCGAAAACTCAAATGTTCGGGGGTTCAGGCAGCGGGGATCGCCTGCGATTACTTGATGACGTCACGAAACCCGGAACACTTCAAATCTCGGAGGTGTCAAGCAGCGGGGATCGCCTGCATTACGTGTGACGTCACGAACCGGAACACTCAAATGTCGGGTGCAGGCAGCGGGGATCGCCTGCATGTACGTATGACGTCAACGAAACCGGAAACACTCAAATGTCGGGGTTTCAAGCAGCGGGGATCGCCGCATTACGTGGATGACGTCACGAACCGGAACACTCAAATGTCTGGTTCAGGCAGCGGGGAATCGGGCCTGCATACGTGGATGGACGTCACGAAACCGAACACTCAAATCCGGGGTTCAGGAGCGGGATCGCCCTGCATTACTGATGACGTTCACGAAAAACCGGACACTCAAAATCTCGGGGTTCATAGCACGGGGATCGCCTGCATTACGTGATGACGTCCGGAAACCGGAACACTCAAATGTCGTGGGTTCAGGCCAGCGGGGATCGCCTGCACTTACGTGATGACTCACGAAACCGAACACTCAAATGTCGGTTCAGGCAGCGGGAATCGCCCTTGCATTTACGTTGAATGGACGTCACGAAACCGGGAACACTCAAATGTCGGGGTCAGCAGGGGGATCGCCTTGATTACGTGATTGACTTCACGAACGGAACACTTCAAATCTGCGGGGTTCAAAGCAAGCGGGGATCGCCTTGCATTACGGGGGAGACGTTCACGAAAAACCGGAACACTCAAATGTCGGGTTCAGGCAGCGGGATGCCTGCATTACGTGATGACGTCACGAAACCGGGAACACTCAAATGTCGGAGTTCAGGCAGGCGGGGATCAGCCTGCATTACGTTGGATGACGTCACGGAACCGGACACTCAACTCGGCGGTTCAAGCAGCGGGGATCGCCCTAGCATTTACGTGAGACGATCACGAAACCGGAACACCTCAAAGTCGGGATTCAGGCGCGGGGATCGCCTGGCATTACGTGATGGACAGTCCACGAAACCGGAACAATCCCAATCTCGGGTTCAAAGCGGCGGGATCGCCTGCATTACGTGTGATGACGCTCACGAACCGGAACACTCAATATCGGGGTCAAGCAGGCGGGGATCGCGCTGCATTACGTTGATGACGTTCACGAACCGGAACCACTCAAATATTTCGGAGGTTCAGGCGCGGGATCGCCTGATTACGTTGATGGACGTCACGAACCGGAACCTCAAATGGGCGGGGGTTCAGGCAGCGGGGACGACTGCTTCGTGATGACGTCACGAAACCGGAACACTCAAATGTCGGGTTCAGGCAGCGGGGTCGCCTGCAGTTACGTGATGACGTCACGAACCGGGAACACTCAATGTTCGGGGTTCAGGCAGCGGGGATCGCCTGCATACGTGATGAACGTCACGAAAACCGAACCTCAAATGTGGGTTCAGGCAGCGGGATCGCCGGATGACGTGATGACGTCACTAAACCGAACCTCAATCTCGGGGTTCAGGCAGCGGGAGATCGGCCTGCAATTACGTTGATGACGTCACGAAACCGGAACACTCAAATCATCGGGGTTCAGGCAGCGGGATCGCCTGCATTACGTGATGACGTCACGAAAACCGGAAACACTCAATGTCGGGTTCAGCAGGCGGGTCGCCTGCGATTGCGTGATGACGTCACGGAAACCGGACACTCAAATGTCGGGTTCAGGCAAGCGGGGATCGCCTGCATTCGTGATGACGTCACGAAAACCGGAAAAAACTTCCAAATTTTTTGGGGTCCAGGGGGGCAAAAAGGGCCGGGGGAGTCGCCTGGCATTTACGTGATGACGTCACAGAACCGGAACACTCAAATCTCGGCGTTCAGGCAGCGTGGGATCGCCTGCATTACGTTGATGACGTCACGAAACCGGAACACTCAAATCTCGGGTTCAGCCAGCGGGGATGCGCCTGCATTACGTGATGACGTCACGAAACCGGAAACCTCCAAATGTCGGTTTCAGCAGCGGGGATCGCCTGCATTGACGTGATGACGTCACGAACCGGAACATCAAATCTCGGGGTTCAGGCAGGGGAATCGCCTGCATTACGTGATTGACGTCACGGAACCGGAACACTCAAATTCGGGGTTCAGCACGGGGATCGCCTGCATTAGCGTGATGACGTCCACGAAACCGGAACACTCAAATGTCGGGCTTCAGGGCGGGATCGCCTGCATTACGTGATGACGTCACGAAACCGCGAACACTCAAATGTCGGTTCAGGCACGGGGGATCTGCGCTGCATTACGTGATGACTCACGAAACCGGAACACTCAAATGTCGGCGTTCAAGCAGCTGGGATCGCCTGCATTACGTTGATGACGTCACGAACCGGAACACTCGAATGTCGGGTCAGTCAGCGGGGATTCGCCCGCATTACTGATACGTCACGAACCCGACATCTCAAATCTCGGGGTTCAAGCAGCGGGATCCCCACCCTCCCTTCCCATTTCCAGTCAGTCTCTAGAACGTCTCAAGCAGAAAAGCCGGAACACTCAACTCGCGGGGTAGTTTCATGCAAACGAGGGGCGCTGTGATCTGCTCCTTGTGAGATACTGGATGACGCGCCTACGAACCCACCGGGACATCCTCAGAGACCTCGTCGGGGTTCAAGCAGCGGCGGAGCGCGCGTCTGCATTACGTGATGACGTCCACGGAACCGAACACTCAAATCTCGGGTTCAAGCGCGGGGATTTTGCGGGCGGCCCACGGTCTTGTTGTCTTTGTAAGTCGCAAACTTGCTCATGTCAAGCGTATGCAACGTGATAACTATGGCCGAACCGGAGCAGCTCAGTCGTCTCAGGGGTCAGCCGCAGCGTGGAGTTGCCTGAACAGTTCACGTAGTGTGCAGTTCCGGTGCAGCGGCGACTCAGCCGTGTGCGACGTCTCCGAAGTCAAATCTCTGGTGGGTTTCAATCGGTTTACGGCGGGTCAGGGATCGCCGGTGGAATGTTCATTACTGCTTTCTCGAAAGTCGACTGGAACCCTCAAAAAATGTAGGCTCATGCGTTACAGGGAGCGGGTATGTGCCGTGCATTTAACGTGTGGCGTTCCCACGAATGTCCAGCAATTCACATTCATAATGATCGTCATGAAGTCTCCTATTCGGGGTTATCCGCTATCTAATGTCCATCGCTCTTTACGTGAATCGACTAATTAGCAAAACCAGTAACTTCTCAGAATTCAAGTGGGTTCCCTGAAGTTCATGTCGTGGGACCTCAGCTCCTTGTGCCCTACTTGTTTCAGTCTGTACCGTTCAACAGAAATGTTCTCCGGATATACACTCGAATCGTCGGGAGTCTCAAAGCAAGCGTGGGAAAGTCTCGCACTTGTATTACGATGGGAGTGACGATCGACGTAACCTTTGAACACTCAAATTTCTCCGAAGGCATTGAGCAGCGTGGTGCGCCGTGGATCGCCTGCATGCGTCGGTGGAGTCGTTCAGCGAACCGGAACAGTCAAATGTCATGAGGGACCTCAAAGAGACTAGCGAGGATCGCCCGACATCAGTCTATCTGTTCTAGCCCGCATAAGACGTCACAGAACACCGGAACACATTCTCAAAGTCTAGTGTTTCAGGCCAGCGTGCGATTCGCACTCGGCCATTTCACGTGATGCATCTCGTCACGTGAAACGCGGTGACACTTTTCAACCATCTCAGAGATTTGTCTCTCACTAACGCGAGTGGACGTCGCCGCAAAATTCCATTCCCTCTAGCAAATTATCTCTTTATGATGCCGCTCACCGGCCTATTCAAGGGCTCAACTAAAATTCTACAGGTGCGGTGATTCAATGGCAGCATGAAGTGTGATCGAGCCTGCATTAAACCCGAAAGTGAGATGACGTCACGGAGAAACCGGAAAAGCATCAGATCATCCTCCGCGGGTCAGGCGAGTGCGGGCGACTCGCTTGCTGTCACTCTACCGTGATGCCTATCCACACTCGACGTTCACAGACAAATCGCTCCCACATCGAAGTTCCTCCAACAGTTTTGAGAAGTTGTCTGACTCCGTACGTAGGGATATTCCGCCTACTGCTCAGATTTTACGTTGCAAGCACTCGATCAACGTTCAATAAGCGTGCAGAGATCAATCATATAGTAAGATATGGTATACATGTCACGCGGTGGATCTTCGCCGTTGCTATTACTACCGAATAAATTCGTACATCCAAACACGTTCTCACCATTCTCAAATTGATCCCAGCAGGATCTCCATGGCCGATGGGTCCAATCGCCTGCAGTCTCATCTACGGTCTAAGTACTGAGTCCGCCACCACGATTTAACCTCGGGTTATACTTGCAAAATACTTTATATATCGTTTGGCCACGGTGTGTTTCTAGGCCTGCGGCGCTACGATGCGTGCTGCATTACGTGAATTACACGCTCTCATCGAAAACCTCGGAACCACTGCGAGATTCGGGGTCAGTGGCGAGCCCGGGGCTAATCGCCTGACATATACGTAGGATGATCGTCGACTCGAAGATACCGGAAACATCTTCAAATGGTCGGACGTTTCTCACGGCAACAGAGGATCGTATCGGCTTTGTAGTGCCTTCCCGATGTGGCACTGCAAACGTCACCAAAACCGGATACAGCTCATCCTCCAGCCGAGAAGTTTCTGTGGCAATGCCGGGGATCGCAATCCTGCTTACGTACCGATGAACGTTCACTTTGGAGAAGAACCGGTGCAACCAGCTCAACCGTCACGGGTATCAAGGCAGCTGGGGATACGCACACGTGCATCAGATGACTGACAGTCCCAAATGAAACCGGTAACACTTCAATCTGCGGGGTACTCAGAGCAGCGGGGATCGCCTGCAGTGCGTAGAATGACGTCAACACGACAACGCGACACTATCCTATCAATTCGGGTAGGCAGCGGGATCCCTGCATAGTGATGGGACTGGTCAGCGAACAGCATCGATCAACACGATCAAGCTATCTCGTCGGGGTGTGTCAGGCAGTCGAGTAGGTATTCAAGCTCGCTGCACATTTAAATTCTTCCCCGCATCCGACGTCACGAAAAACTCGGAACTTACACAGTCAAATTCGGTTGTGTTTCGAGCAAGGTTCTCGCGGAATTACATACACGCGTGCATTTACTGAATACGTTCGAGCTCTTGCAACCACTGCGGAATCATCTATATCTCCGTGGATCAGGGCATGCGGGGATCCGTCGTTGAAATCTATCAGATGATGAACGCTCTCCCAGCCTGGAATGGAAGAGCGAACTCATATATTATCGGGGGTTCAGAACATGCCTTGTGAGATTCGCCTGCATTACGTTTAAGAATGACGCTCACAGACAAGGCAACGAAGAACAGAGGTTTTCCCAAGAAGTAAATCCAGGGTGAGAACACTGCTCGAAATGCTCGAGGTTCACAGGCAGCGGCGTGTCTCGCGCTGCATGGAAGCGTTGTATTAGCGTCGTAACTCTCTCGCCCGCAACAACTCGCTCATCTCTCGGGGTTCATGGCAGTGGTGGTGATGCCGTGCCTGCTTACGTGATGACAGTACGAACCGGAACACTCAATGTCGGGGGTTCATGGAGACTGCGTGAGGGTAGTGACTTTCGCCCTGCGAGATTCCACCAAATGACAATTACGATCACTTGACGGTCACCTGGAACCGGAGAACTCTCAAATGCGTGGGATTCAGCCGCAGCACGTGGGCTGCCCCCTCGCCTGCAATGTAAACGTAGGAACTGCATCGCTTCACTAAATGCCGGTATCGCTCATGAAGTATCGGGTTCAGAGACAGCTCGGGCGCGATCGCAACGGATAGCACTTTTCACGAATAAATGTCGTGCAGCTGGAAACCGGACACCTCAGAATGTCGGGGTGCAGGCAGCCGGGGATCTCGCGCTTGCAACATCTACATCGCTGATGACTGTTTTACAACTCGAATCTGACAACACTCAAATGTCGGGCGTTCAGAGGCACGCACAGGAGTCTCGCCTTGGCCAACTCCCGTGACCCGTGCTCCTATTCAGTATATGGACACGATCCACGAAACCGGAACAGCTCAAATGCCGGGGTCAGGCAGCGCGGATGGCCTGTACCGTGGGCTAGTGTCACAAGTAGAAATGAGATGTCACGCACACCGGAACAGCGTTTCTTCTCTCGAGGGTGTCAGTGCAGTGGGGATACGGCGGTAGTCTTTTACGTGATGATCGTCCACGAACGACCTGGAACCTACTCAGCCAGGTGTGTCGTTGGTTAAACACGCAGCGGGGATCGCCCTGTCATTTACCGTTATGAATGACGTGCACGACCGGAAGACACATCACACTCGTCGTGGTTCGGCACGCTGGGCTCGCTCATGTACATTACGTGATGGACGTCACGAACCCGAACACTTTGTAATCTCGGGGGCTCAAGCAGCGGTGGATGCCTCATTACGTGATGACGTCACGAAACGGGAACACTCAAATCTGGTTTCAGCAGCGTGCGATACGCCCAACGAATTCACAAGGTGCGTAGATGTTACGTCCATGATGATCCACGTCCCTGCCAGCGCGGAAAACTGCCTCAAATGTCGGGAAGCCAGGGCTGCAGCCAGCTGGGCCAGATGCGTGCGACTGCATACGTTTCATGACGTCGACGAGTACCCGAAGGACATTCCCTCTACGTCGTGGGAACTTCAAGCGTCAGCGGGGATCGCCTTGCATTACGGTTGATGACGTCGATCGATAGCCTGGCCCAAACATTCTTAAATGCTCTAGGGTTCAGCAGACGGGTAGGACCTAGAATACAGTGGGAAGGAGAAGACAGACGAAAAGTATTTTCATACCATCCTGCAGTATTTGCCGAGGATGTGATTCCCACTTACAAAGACCGATAGGATTCATTAGTAAATTTTATATCAATAGGTAGCAGTTCAACTGTGAAAGATGGATTCATAATAAACAAATATCCATGAATCCAATTTTCACAGTTCGAATTTTTAATATATTAATTTTGGCTATTTTTTTATCTCGCCATTGACATAAGTATATTGATCACCTACCAAACAAGTAAGAACTCCGAGCCTCTCAAGACCTTTAGATTTTAGTACTTTAGAAGTTCCTCCCAATTTACTCCATTCTATAGAATATGTATTACTGCACCTGTATTTGAACTCATCGTATCTGAGTAGAAGTGACAGATAGTCACACTCAATCCAAATATCTAGACTCCAATCCTCATCCCAAGGGCAAGGACGCAACAGAGCTATACTGGGAAGGACATATTGCGAACGAAATTGTAGACTTGACACAAGGCTAGGGGAAAATTATAATGGAATCTATACAGGAACAATATAAAGCAGATATGGTGGGAAAGAGCAACAAACTGTGGACAACAATTATAGAAAAGGAAAGGAGCTCTCAAAGATAAAGCAGTACAGAATCATCCGATCCGTACTGAGGGCTGCGCAATTGAGCAAGATCTCGACGCGTGGAAGCCTCAAAATAGAGTTAGTAGAGAAAAGATTGAAAGGAATCAGTCCAAACTAGCCGACAGACCTGATATCATGCACTGAACAAGAGAGACTGGAACGACAGTATACAAAGAGAGCCATAGGAGTAACCATTACGCCGTCATGGGATTAAAATAATCCATGCAGCGACACGCCAATCGTCTTCTTCTCAAGCCAGCGCATTGATAACGGACCACGGTCTGAGAGTTTCCAATAAGAAAATGACCATCTAGGAAGATGATACAGAGGAAGAATGTTAGGTTTTGTGGTAAAATGTGATAAGACCAAAATAGGCTTTTTGGTTTATAAACTACCACTCTCGTGTGGTGTGAGTGGATGAGAAGGATGGGAAAGGAGGTATGAATTAAAAACAATGAAAGAAAGCGCCTCAAACAGGAATCAAGGAAAAAAGAAAACAGAAAATCACAAAAAAAAACACCCAAAAAGAAGACCCAGTAACATTAGGAAATAGAAGGAGGAGAAAATGCAATTCTTAAATAATTAGGAAATGCCACTTTCTGCGAAGGGAACAGGACGACAATGAGCAACAGCATTAATTGAGAGGGAGAGGAGGGAGGCCATGAATATCGACGAAGAAATCTGGGCAAAAAAATACTCATAGCTACACAACAGAGCAATTGATATGGAGCCGTAGAAGCATGAGATCTATTAAGATAGCAAACGACCGAAACAACAGCCAGTGAAAGCACTAAGAGAAGTAGGCTCGTAAAGAAGCAAATCATCAAAAGAAGTCTGAGTAGGATCCTAGCCGCTCAGACCTGAACCAATGAATTTTGGAGGAGCGGGAAAAGTCATGTGTGTTAGTTCTCCCAAATAACACAAGCCCGACACTGAAGGAGATAGGAGAGAAGATCTGATGAGAAAGAGAAGTGGAGCCTCAAATCCCTGTGCAAGTAATGGATGTGCAAAAGTGGAGTGATAGAGAGAACATTTCAAAGATAAAAGTCAGAACTGTCTGTGATAATTGTAAACAATGGTTTACTGGTCCATATTCTAACGTTCTGAATATTGTATCTGAATGGATGAAACATTACTTATTTCTGAGCGAATAAATGACCATGAATTATTTAAAATCGTAACAAAATGTGAATTTTCAGGAAGAAGAATTTAGATGTTTTTAGATAATAACCGTAAACATATTCACAGTGATTGTAAGATTTACCACTATAAATGTGGGATATTACAAAAGACTTACTAGTGCGATTTATAATAAGTGGGGGGAGACTGCGCAAAAAATCAAAATGGCAGTGTGATACAATTGTATAGTATTTTATTACGAAGACCCGAAGAGTAGAATAGTCTGGTCGCATTTATTGATCGAATATTAGAAGACCGGAGAGTGTTGCAAAAGATGAAGATGCGGAAGGAAAAGAAATCAAAAACAGAGATATGACTGGAGACGGTGGGACACTTGGAGGTAGCCAGCCCAACACAATTGAAGTCAACTGGTAAAGCTCTTATGACTACTCAAGGAAAATGAAACGGGAAATAAGAAAAAGGGAAAAAAAAGAGAAAGAGAAAAAGAAAAAAAAAAAAAGAATATGGAGAGAGAAGAGATAAGGAAAAAAAAGAACGGAATGGAAAATGAGAAGAGACAGGGATAGAAAAAAGAGAATTAAGACGGAGGGGGAAAAAAGGAATAAAAAAATAAAAAAGCGAGAAAAGAAAGAGGAAAGACTTCAAAGATCATAATAATAAGCCGAAACTTTGCTATCGACATAGTAATAATGGGAGCCAGCATACAACTGGACAATAACAGCTAATCCCGTGTCTCATAGTATGAGTCTGTCGGCAACTCATACAGGCTGAACCTATATAAACCAACACCTACGGATCAGTCTGATATCTCTTGGCAGGCAATAGCCCTCGAAGATACGTCGATAAGGAAAATGCAGCAAAAATTCAGAAAGAAGTGTCAACATCGGTACGATGAAGACAATCCTCATACTTGGCCAATTCCATGAATACCAAACGTTCTGAAAGTCATTTAGAGAGCTTGCCTAATGGATATAGTTCCTCTCCTATGAACATCAAGCTACCGGGAAGGAAATTCAAATAGGAGAAGTTATATCAGATTGAGGAAGAATTGACTGAAATCCTTCCGATTAACTACACATGGAGCTAAGTGAAGTAGCACTCCCCCCTGGACAGATTAAGCTTATTGCAAATATGGAATACTGAATCGAAACGTAATCCTTGGTGTTATATTGGTACGATCCAGTCTCGCTCATCATACAAAATAAGAAATCAGAATAACTTAATCATTGCAGGATTGAAATGCATGTGAAATCTGTAACTGTCGGCTCTGAAACTCAAAGAATCCTGCAAGCATTGCATATCACTGAAACGATGCCCCACTTGCGTGATGACAGTCTCGATCAGTTCGGATTTGGCAGGAAGTTTATGATTATAAAAGAATGTCAGAGTGCAAATAGTGATCTCAGATGGTTCTGAACCACATCTAGCAATGGTGTACATGTAAACTGCTGATTTTGTGAGAACAAGAAGGTAGATAAATGACCTTTGAGTTATGAATGAATGAAATCTTAATTATAAAAGGGAGAAGCGTGCATAACCAGCAGGGAAAGCATCATAGCAAATCAATTCAGAGAAGTACGCGTCACCAAAATTCAGCGGCGCAGGAAAGCAGGAAACTGGTTGGAGATGTACACTGTAAATCAAACCGAATGACTTTTGAAAAGATCTGAGCGGTCTAGATGTCAGAAGATGTAAGATCAATAGTATCAATCAATACAATAATCCAACTGTATCGCCGAATTATCACAAGGTGGCCCTAATGGGAAAATGAAAGAATGGACAAAGAAAGAAAAGCCAAGTACCAAAAATCAGCAGGTCGTAAGCTTACAGTAATACAGGTTTGCGAGATAAAAATCAATGAGTTAAATGATAACGCGGGGAAGTGGAAAATAAATAAGAAAGGAAAAAAAAAAAGGATAAGTGGAGAAAAGTGTTGAGGTATATCCACAGGAAAACATAAAAAGGAGAGCTTTGTAAGATCTAAAACAAAACACATAGGTCTGATGGCAAAGCAGAACCTCGAGCATCATTACCAGTCAACACCAACCACCGTACTGTCAGCATAGGGAAAATTATTAGATGAGGCAGCATCAATGTGATAATGGGAGAGCTGATGGTCAATACAGCAGAGAACTGGCAGACTTGTCAAGGAATAGAAGATCCGATTATGTCTCGAGCAAAGGAGGAAATACCCAGAGAATCCTATTGAATGAAAATCTTCCTTGAATCAATACTGATACATCTGGCACTGTAGGTAGGAGTTCACATTATCGATGGCAATGATCCACACAAAGCTGAAACTCACGATGGAGTAGCTGAATTATAGAAGAAAATATTATATTCTAGGTGGGCCCAGTACAATAGTCCTGACTTATCCCGAGTCTTCAATTGAACATTAGATATGGCGTTGAGACATTGATCAAATTTCAGTCCATCGACGGTTCCCCAATCAAGCATATGGCAAACTTAAGTAAGACAAATTTCACGTGAAAGATAATGGGCGAAAGAATTTACACATCTACTGCTGCAAGCTATGGTAGGACCTTCCCCACACAGACTGTAGCAATCTGCAACAAAAGGGATAGTTTCCACAAAGTAGACTGACCTCAGGGAGATCTGAAATTTACTTTACACTCAGTGTGTTTTGATTTTGTAACATTGTATATATTTCTGACTATTCACTGATCATGTATTACCTCCTATCTAACAATATTCCAGTTGGTTTAGTGTGAATCTTCAGTATATTGAATAGAAGATGCATTTTCTGAAGAATTGTGATTCAACAGAATTCATCTAAATGTGAAAATTGATTGAGCTAAGAGGGTGATATACTTTTGACCGACCAATTGGTGATTGTGCTTTTAGAGCCGAAAGATTCCGTAATAAAAATACTTGTATTGGGGGTCAATAACTAGAGAGGTGAGACAAATCAGTAAATAGGAAGATTTTGATTTTTTGAGATAAAAATGAATCTCAGAGAATTTGAGAAATGTACACTCCGATCCATGATAATAAGTGATGATGCATTTTCAGTTTTTCCACCATATGGACTCGATAAAACCAATAAAATTAAATGATATCTGCACTTAACTCTCGATCCGAAGGGAAGTGTTTGTTGGATATATGCGCTCGAGTGAGAACTACGTTGAGCGAACACATGCTCACGGAGGAAGCTTCCTAGCAAGTTCAGCCAAAGTCTCTAACAGGCAAAGGCGTGGACCCACAGGCGATGTGAACCAGTCGCAGCGACCCGGCGGAATGCTCAGTGGTCCCCTCGGCCAGCCGGAGTACTCCGTAGGAGACATATTCCGGCAGATGTTTTAAATTAATCATGACACCAACTAATGACAAACAACGATTGAGAGTATAATAGGATGGGAAAGCAGTTGTGATAGGATAACAATAAAAAGTGGGTTGTATGGCAATCTTACACGGCACAGCAGGAATAATGGGGAGTCGATGAGCTTATAAATAAAATATTACGGATCACAAATGAGGGTAACGACAAAGATGTTCTTATATATCTTTCCACAATCCTACCACTTACTCAATTTTACATACATAAAACCTACCCATGATCTCTGTATTTATTACCAAATAATGTTTACCCCTTGTATGACCGACAGCTCTATCGACGTCTTTAATGATGACTTTCATGTGTTTTATCTTGGCACCGGTTTAACAAGACTGACTGTGTACTGCGATTCGTGTTTACTGAAGCACTTTTAACTCGTATTAAAACACGTCTAGATTTATGTGCTTTACAACAGAATGATGCCTTCAATACGCTGTGTAGTTCATTAAACAGGTGAAGCACATCACAGATAGCTACACATATTACTGCTCACCTCCACTGCTACCACACTTCATCCTTTTTTCATAAAATGTGTTACAATTAACGAATTGAGCGTAGGGGAAATTCATCCAGAGAAACCTAGCTTCGGATATACACAGTTAGGACTCCCATACTCTATCCTTCAATAATTATCTAGCACATCCTCCTATCTTGGTTTCTCATGATATCAGTATGGGGAGAGAGCTGTTGCTTTTAAACCATTTAATTCTCTCCTGGAAGGCAATCCGACTGTAACTTCAGATCGATCACAAATGCTACGTTGCGCACAGTGATGCATTCTACCCGCATGGAGGCCAGAACGAGGACTGTCGAAATATCAAAAATGAGGCTTTGTGCAAAATCTTGTCTCCTCTTCAACCTTAATTGTAGCACTTTGTCAAGTCTCATTGGTCTCTGGTGATAGAATGCTTCCATTCCATCCACTACTATCCTCCTCTTTACAAGTGTGCAACCACAGCAACTCCTTCGTGAGATGAAAAGAGGAAGAGAGTAGTACCCATACTCTGTTACACAGAGCGATTAGGTGCTGTCTACAGCTAGTCCCCTTGGCTATTGGGCACAATCTGTGGAACGGGATCTACACTACCGACACAGTGGATTATACACAGTCATGCTGGCACTAGACTACACCCCCCCCCCCCCCTCCTTCTTGACTTGGCGTAGACAAAGGATACCCAGTGACAGTAGCGGACATTGCAAGGCACTTGATTGATTGAAACAGAAGATATCATGGTGCATTGTGACTACTATTCTCAAGTATTTGCATTTCCGGACTGAGTATATTACATCTTAATTGTGACATCTAACACATGAATAGGAGTCCACCACCACCAGCATAGCTTCCAAACTCCACAAACAAACAGAATGAAGACTGTTATCCAAATATTCAATTGGTGCCGATATTCAATAACATCCGTGTTTGGTCATCCATGCATCGTGTTTCCTGGCAAAACTACTGAAATGGTTTAAGTAATTTCTAGTGATATTTATTTCATAGATACATATATGATTATTAATGATGTGTTTGTAGATTTCCCAAGGCCCGTCGGCGATTGACTTATGGAAGATAAATCAGCGAAAACGAACCGCGTCATAGCTCAATAGCGGCGCTTACGCCAAGAATTCCGAAAAGATGGGAGGATCACAATCCTAGTCGCGAGCTTCCGAATTAAATAGAATTAACAATATTAGAAAAAGGATATTAATATCAATGCGGAACTGCTCAGCTAGAACGTGTAGTTTGCGTTATTGTATACCACGCGGAACCATTGTTCCGCACTTACCACCGCTAAAAAGAATAAAAATAAACCACCCAGTGGGGGACTAATTTTCAGATATTCCGTCGCCAAATCTTTCGATTTCCTAATTATCGCGCGGGGATAGAGATTATCCGGAGCGAGAATATGATTACCGTGCGCGAACGGAGGGATCGCTTTGAAAACGAGACCGCTTTATAGACAGCTTCGCTAATCCTTTTGGTGATATAAAGAATGATTAAAGATACCGAGCGGGATGGTATATAATCGACGCAAAGGTCAGTCCGTTGAGACACGAATCACTCGGCTAGTTAAAACACTATATTACGAGTGCAAGATGGAGGGGAATTTCGAGATGAGGATATGGACGCAAACGAAACAGAGGGATTTACAATGATCAGCAGCGAAAGGACATATTCTAAGATAATAATTAGGGCACGGTGATGCGAGAATAAAACAAAGAGCAAAAGCCGAGTATTACATTATAAACATAGACAACGAACGA
>CM068960.1:114300599-114325257 GCA_035128595.1 Eptatretus atami
GCGCGCTCGCGGCCAGGGAGCCTGCGACTTTCTCGTCCCTCAGCTTGAGTTCCCTCCGAGCTGAAGGGATAATAAAGACCATTTTGGGTACGTTTCTTTTGGGTGTGCGTCTGTCTGTGGGCCCGTCTTTGCCAAAGCGCTGCTCCCTTCTACATGGAAAACGGTTTCTCTGCTGTTGCAGCTTTATAACATGGGGAACTGAAAAATTCGTTTCTCCAGCTTTCGACTGGACAAAATTGCTGAAAAATTTCCCAGAAGTAAAAATCCTTTGTACCGTCATTTGTTCCAAAATTTCAGCAAAAGCAACGTCCATTTCGACATTCTTGAACTTATCTAACGAAAAACCGAAATGTTACGAGGTGTCTGTCCATCCATATCCATCCATCCGGACCATCCGCCCCAAATGTCGTTGGCGCTCATATCTCAAAGGGATATTTCATTGAAACGAAACTGAAGAGTTTGGAATATACATCGGACAATATGTTCTCATTACATGAGCTTTCAAAACAAATTCCAGCCGACGCCAGCGAACGGCGCCATCACTTTGTTTTTTGATAGTTTACTCATTAGCTGTTGAGCTTCTTGAGCTTCTGCTTGCTGTGGTACAAGTATACAATCGGCCGTTTGCTCGTTCGAAGCAAGAGACTCCAGCAGCAGTCATTTCCGAACAGTCTTTGTCTCCTGCAGAGACATTGCATACATCTCCGAGCTTTGTCAATGTTCGAGCTTTCAATGTTCCGAGCTTATCAATTGTCCGAGGCTTACATCATATGTCGAGCCTGTATCAATTGCCCAGAGCTGTCAAATGTCTGAGCATGCATCAATGTCCGAGCTGTTATCAACTGTCTGAGCTGTTAATCAATATCCGGCTGTATCAATGTCTGAGCGTGCGTGTCAGCATCATCCTCGAGCAGCTGCACGAGTCACACCTGTCTGAGCTGTATCGTTCATGTCCGACGAGTGGCACCCTCGGTGATCACATGATCCAGAGCTGTCCATCCAATGTCCGAGCGTGTCATCTAACTGTCTATCGCGAGCTGTGTAAGCACTTCGTCGAATAGATGCCCTCCCTTGCTGCTGACATCGACCATTAAACGCTCAGCGTTGGTAGTGAATGTGCTGAGCTGCGTTTTGCTCCAGAATATCCGAGCCTGTCATCATATGTCAACCGAGCGTCGATCATCACCTGTCTGACGCCATGTCCATCACTAGCTCCTACGCGGCTAACCAGCCGTCTCGGTGTACCTCAATGCCCCATGCAGCTAGTAGTCAAGTTGTCCTGTGCAGCCGGGCCTCAGTCATTCTCACTGATACTGATCCCGGCCTGCCCCTTAGTCAATCACATGGCCGTAGTCGCGTGGTGTATTCAATTCTTGAGCTGTGTCAATGTCCGCACTGAAGACCCGGTGTCCATCAAGTGTCATTCGAGCGTTACCCATCTCATCAGATGTACTGTAGACCTTTTGTCTGAAGTAAGCAATGCATGCCAGCCGGTCCAGAACAGGGCTCGTCATGTACATGATCCCTCCGCAAGCTGGCTACATCGAATGTCTCTCGAGCCCTGAATCTCAATGCCCACATCTACTCGAAAGCATGGTTCAATGTCGCGACGCTCTGATTTCGTGTCGACTCCCTATTCGTGTAAACTAACACTAGACTCAGCAGCATACTCTACTGATCACTCAGTGGTCAGTACTCAGGTAATAGGAAGGAGTCAACGACTCCTCCCCCTGTGATGTTCGATGTGCGTTTTAAAAACACTCTCTACCTTTGTAACTATGCATCGCACGTTGATCCCTCACCTAGTTATTGCAGGATGGTCATATGACCACATGGTTCTTAGATTGGTGGAAATTCCTATTTGACTCTGACAGAGTTTTACATACTGTTTCGATCTGATTTTTTTTAATAACTCATATTAATTCTATCTCTCTATATTTACAACACCTTATCCCATATCGACACTAGGATATAGTGACTGATGTTCCACATCAAGAGGTCTCGTAATGCAGAATTAAACAAACTGTACCTTGTTGGCATACACATGAATCTTATTCTTTGATGCACCAGTATACACAATACACTTTCTCACCCGTAACTTACGGTAAGTAACTGAACTTTAAGACGTGATCCCCATTATGTCATTCCACCCAAGATAGTAAGATCGGTTTGCGTTCGGTATGGTTCATTTTATATATTCCTTACTGGTGTATGATTAAGACTCAGTATCCTCGTTGTACCAACCGTCGATTCTCAGCTAGTCACTTTACCTAGTATAGTTCAGTCTCAGATTGATGATCTTGTGAACGCATATGTCTGAAGCTTTCGTACTATGGCTCAGTATACGCAAGTGTGAGCGTACAGCATCGTGAGATGCAGACATATACTTGCTGACACAGCTCAGAGGCTCTCAGACACTACACAGCAATAGCTCCTGGTACTCTTATTTGCAAGCATCTCGTATGCTTTCATGAGGATGAGCTAGAGCTAGTGGTTTGCTTCCAGTTGTACTCCGAGTGTGATTAACAGTCGTCTTTATGTGCACGAAAAGCCTCACGTTACGTAACACATTTGCTATATGCAAAGGTTTTTCATTGTCTCTATCAGCTTCGCTCCTGAGTACCTTGCTTCACTAGTGAATCAACGCACATTCGCTTATGACACATGAGATGTATAAGTGGCTGTAACAAGCATTAACTAGAGCTATACACATTACTTCCTGCGTAATTGTGAGTCCGGTTCTTGTTGCGCTATACCATATTTCAGCTTTCCGTTTTTGGTTTTTGTTTTCTTGTTTTTTTTTGTTTCGGCTTTTTTCATTCTTCCCGTGATGGGAATATGATTGTCAATTTGCGGTTATCTGTTATGATCATGACCGGTATGTGTTTTCTTTTATTTTATTCTAATTTATTTTTCCTCGAAGCCAAGTTAATATTTGATCACCAATTCAACGTAAAGTGATATTGTCTTTTCAACTGATCTACATTTTCAGTATAAGTGTACTCTCCAATTTGTTTCAGATATATTTAATACCATATAATACCGGGTAGATGATTTTTTCCTTCTCACCACGCCAAACCTAACTCTACTCTAGGAGCACTCATTGCAATTCTCATTTCTATTTCGCTCTCCATGTACACACGACGCACCGCTGCAGGCCTCGCTTTATTCTAATTTCATCTACCATTATTCTTTACAATATGATTCCAATTCCGCACAAGCTACATATCTAATCAAAGACGCATGCACCACATCGATAACCTCGCAGACTGCTTACTGAACTCACTGCCTGCTCAACAATAATCCCACTAACGGATACATCGTGCTGTGCACAGAGTTCAGTCCTATTAGATAGTGTGAGTAGCAAGATCTCGTTACTGCATATATTCAGACACTATACGCTAGCTAAGCTTACGTCAAGACAGAATTCTCGACGTTACGACTTATACTCACGCATGTGTGCTGTCCTGATCCTCCAAATCTTCAATTATCATAATCCATATCCACCGATCTAAACTAGCTCATGTACAGTGATACCCATGAGCATATGAGTTTCTTGATCCATTGCCTTCAAATCTCCCTCTCCGAATCGCGGGGGGAACGAATCACTCGACGAACTCGCGGAGCTCCACTCGAGCAAGACTACTTCTGCACCCATCGAGACGAAACCAGGTCTGCTGAAGCTACACGACATACACCATCTTCCACTCCAATAACCGATAGTGTTATCCTGTTGCCCAGGAACACAGCACGAGGGTTATTCCACCCCATCCCCGAGTGACTATCCTGTCACCGAAAGCGAGGCTGTGCTACTGATTTTTTTTTAAAGCCATGCACCAGCTCGGCAACTACACAGTTCACCTGCGCACCAGTCGCGGGTCCGGCCGAGTTCACACGCTTCCAGCTCCTCTGTGGGCTGTAAGTCCATGGACATCTGCATCCTCGCTCGTCCCTCTCGATGGACAGGCAGAACGCTACATCCGGCTCGGACTCATATCCCGCTTGCCTCGCTCCCGATTCGAACCATTGCACGCAGGCCATTAATACGTGTTGCACTCCCTGGATAGTATCATTATTTTGTGACTCAGCGCCTCGCGGACCTCCGCGTATACCTCCTCGCGGAAGCACATACTGTGCCCTCTGTCCGCAGTTTACGTCTCTAGCACCACAATGCCCGCGATGAGAGCCTGATTGCGGCTCAAATACCGCTATGCCTAGTCGCTGAAGCCTCTTGTCGAAGGTCGCGTGTGACTCGGGAGTAACAAATCACACACGCTACGTTGCTCGATCCTGACGGTTTCACTCACGCCAATCGTAGCACGTCGGGCATCGGCGGTCTGTCGTCGTTGCCAGCAGCGGCACGCTACTGCCTCGGCCGCGCGCTGCCTCAGTACCCGGCACCGGTCCCCAAATAGCTACGGTGGACCGACGGAGGAGACAACTCCCACGGATTATTTATTACTGGGAGATGAAGTGTGACTCTTTTTTTTGTATCCCTACTGTGTCAGCTTGTACAAGTCAGATCTCCATTCATCCACCACGCCACAAACTGCGTTTATGAATCTATCGACATGTCATCACTCGTACCATTCTAGCCATCATCACTCACACTGAGGTAGTGACACAGAGCTCCTGCATGGTATACCGACAACGTCCCACTCCATCATCTCCAACATTTATCTTACGCTCTCTCGCGAGCACTTGACGTACGTCCCTCCTCGAGCTCACCGTGTTGCGTTCAGCGACACATCAACCACTCGATACAACGCTCGGTGACACTTCTCGCACCGTCAGTGTGCGTCGTCCACTGCATATACGCGAAAACGTTCACTCACACCCATGCGTAGTTTGCTGGGAGGCACGCATCGCGAACACTCTGAGCACAACACGCACACAACGGAGCTCGTCTCACCTGACCTGCACCACATCACATTTCACGGACTATAACTACTCTGTACCACAGTACACCTGCACAATTCCATGCGTGGTGATCGTGTGCTCCACAAGGGTCCACAGTCCTCTCATAGCCCACCCCAGAGCATCCATCCGTGCACCCTCGCAGACCCATCGTATCGCCTCTGAACCATCTGCTACACGTCACGACCGTAGCACCACATCAATGGTCGTGACCTTCGCCTCAATGGGGGAGCGCATACTCCTCCTCTCCCCTTGCGTTCTGATGTTGTTATTGGCTATTGCAGTTGTCTGTCTTCCGATCCGTAGCTCCCTATCACGCTACTCGTGCAGTCACCCTCATCGTGTACTCCTAGCATACTCGTTCGTGTAAGTGATGACTGTTTGTATCGGGTTTCACATAGCAACAGCTCCAATTCTCAGAACCCGCTGCATGAGAATCGTGTGTCTCCTGCCTCTATACGTTAACCTCATTGCTCCACGCGTATCCTCTCCTTATCTTACGTCTACTATACGTGTGTTGACCTGCACGCTTGTGTGGGTGCAACTATTATTGTCGTTTTCTGCTTGTCCGATGCGGTTCACCTCGGGCTGTCTCGTCTCACCCGTTCTCGCAGGTCACCCTTAGTTTTTCCTTCGGTCACCGTCACTGTTTTGCAGGAGGTCACCTGTACACTTCTTGCCAACACGTCCCAATTATTTTTTTTTGCCCCCTTTATCCAGCCCGCCTCATTGCGGGCCTGAGCAACCGTATGCACTCCCTCCAGAGCGTCGTCCCACACGTTGGCGTCGAGCCATTTTGAGCTCCCTGCTATTTGCCAACATCGTCGCCTCCGCGGCAGGCTTTCGGCCCCATGTGTTCTGCATTCACCCCGTATTTTCCATTTCTTCTTCAATTCCGTTTTTCTCTGTTGTTGTATTCCTTCTTTGCATGCTGCTTTCCATCCTATCTTGTTGTTCTATCTCTCGCTACTCAGTTTGTTGTGTTGCATCCGGTAGTTAGTAGCTTTAGTCCCCGAGCCATCGCTGTCGCCTACCATAGCCGACGCTCATACTCGTCGCACCGCCTCCCCTCACAACATCCTGTCAAGCTCTGTATGCGAGTGAGTGCAAGGAACGTATTGATAGATTGTATGCGGACCTTGTTTATTGAGGTGTTCTGATTGGTATGGTGCTAGGTGAGAGGTGAAGGAATGTTCATTTACCACGCGCGGCGCCGCTCACCCATTTTGCGCTCTGAGTGTCATCCTAGTCATGTGCGTGGCAGATACAACATAGCAGAGCAACAATAACACTACAACAAATAACATCTCCCAACAGTTCTGACTAAGCTCCACTCATATAACTGATTTCACTTTTCTAAGCGGCGGTGTAGTTCTGATCGCGTGCTGTGTGATCCTACTCGGATTTGCTTACATATCGCATGTTCTTACATTGCCACACTCTAATACACCGGCCCGCCTCGCCTGAGACTCCATTTTCATTTTCTCGATAATCGGTTAGATTTTATGCTCGTAATTAGGAGCGAATCGGCGGCGATCCGCTACCTGCTGAGTCGCACCCACAACTACATATTGTAACATATGATTACCCCGTGTAAGAGTCTTTTGCTGCCCACGTACGCATTGCAAGAGCGAGTACATTGTTTACCTCAGCTGCGTACCTGAGACACCCAAGTGTTACGATGTAAGGAGCGACTGAGTGCGCCTTGTTTACGCTATCCCACGTCGACCGTGAGAGCTCAGTGAGTTCAGCGTGAATAATTTCAAAATTGTGATTCCGTGTGCGTTCACGGCCCAGCCCATGCTGTGGCTATAATTAATACTGTCAGCCATTACTGTAACCATGACGATATAACGCGTCAACTCGATCTGTGGTCACTGTTTGTTATTATCTCGAACACGATCGAATCTAATTAGATTTTCGCTGCATCCGTTTCCGTGTGCGACGGCTGCAACACATAGTTCTACGCGACCTGGAAGACTGCGCATGCTCGACATAGCCATGGCGCGGCCATTATCGTCTAGCGCTCGAGCCCACACGATACCGTATTAAGCCAACCACACTGCGATGGTGCGACCTCCGCAGATCAGGTGAGTCACGTATGGTTTTCACCTCAATATCTATCCGACCATACCATCATTCAGGCTCGCGAGCTTCGGTTCTTTCACAGCCTCCATGGTAACCGGGCGATCGGACCCTGCCACAGTGAAACGATGGTCACAGCACTCGATCCGACCGCATCTTGGCCGCGTGCACACGATCATCCTCAAGCATATATACGGATACACCTGAGGGATCCAGCTATTAACTCGTCGCGTGCGACGGAGCTTTGGAGAGTAGAACACTAGTACGCGGCTGTTCACGCACCGCACGTTACGTAACTCCCTTCCATACATGAGCCAACGCGGGTCACGATGGTCGTGTCACCAACTCAAGGATAAGAAGACGCTCGCAAAGCGACCGAGATAGCGTGGCGAGCGTTCTATCTCCATGCTAACAGCACTTTATTCTAATGTGCAGTCTACACACTGAAGAGTCTTAGCCTTGCGTATATTTTAGATGCGCAATGTATTCGTAGTTTCAGATACAACTGTTGTGACAGGTTGAAGCTCGAGTCCGAGTTCGTTTAACAGTATTGTACGTAGTACCCTCTCTCATTGCAAGAAAGTGTTCGCAATCGCAGAAAACCTCATATAAAAGAAACGATTGCAGAGCTAACGATACCGAAGATAGCGCGATAGCCACAGCGTGGGCAACAACTTAAAAATAATTACTGACTGAGCCGAGGACTAGGGCGCTACCGCACGGAGGCATTGTCGCAACATGAAACGCATTAGCAAGAATCATAGCCGAAATAGGTCGTCGACGACGCTAACATCGGTTCATCATCATATAGGTCTGGTCTGAGATACTGCTTCTATAATGCCTAGATCTAGCCAACGGACTAGCGGAAGTAAAATGGGGCGGACAAGGCGTGAGAAATGCAGCAACGTTACGCAGACTCTGCCTTCTCTAGCACTCTCTGCTCTGCGGCTCGACTCTCAGCCATACAGAACCCTCTGCGCTACTCTCTCCGAACATCACTCGCTATACTCGCAACGCACAGGTCCTCACGCATACCAGCCTCATGGTACGATGCCGCGTTCATACAGCAGCGGCGGCTCTCCCATAGTCCGACCTTGCTATTCACTTCTTATAGAATCTAACTTTGGGGAAAAACACTAATGCTCGCACATAGAGACTAACATAGAACTAAAGAGCGAATCAGCGATCTCTGCGTCATTAAACCGAAGATAACCAGACTCTACACTTAAAAGATGCTAAAGTCCAAGCGAGTCTCGAAAATAACCACTCAGCCCCGCACTAATTTTAAATACAAATAAACTACATTCCCTGTCTGACACAAAAATTGCACTCTATCGACGGCAGTATACAATTACTTTGGGAAAACTAAATAATTGAATAAATAAAGAAACACTTCCGTCCGATATCTCCGGCATGCATCATTCCATGACAAACCGGAAACAAAAACGAAACAAAACAACAGAAGACAAAAATGGTCAAGCACAACGACAACGGAAACTCACATATGCCGCCCCCAGAGTATAAATCGCCCATGTTGTACTTAAATATAAGATATAAATAATGACGTGTATCTACTAGCTCATAAGTGGACTATTGACAGCGCTCAAGGAAAGATGATAGTGCTCACAGATAGAATAGAAGAGCGCCACAATCGGTGATTGAAGATATGACGAACCCAGCACGCAGGATCTGGCACAGTAGAAACGAAATCAGACCAGAGAAGACGCACAAATTAACGCTCTATAGGCAGTGAACACCGTACACCGCCCTGATCTCACAGTCATAGCTTCTCAAGGCTATGTGTTGTTGTGTGTGCTATTCCTATTCGATCCCTCCGTTACCCGCTGTTTACGCCTCCATCTAGTACTGACAGTCTCGAGTGAGGCGACTAGTCCCCGTATCGACAAATGATGCAAATGATTCCCACTCAACTGCAGGTATCTGCCTGCTACTACCACCAGACATCACGGTGCAGGCGCGGTGAACGCCCCGCGCCACGACTACCCCAGATTTATGTCCTCTGTGGACTCACCGCTATGACTTACTCCATAGCGCTTCTCATCACTAACCAAAGATGATATGGATCCATGTCTATGTCTATATCTACTGTCAGTTTCGAACGCTTGTATGACCACCAGATCCGACACCATTCATGGACTAAACAGCTGTGAAAACAATGACAAAATCCACTACAAGATTTGTAAGACGAGGAAAGATTAGTGCGTATCAAATGTTAGAGATATCTAGCGAGAGCATGTGCGATACTGACGCGCTCTCACACTGCAGTGTCGCTCCCAACTGTGCAGAACATTATATTTAGCCGACTGTTTAACGCCTCGGAAGTTCGTGATCTGATTCGCCTGCTGTTACTGAGAATGTAGATAAGAACGTAGTAACTCTAGTCGAAGAGTCTCGGAACAAGAAAGCTCGAACATTCCGACACGCTCAGCACAACTTGCACTCTACCCAGCTGACATGATACAGCTCCGCGTCACCATGTAATACGACTCATCGATGGCATTGGTATGACAGCGTCACTGTTTGACCACGCTATACGAGCTCGAGAGCAGGTAGTAGAGTACCCAGTGTGAGAATTGACACAGTCCTATGACAGTTGAATACAGCTGGTATTGACACAGCTGCAGTAGCGAGTTGATTTCATTGTGGAACATTATGATACAGCATCGGCATATGATACAAGACTCGGACATTTTGATACACCTCAGCGAATTAGATATCAGCTTCGACGATACTAATGTACAGCTGCGAGTATCTGACGACAGCTTCACGGACATATGAGTCAACCACTCAGATCAATGTCCCTCACATCAGATCGAAGCATACTTGACAGCAGTCTTGCAGACACTATGATAACACTCGGTACATTACTACTAGTGCACGGACACTGGTATGACAGCATCATGACACTCTATCCTGACAGAGAGCTCAGTACCTCTCTATCAGTCGTGATTGAGTATCGACACTGCCTATGGTCCAGCCCATGATGCACAGCCTCTCGCGATTATTGATTTAGCTGCTGTCGAAATCGACTTCGAGTACAGCGTCGCCGCTTGATGCAGCCGTCTCACACAATTCATACAGCTACGGCATCTACAGGCTCGCAGCACTTGAGTGCCTAGCTCGCACGATAGATACAGCTCGGACATTGACACAGCTCGAACCATTCTGATACAGTCGAGAGAGTGTATCAAGTGTGGCTCTCGACCAAGGAGAGCTAAGCAACTGCTCGTCAACGTGACTAGAACTGTGTCAGTCCTCGTGCCTCGCTGAGTAACTCCGGAACGAGCACTGCACATTTCAGTTGATCTTAATCTCGCCAACTGCACTGCGCACGCGTCACACTACGACACCATGAACCTTCAGCTCACACTAATGAGTAAAAACTATCAACAAAAAAAAGTGATTCTGTCCGCTGTTATCATTCTGGTTTGAAAGCCATTAATGCAGACATATTTGCACGATGTGAGCTTATTCCAACTTTCAGTTCGTATCGAATGAATAGCCTTGAGAATCGCGCGCCACACCACATTTGTGCAGAGCTAGGCAGTAGGCTCTGTATTAGAGCTTACTGTGTTATCATGCGGTACAGTCGAAGCGCGAGAGGCTGCGACATCGCTCACGCTACATTGTCGAGGTGTTTCATGCTTAGTAAACGTCAAGCATGTCGACAATAGAAGCACGATCTGCTGAAATTTGTAGGTACACTATCAGGGAACGGGGTGCGAGCTGACTAACGTCCGAAATGAAAATGTGGACAACCTTGATATCGTATTTATATTTTCATATCTTGGGAGAGAAGGTGGATTATCCAAGCAACTTTTGTACCACGCATCGCATTAGCTGAGTAACGACATTCTTTATACTACGTCCCATACAGTTGTCTAAGGACTGCACATCAGTAGTAACAACCGTAACCCATGTAATAGAGCAGCCATGCGCTTGCCCGTACCCTTGAGTAAGAGCTATTACCACAATTGATAATAAAAATGATATTGATTAATACCAGTCGTCAATGAATAAACAATCGGAAGTTGGTATTCGCAGATGAAGCCAAAAGACGATGCAAGTATACCCGGCGATTCAGCTAATGCCATAGTGTGGACACGGGCTGGTGCGATAGCATTGCTCATCTCCCGATTAATGTGAAATGTACGTAGACTGAACTCACCCATTCTCACTACATACTATGCATCTACCACTAACAACACAGGCAGCCATCAACCGACAGTCTTAGCACAACCAGAGGTGATTTTATATATGATTTTCAATGAGCCACGATGCTTCGCACAGAAGCAGCTCGCAGTGTGTAGAATCTTGCCGCTCAGCACATACAGTGAAGACCCATCTCCTCGTCAGTCTACGTTCTCGAGGATACAACAGAGTGTTACTCAGTCATGCGTGGCCACACAGAGAATTGAACCAGAAGCGCCCTTAGACGAGAGTAGGAGAGCAAGGAGTCAGCGGCAGAGGTTACACGTCGGTATGCAAGTCATATGGCGGTGCGTGAGAGTGGGGCGGATTTATAGTGGAAGTTGCACAAACTGTTTTGAGCTGACGATTAGTGCAGTTGTAGACGAAGGCTATAGTGATGTGAGATTTAAGGTGTGGCAGTGTAGTGAGGATGGTAGACAAGTCAGTGAGCCGCTGGAATATAGCGACATTGGTGGTTTTGCAGGGTGATGCTGGGAACCTACAAAGAAGGTGCTTGTCCACCATAATAGGAATGAGTCTGAACAGAGAGAGGGAGAAAGAATTTTACGGTAAAGTCAAGTGTCTGCAACGAGCGTGACCACGGCACTCGTCGGTGAGGATCTGACCACTTCTACCTAGGTAAATACGGACTCTCGCCTCGCTAGTGTTGTCCTGTTCTCAGCCACCAAACTGCAGTATCTCCAGACACCAGGCCGCCTGCTGAGCTCGTGTGTCTCTCCAATCGCAGACGATGCTACTTTCTTCCTGGACTCTGGTTCACATTTTTAGAAGCCCCTTTCTGGCTCATCCACCAACACGCACCTCTCCGATGTTTTGCCTTCTCTAAACCTCACTTGCACATCATTGCACCTCCTATATCACGCACCGTAGACACCCCGTTTTCCTGCCCTCTTTCCCCCACCGAAGCGTTCTGGGTTCACGCTGCCGTCCATCAGCCGCTCAGCTATTCTCTCGATGTCGAATCACTCGAGCTGTCTGCGATCTTCTTGCTATTATTAATTTCCTCTGATGATGCGGCTGTGGTGTGCTTGATGGTGGCCTGTCGTGTTAGCTGTAAGTAAAGAAGTGTAAGTTATCTGTTCGGTGAGCTCCACACTTCTGTCCTCTTTGTAAATACTTGCATTTCTTTTTGCCTCACCCCATGATATACAATTGGCTCTTGTATAAAACCTTTATTATGTGCCACTGCCCTTTCCTCACCAATCGTTTATTGATAAACCTGTTATATGTATTATGATATGCGTCCCAGCTCCGTTCTGGTCTTTCGCCTATTAGTTGCAGCGTAGTCCACACACACGTTTGCCTGGTAGTTCTGTATCACTAATTTACCTCTATTAGTGTGCGACCTGCAGCTACCGCTCGGGCTGTACCTGTATACAGTAAGTTAATACAAGTACGCATCGGCAGGCACTGAACTCCGCTTGATGCGGTCAATCCCACCGGAAACGGAAACTTTTAAGTAGTGTTGGACCCTGCCAGGATTGCCGTACCAATCAGCGTTCCTGGTTACTCAGCGGAACGTGTCTGCACGGTGGATTATCTGTGCCAACGACCTCTGGGAAACGGGCATTCGGGTCAGGGACCGAGGCTTTCTCTTTGTGAGCCTCGAACCCCGGATCCACAACAATATCTGTTACGGCTGTGGAAAATTCGCATTACACCATAAAGGACCCTCAGGTGAGACTGATCTTTCATAGGCTACATGTGTAGTTAGCCCAAACCGTTGTATAGAGGAAGTTTATTGTGATTCATCGGGCTGCGGAGCGTTTGAGTTAGCCATTTTTCTGTTCTATCTTATTATTTTCAAACACAACAAACATTTCAAACAACCACCGCCATCCCCATTCACCAGCGCACAACCACACGCAACCACCCAACTCCACCATCTTACGCTACCACATTTTTCGCCCCCACTACGGTCCGCCTTGCTTCCCGGAATGGGCAAAACAAACGCCAAGGAGGGGAACTGCGAGGATTGCGGCAGGTTTCCCCGCCTGTTCTTCCGTCTTGGACTTTTCCCCCGGCGGGCTTTGGAGTGAGAGGGGCGCATTGGGGTCAAGGTCAGAGGACATGTAAAGGGAGGGGCCTCTTTTTTGGGGCGAATGATTCTACTGGCCCCGAGCCAAAAAACTGATCCCCCGGCCCCCGCACGAAGCGGTGGAGGGAAAGCGTGAGGAACGCCCTTTTCTGGGAACCCTTCGAAGGAAGTGTGGAGCGAGTAAAACGCGGGCGAGGGCGAGGGCGGAGCCCCGCCCCCACTGATAAAGACGGACCACGGGGCGGGCGCGCTTTGGTTCTTCTTCCTCGTCCGTCCTGGAGTGGTCTCTCTCCTCTTCCTCTTGGAGCAACTTCTCTTCCGCCCTCTCCTCTTCGTCTTGGCTGTGTTCGCTTGTTTGTGGAGAGTTGGTTCTTCAGAAAGGTCCGGTGCCCACGCTTGGCGAGCGGCCCTTCACGAAGGCACGACGATGGTAGACCGCAGCAGCGCCCGTTGCGACGTGGTGTGACTGTGCGTCCGGACGGGAGTGTCGGGAGGTTCCCGGCCGCGAGAGAGGCGGCCAGGCCCGACCACGGTGCGCACGGTCGGGAGAGGGATTCACCAGCCATTAAAAGGGAGCTCCTGATACAGTCGCGACTTCTTTTTCTTTCTTTTCTTTGGGTTTTTTGTGCAAATGTCTGTGGGCTGGCGCCAGTCTGTCAAAGTGTATTATTTTAAGTGTTGCCGCGGTGTACGCGTATTCGGTTGTGTAGCTCTGCATCTGTTTCTTTTGTTTACCATTTGGCTTTTGTGCATAATTGTTGTCTAACTCGTTATATGTCATTTTTTGACTGTATGGCTGTATATTACGGCTTGTCTTTTGTGTGTGAATAAGTGCTTTGCATGTTGAACTTTGCCCATTCGCTTCGTCTTTTCTTTATTGACCTCCATCTTGCTTCAAGTTAGGGGTTCGTAAGTGGTGCAAACATCCCGGTAATTAAATCTGAAACCGTCCAGGTCGACGATAACACTGCTTTCGGTTAATCCGATAGCACGGAACGGGCCGCCCAAGCGGCTCGTGTCCGGAGTCGACCTTGTGGCGAGGTACGATTCGCCGGTTTACATCCGCCGTGGGTACTTAGGCTAGGTCGATGGTGAAACAACCTATCCTACGCGGGTGTGGCCGTGATTCGCACGATTTGTGGTAGGTCGAAAGGCCCAGCCCGTGACTGGCTCCGGGCGGATAGTTTCCCGGAGTCGTCACGACTAAATTGTCCGTCTGGTGGGCGGGACGTGCCGCGATTTCGAGTTGTACGCTGGCCGCGCACGCGGCGGGCACGAATCGCAACACTGGCGTCAGGTGGTGGATACGAACCCATCCCCTCCTCGCAACAACTGGTGTCAGAGGCGCGGAAACAAACTCTCCCGTCTGCAAGCTTAAATTCACGGGGAATCGGTTCAAGGGGTGAGAGGAGCGACCCCGATTCCCTCCAAATTACGAGCAATGTAAAAGTTAAACCCCTTTACGAGAAATAAGATGGAGTCTTCAATGGCGAGCGGGAGCTGGCTGCGTATTAGAATGGATTGTAGAATGGGTGTAGAATCCATGGCCCAGGAGAAAGCCCGTGAGAGGAAATGTTTATTGGCAGAACAGTTTCCCCCCCAACTGACCCAGATTCCCAAAATGGGTTGAGGCGGCGTGCCCGGTTGTATGACACCTCCCTCCCCCTCTCCACCAAAACCCCCCCGATCCTCGCCGGAATCGGCTCAGCCGAGTGCACTCGACATGGCTCAGCTATTCGCCATGCTTGGCAAGATTTGTATAGGATGCGCAACAAATGGAATGCGAAATATAAACAACAACGATGGAATGGAAACTCACTCCAAAATGGAAGGAATGAAAAACGAGATGGAAAAACGGAATGAAGAAGAAATGGAAAAATGCGGGGGTGAGATGCCAGAAACATTGTGGCCCGACCGTGCAGGCGGGGGCACGGCGAGAATGTTGGCCGAATAGCAGGGGAGCTCAAAAATGCTACGCCACGTGTGGAGCGCGAAACGTGTGGGACGGGAGTGCAAACGTTTCAGGGCCCGCAATGGAGGCGTGTTGAGAGGCAAAATAATCGGCGGGACGTGTTGGGCGAGAAGTTAAAGGTGACGGAAAAACAGTGACGCGTGACCGAGAGGGAAAAACTAATGGGTGTACCGAAACGTGTGAGACGAGACACGAGTGACGGTGACGTGAAAGAAGAAAAGAAATAATAGTTGAGACAAGGAGGTAACAAGGGAGAGACGTAAAATAATAGAGACGCCGGGAGATGGAACGGGATAGAGGAGACACACGATTCCAGACGGGGTTAAAGACGCACCACACACACCACACACAACGCGATGGTTAGTGGAGGTACGATGAGGGTGAGCTCACGGAGCGTTGTAGGCCGACCCGTGCTTAGGCAGCTGGATAGCCTCCTCCAGGAACGAGGGAGAGGAGTATGCCCCTTGAGGCGAATCACGACCAGGTGGTTCGGTCTGCTTTGCGAGAGAGGTCGAGGGGAGTCTGCGAACGGGTGCACGGAGAGCTGGGGGTATAGAGACCCCGGGAACCCTTGTGGGACACGAATCCCCCAACGTGGTTGTGCAGTGTGTGTGGTTACGAGTGTTGTCCCGTGTGTGTGTGCAAGGTGTGACGCTGCGCTCCCTGTGTTGGTGAGTGGTGTTGGTCACGAGTGTGGCCGGAGTGCGTGCCTCCAGCACTCCGGTGTGAGTGGAAAGCCCGTGTTGTATGAGTGAGACACCGCGCGTTGAGTGTCACCGGCGTTTGTGAGTGGTATGGTGCGTGTCGAGAGAACGGTCGAGTGCAAGGGAGACCGCCTTTGCTGGTAATGAGAGCGGTTATTGGAGAGATGAGGTGGCATGCGCGAACATCAGCCGGTTCTCCCGCGTGAGTGTGATGGAGTGGAGTGTGAGCGTCGTGACACGCAGGTGTGCGTGGATTGATGGAGACGACGACAGCGACAGAGGACAAAGCGAATAGCGCCGTAGCCTATTTTGGACCTGTGCCGGGGTTACACGGGCGGCGAGCCGAGGGTCCGTGCTGTGCAACGCACGAGTGCCGCCACGTTGCTCGCTTGCGGGAGTGAAACCCGGTCCGGAAACTTCCAGCGCGTGGATGTTTTGCCGATCCGCCGGACGGACAAGGTAGCAGGATAGGATTTGGACCGGGATGGGTTCTCCACGCGGGCTTGTGTGTTAAGCTCAACGGGCAAGAGCACATGTTGTTCGCGTGGGGAACCACCTCGAAGCGCGAGGCTTGGTTTTTATGCGCGGGTGGACGTCATTAGGCCTGCGTTGAATGGTTGGAACCGGCTAGGGAGGGTAATCCCCCTGCGGATGGGTACCGTCCAAAGGGACGAGGACACGCTGCAGCGCCGATGACGTCACGCAAGGAGCGCGGCTGTGAATTGCCGCCGCTGGTGCGCAGGTTGCGATTTTGCCGCGCTCGTGTCTGCGCATTTAAAAAAAAACAATGCAAGCCTCGCTGTCGGGGTGAAACAGGGTGTTCCGGGCATGGGGTGGAAGACCCCTGTTTGGGCACGGATGACACTAGTTAGGGAACGGTTAAGCTTAGCTAGACCGGCCTCATGGGCAGGGGTAAGTCCTCATGAGCCCGTGGAATGCATTAGTTAGAGATTGTAGTGAGCTTTAGGATGGAGGAATGGATTTAAATGGTATTTGGAGGACAGTTGACAGACTGTGGATTGTTGTAGCGGGGACGCTAGCCTTTAGCTTAGTAGTGTTTTAAAAGAAGTTGCTACTAGTTAAGGACGACGTGGGGAGCAACAGTTAGTTAGGGGATTTTGAGAGCAGCGATGGTAGAGTTTTCAGCGATGTGTGGAGTTGTGAGTTGTTGATTGGAAACATGTGCTTGGTGAGTGAGTGAGGCAGCGGTCTGTGTGTATGGAGCTGAATGGGGAAAATGGCATGGTGCGCCTGAGTGTTGGGGGTGTGGGGAAAAATTTATATGTAATGTATTCTAAATGTAACAAATGGAGTTAAGAAAATGTAACTGTTATCTACAAGTTTGAATTGGCTGTCATTTCTGGCAAAAGGACTTTTGCCTAAAATGTTTAAGGAATGTGTTGTTTCTGGAGCAGAGTGACCGAGCTGATAACAAATGAAACCTTTGCTTAGAAATTACGAAGTGGCTTTTGTCTAAAGGACAGCGTTTACAGTCTGGGTGATAGTAAGCCCCCAAACCACTCTCTCATGAAAGAATATAAAAATGGCTTGAAATGTTAAAATTGTTGGAGTGCAAGCACGTGAGGAAAAGTATAGTATCTCAGTGGCTTTGTACTCCTGGAACTGGACCAAGTACAAGTTAGAATAAAACTTGGTAATGTAGAAGTGAATTGATCGGGTTGGTCAAACTGTTAACTAAAAGTTAAGAATAAATGAAATAGAACCAAATAATATTGCAATCAATGGGCGATCTTAAGTTCATTGTACGGAGGGGAGAAGTGTATTGTGTATAATTAGAAATATAAATTGTTTCACAAGGAAACTTGTGTGGCATCAGTTTTATCAGCTGTCGATAGGGTTTTGTAGGGATTTATAACCAAATCGGACAAACGGTTAAACTCTGTCAGAAGTCAATAGGATTCCACAATCGGCCAGTGAGAATCCTTCAGGAGGAAAACGATTCACAAACAAGTGGGTTATAAAAATCCGACAACAGGGGGAGGAGTGGACTCCCGCCCAAGGACCCGGGGTCACTGTGTAGAGTGAGCTAGCTGGGTAGTAAATGACAAAATGGACCGTCGTTTTGCTGTTGGTTGGAAAGTAGGCTCGAAACCCGTTTGGAGGATGCAGGTAGCGCCTGTGACGGGCTCGGTGAGCTATGCGCGAAGGTTGATGTATCGTGAGTGGGTACCCCGGGCACCGGGTTAGTCGGCCGCGATAGGCCAAGTGCCCTATGGGCCGGATAGTGTAGTGGGCCGGGTGAGCCCGCATGATGTGGGCCCGGACGCCGTTACGCCGCGTGGGGCAGTGTTGTGGCACGGGTGACCCTTGGAAAGGGGCCCGGGACGCCAGCATGCCACGTGAGCGTTTTCAGGGAGTCGCCAGGGGAGGGCACTCACTGGTGTTTAGGAGACTGGTAGGCTCGGAGCACGTGTAGTGCCCGGGGTTCCAGTTGATCGGGAATCAGCAGAAGGCGTCGTGGCTTGCCAAGAGGAGCCACGCGTCCCAGCCATTGAAACCGTGTGAGGGCACGGAGAGAAAATTGGAGGGCATGGCCCAGAATTGGCTGAGGACACCAACACAGGCGACAGGAATCTTTGGTTGCTAGAACCGATAGGTTAAGCGAGAGGCGCTTGTTGGAAAGCCCCGGGGTAGTTGAAGAGTTAATGGATAGGGTAGATAGGAAGTGTACCCCTGCCGCACCATCCATCCCTCGCTCTCGTGTTGGCCGCTCGGACCCACTTTGGTTAAAGATCGCTGAAGTTCTGGGGAGACCACCTTGAGGCTTCGTTGGGCCTCAACCAGGACGCTAGCTCTCCCTTATTCCCTCCGGGAAGGACGTAGGGGTTGGGAGTAGGCTAGGGGACGATTAGGTTAGCGAAACAAAGACAGGTAAAGGGGGTTAGGTGACGATTTATAGGGGGGAAGTAAAAAAAAAAATAAAACAATAAAAAAATAAGTTGGGGCTAAATTTGGTTTTTTACAATTAAGGGAGTGGGTATGGACAGTGACAGGTCAAAGGCGATAGGTTGGGAGGGAGACGGGTAGGTAGGTCGAGCCCGCCTTCCAAAGTGGCCAGCACCTCCGCACTCCTCTACCAACCTGCACTGCGAGAGGCCGGCAACTTCGTCTGCTGGCTGTTATGGCTTCCAGGCCTGTGCGGTCGCCTCCACTGCGGCGGGTGTTTGCTGCAAGCCTTGCCGGCCGAGTTTCATTGCCGGCTGTGTGTTCTACAGCGGCCTTGTCATGCCAGCCTTGCCTGTTCACCCTTGCCATGCCAACTGCCCAACATTCGTTTTGGCCCCCCGTTTGTTTCGATTTCCGCCGCCCCTTGTTTCATTGCCATGTGCGCCAGGATCGTCGCAACGGTTGCACTGCCAAGAACTGCCTGGGCAGCTACAACACGGGCCTGCAATGGCGGGCCCGTTGCACGTGTTGTATCCACCATCCATCCCGTTCCTTGTTTGTGCGGCTTGAGTCCGGACCGTTTCCTGGCCGCAGCGGACTGCCCGTAGCATGCTGCACAAGGAGATGCTCTTGTGCAGGGGGCCCATGCACCGTTTGTGGTCACTGTGTTCATTTTAAAAGGGGAGGCCTTGGACTGCGTGTGAAGCAGCCTTGGCCACATTTCCCTGTCACCTGCATTGCTGAGCCAGAGACTGCATGCGAGCTGGTTACTGCTTCTCGTGCTCGGCTTGCCAAGCGACTGCACGTGGCGCAGCCGCTGGTGAAATCAGGCCTGATTGCACGGACTGCTGACTGCGAGGCCCCAGGCTCTTGTTGGGGCTGGATCTCTGTTCACCTCTCGATCCTTTTCTCAACTTCAACCCGTGTCAGGCCCAAGTTCGTACTTACCAACATCTACCTTCGTCCTCAGACTCTCAAGGAGTGCTTTGATTGTGTTTTCCCGTTGGGTGTCTGCTCTATCCGCTACACCCTGACCTGCGTTCTACTTCTTTCTGACTGCGGGTAGCATGTTTTCACATGTGTGACACGTGCTGTATGAACAGGTCATAAATTAACGTGGTAAACTCACTCATTTCTGATATGAGCACATCGCTGCCATTGTTGATTGAAACTTGAGTAATGGAAATCTTTTCTCCTTCAGGAACGGGACATGGTTAATCATGTGTACGAAAAATGTCTTCAAAATTTCCTTAAAAAAAACGGGGGAGTGTGAGGAAAATGATATTAATGTATTCTAAATTGTAAAAAATGGGGTTTGAGAAAAGTTAATTTTATGTCTTGGTCTGGGATGATGAACAGCGAACCTTGCCTCAAAATGTACGTTTGTCTTGGTTCTGGCGAGCGGCGTGTGACCTGGGCTGCAATAACAGGAACTCCTTTTGCCTCGAATGTACGTAGTGGGCTTCTCGCCCGGAGACCACGTCTGGTGAGTCTGGGTTGGTAGCGCCCCACCACTCTCCCATGAAAGTATAAATGCTTTGAAATGTAAAATTGTTTCTAGTGCAATTCACTGAGAGGTATAAGATTAATCTCAGTGGCTTGTACTTCCTTGGATGACCAATGCGACTGAACGACGCGGGCGCCGAGTATCAAAGTGTAGAATAAAAAAACTCTCTGATGTAATGTGGAAGTGAATTGAATCGGGTTGGTTCAACTTTGCTTAATAAAAGTAAGAATAAATGAAATAGACACCAACAAACTGGGATTCTTTAAGTTCATTGTACGAGGGTGAAGAAGCGTTATGGTGGCTAATTAGAAAATAAAATTGTTTCACATAAGAAGGACTTGTTGTGGACATCGGTTTATTAGTGTCGGTGGGTTTTATGCCAGGATTTTTTAACCAAATCGGACCAAATGTTAAACTCTGCCTGAGTAAAATTAGGATCACAGAATCAACAGGAAGAATCCTTCAACGATCACAACGGGGTGGGTAAAATCCACAACAGTATCCAAGGCCATCTCCACTCATGGCTCGCAGACTTCCTCTCCTTGTCGCAAGTCAACGTGTGGCCCTAAATGGAGTTCTTCATTCCCTCTTCCTGTCCAGGCTGGGAGTTCCTCAGGTAGCGTTCTGGGCCCTGTTCTTTTCTGGTTTTCGATCAATGATCTCTCCGACTCTCTGGAAAATCCTCTATTTCTTTGCTTGATGAACTCCACCCTCTGCCGTACCATCGGCCATCCCTCAGACCGGCAAGAGCAGCTTCTTTCGCTCCACTGAGATTGGAATTAAAATCACAAAACTGGTCCAACACGTGGAACATGTCTTTCAATCCCGGACAAATCTCACACTCTCACTATGTCTTCTCAAAGGACCGTTTAGAACCCTCACCATCCCCATCCACTTTCTCAAACAATCCTCTGGAAGAAGTCTTCTTTCAAGTTCGTGGGGTCTCACTATCTTGCCATGACCTTTCCGTGGAAAAAAGCCACATTTCAAACCTCCGCCTCCAAAGCCAGTCCGCCGACTGGGAATCCTCCATTCGTGCAAAGTCCTTCGCTCGCCCTCTGGACCACTTACAAAGCTTGTGCTCCACAGCCTCATGGTAGTACTGCTCTCCCTCTGGGCTGTGTTGCTCCTGCTTCTGACCTTTTCTCGGCTTCACGCTGTAGAAACCAAGGCATTTCGGATCATTGGCATCTCCCACAATGAGCTGAGTCTGGCGGCCTCTCATTCAATCACCGCAGGTTGGTCGGTCGTCTTTCTGTCTTCTACGTCTCCTCTCCACCTGCGCCCCCCCCCCTGCTCTCTCTGCGATTTGTCCACCAATTTCCACAGCGGCGCTTCAAGTCCGCCAACAATCCCCTTCTTTGGTAAAAGTACCCAAATCACGAGATCACTGCCTTTCACCTTCACTCTTTCAGTCTTCTTTTTTCCCGCCCTTCCTGGAATAAAACTCCTCACTCTATCATGTCCCATTCTTCCTCCAGGCTTTCAAAACAAGCTGTTTCAACACCCACCTCTTTATCATCCCCCATCCAAATCCTCGATCTTTTCTACCCCCGATAATCCACCCAAGCCCACCTCCTTCAATTTCCCTGCTTCCTTCCTGAAAGTCGCTGTTAATGTCCATCTTCTATTTCCCCATGTTTCCCCGTCCCATCCCTCTCCCTTCCACAGATCTCCTAATGTCTCTGTTCCCCCACTGTTTTGTCCTTCTCACTCCCTCCCCTCGTCTCATGCCCCCTTGCTGTGCGTGTGTGTTCGCTCGCACGAGCCTCGACAAGGGCATACAAAACAAACAAAAAAAAACACCGGTCAACGAGGCAAGTATTATGAGACTAGGATTCGTCACTCCTTCTGTTGTCATTTGCCGCTGTCTCTGTTGATTGCTCCACTGAGGAGTGACCTCACCAGCTGTAAGGACACATTCTAAAGCCCGACGCCGAGTCTTGTGGTTGATCAGTGCCCAGACGAGATTACACTTCTAGTCTTAGGGGATTTCACGCTGCATCGACTGGAAACTGATAGGGAGGTGGTTATGAGACATGGTGTTGGTCCCCATGGGTCTGAAAACTCGGTGAACTAAATAAGCACTAAGTTCATTGACTTTGCAAGAGTTCATGGACTTTAGGGTGGACTGGTTCATTATTATCAGCGCCCACAGGCTCATCGCTGGACTGTATTCAACGCTGCGGGCGGGGTGCGTTGTGGCAAAGGAGCAGTTGACCATGGTGCTCTGGCTGTGCGCGACTCTGGGAGGATGGTCCAAACTGCAGGGTCACCGGAGGTGCCCACAGTCTCAATAGCGGACCACAGGCTCTTGTGAACTCGAATTCACCCTAAATCCAGGAGAATGGCATCACCATCCGCGCCGAGGCGCTGAGTGCAGCTTCAAGGTTGAAGAGGGTTAGCTGAGGACGTTTTTGCGAACAAGCTGAGTGGAATTTGGGGGTCTGGGTGCTTGAGGGATTCCTGAAAAGTTGTGGAGTGCCTCCAAGACCATCCATCCTTGATGTTGCCGGTGGATGTCTTGGGAAATCTCACCGGATGCGAGGAAGAAATTTGTGTTCTCAGGCGGACACTGGAGATACCATTGACCAGTGCAGTCGCAGGGCCAGGCCTGCAATGCAAGAGCTGCAGCTTGCTTCAGGCAGTTGAGGCTGTCAGGGAAAACGTGTTATGACTGTGCTTAGGGTGGACAAGGAGGCCCATGTGCGAAGGAATCTGTGAGGGGGTTTAGAATCACCTGTTGGTCAGTGATTCTCGTCCTGCTTTACAGGGCGGAATTCGCGCATTGCGTGATCCCAGAGCCCATCCCTCGGTGATTGCTGTTAGAGCAGAGCGGTGGCGTATGGCTTCTTAGGCCAGAGCGATCCGAGGTGAAGCCCGCTGGAACGGTTACTTTTGAGCGGCTGCCATCAGGCTGATCCACCAGCGTAGCAAGTGGACTCAGGAGTGTTAAGTTCCTATTTGCTGATCCTCCAATTCAAACTGTGGTCCACTTCGTTTCTTGTGGGAAACAAAAGCACTGTTGCGTGAACCAGCTTGAAATGGGTTAAGCTCCTGGATCTCGATGGCACTCCATGATGAAACTTCTAAAGGCTGGTGAAATGCAAAACTCATTGTCGTTGCCACTTTCAGTACTGTTGATCTGCCTGGAACAAAGGCATCCATCCAACTGACTGGAAGAGGGGCATTTGTTTGCTTTACCTCTCTGGAAAGGGGTAATGGGTGATCGCCAAGAGTACTGCAACATACGGCCAGGGGCGATGCTGGTCTTAGTGGCCGGACAGGGTCTGTCTTTGCTCGGATATTCTGTTATAGGGTTCGGCCACCATCTGCTTGACAGCACCAGCAGTCCGAGCAGCAGTTCAGGCTTTACACCAAATGAGCGTCAAGCGATTGGACCGTATCCTTGCTCTCGGGTCCTTCACCGAACGCAGACGAGGAGTTCGGCAGGTGCTGCTTGCAGCTTTATGGTTGATCTCTGTTAACAGCGTTTTGCATTCAACGTGAATTCGGGAGCCCTCTGGAGGCATTCTTAGCGTCTTCCTGGGGTGCACCAAAACTCGATTGTCTGCATGTCTGAACTGCTACTCTGGTACTGAGAGTGCTGTGATTATGTTGGTCTCTGACCACATCTCTGACATTTTCCAAGTTGTTGATGGTGAGTCGCAGGATGTGTTACTGCGCCCCCATGCATTTCAGCACTTTGTATGGCTGGATTCTGGCGGGATGGCATGTCGGAGTATTTGTGCGACAGCCGCGGTATCAGGCTGCGAGCACGACTGCAAGGTAGAGCCGTAGTGGTCGACTCTGCCGAATCACCTGGAATTAGATCGTACCTTTTTCGGAAAAACTCCGGACACGTGCTACAGGTCCCTTACCGGACCGTGAATCGTTCAATTACATTCATCACGTGGTACAGGGTTATTTGCCAAGTCTTCAAAATACTAGAGATTCCACGTGGCGAGCTGACCGAGTATTCACACGCCTTGACGGCACTCGTACGAGCTCGAGCCTTTTAGCGTGCCGACACGTGCGCAACCTGAGCGGATGGTTGCGAAGTCCCGTCGGTCCAAAATGTACATTTACAGCGCGCAACAGCCTGTTCGGTAATTCACCAACACGCGCCATGCTAAGCCAACATGAAGAAACACAGAAACAAGCTGATATATTTCTACAATGCGGATATTTACTTCATTAGTAATCGGGAAACGGAGGGAAGCACGTAAGGCAGAATTATCACGGACTATAGAGAATGCAAATTTACACACAAGCACATTGAACAATTCCTACTT
>CM068960.1:114334959-114350478 GCA_035128595.1 Eptatretus atami
CCTGTTTTAATCCTGTTTATTAATTATACACGAGCTGGGATACCTGGCATTACCTGTTTTAATCTTGTTTGTTAATTAAATACGAGCTGGGTTCCTGGTGTTACCTGTTTAAATCCTGTTTATTTATTAAATACGAGCTGGGGTACCTGGTGTTACCTGTTTTAATCCTGTTTATTATTAAATACGAGCTGGGGTACTGGTGTTACCGTTTTAATCCTGTTTATTAATTATACACGAGCTGGGGTACCTGGTTTTACCTGTTTAATCCTGTTTATTATTAAATACGAGCTGGGGTACCTGGTGTTACCTGTTTTAATCCTGTTTATTATTTAAATACGAGCTGGGTACCTGGTGTTACCTGTTTTAATCCTGTTATTAATTATATACGAGCTGGGGTTCCTGGTGTTACCTGTTTTAATCCTGTTTATTAATTAAATACGAGCTGGGGTACCTGGTGTTACCTGTTTTAATCCTGTTTATTAATTAAATACGAGCTGGGTACCTGGTGTTACTGTTTTAATCCTGTTTATTAATTAAATACGAGCTGGGGTACCTGGTGTTACCTGTTTTAATCCTGTTTATTAATTAAATACGAGCTGGGGTCCTGGTGTTCCTGTTTTAATCCTGTTTATTAATTAATACGAGCTGGGGTACCTGGTGTTACCTTTTTTTAATCTGTTATATATTATACACGAGCTGGGGTACCTGGTGTTACCTGTTTTAATCCTGTTTATTAATTATACACGAGCTGGGTACCTGGTGTTACCTGTTAAATCCTGTTTATTAATTATAACGAGCTGGGGTACCTGGTGTTACTGTTTTAACCTGTTTATTAATTAATACGAGCTGGGGTACCTGGTGTTACCTGTTTTAATCCTGTTATAATTAAATACGAGCTGGGGTACCTGGTGTTACCTGTTTTAATCCTGTTTATTAATTAAATACGAGCTGGGGTACTGGTGTTCCTGTTTTAATCCTGTTTATTAATTAATACGAGCTGGGGTTCCTGGTGTTACCTGTTTTAATCTGTTTATTAATTAAATACGAGCTGGGTTCCTGGTGTTACCTGTTTTATTCTGTTTATTAATTAAAACGAGCTGGGGTTCCTGGTGTTACCTGTTTTAATCTGTTTATTAATTAATACGAGCTGGGGTACCTGGTGTTACCTGTTTTAATCCTGTTATAAATTAAATACGAGCTGGGGTTCCTGGTGTTCACTGTTTTAATCCTGTTTATTAATTATACACGAGCTGGGGTATCCTGGTGTTACCTGTTTTAATCCTGTTATAATTAAATACGAGCTGGGGTACCTGGTGTTACCTGTTTTAATCCTGTTTATTAATTAAATACGAGCTGGGTACTGGTGTTCCTGTTTTAATCCTGTTTATTAATTATACAGAGCTGGGGTTCCTGGTGTTACCTGTTTTAATCTTTTATTAATTAAATACGAGCTGGGGTTCCTGGTGTTACCTGTTTTAATCTGTTATTAATTATCATGACTGGGGTACCTGGTGTTACCTGTTTTAATCCTGTTTATTAATTATACACGAGCTGGGGTTCCTGGTGTTACCTGTTTTAATCTTTTTTAATTAAATACGAGCTGGGGTTCCTGGTGTTACCTGTTTAATCTGTTATTAATTATCATGAGCTGGGGTACCTGGTGTTACCTGTTTTAATCTGTTTATTAATTAAAACGAGCTGGGGTTCCTGGTGTTACCTGTTTTAATCTGTTATTAATTATAAACGAGCTGGGGTACCTGGTGTTACCTGTTTTAATCTTGTTTATTAATTATACACAGCTGGGGTACCTGGTGTTACCTGTTTAACCTGTTTATTAATTAAATACGAGCTGGGGTACCTGGTGTTACCTGTTTAATCCTGTTATAAATTAAATACGAGCTGGGGTACCTGGTGTTACCTGTTTTAATCCTGTTTATTAATTAAATACGAGCTGGGGTACTGGTGTTCCTGTTTTAATCCTGTTTATTAATTATACATGAGCTGGGGTTCCTGGGTTACCTGTTTTAATCCTTTTATTAATTAAATACGAGCTGGGGTTCCTGGTGTTACCTGTTTTAATCTTGTTTATTAATTAAAACGAGCTGGGGTACCTGGTGTTACCTGTTTTAATCTGTTTATTAATTATACATGAGCTGGGGTATCCTGGTTTACCTGTTTTAATCCTGTTATATTAAATACGAGCTGGGGTTCCTGGTGTTACCTGTTTTAATCCTGTTTATTAATTATACACGAGCTGGGGTACCTGGTGTTACCTGTTTTAATCCTGTTATAATTAAATACGAGCTGGGGTACCTGGTGTTACCTGTTTTAATCCTGTTTATTAATTAAATACGAGCTGGGGTACTGGTGTTCTGTTTTAATCCTGTTATTAATTAATACAGAGCTGGGGTTCCTGGTGTTACCTGTTTTAATCTTTTATTAATTAAATACGAGCTGGGGTTCCTGTGTTTACCTGTTTTATCTGTTTATTAATTAATACGAGCTGGGGTACCTGGTGTTACCTGTTTTAATCTTGTTTATTAATTATACACGAGCTGGGTACCTGGTGTTACCTGTTTTATTCTGTTTATTAATTAAAACGAGCTGGGGTTCCTGGTGTTACCTGTTTTAATCCTGTTATTAATTAATACGAGCTGGGGTACCTGGTGTTACCTGTTTTAACCTGTTTATTAATTATACACGAGCTGGGTCCTGGTTACCTGTTTTAATCTTGTTTATTAATAAATACGAGCTGGGTACCTGGTTTTACCTGTTTCCTGTTTATTAATTATACACGAGCTGGGGTTCCTGGTGTTACCTGTTTAATCCTGTTTATTAATTAAATACGAGCTGGTTCCTGGTGTTACCTGTTTTAATCCTGTTATTAATTATACACAGCTGGGTCCTGGTTACCTGTTTTAATCTTGTTTATTAATTAAATACGAGCTGGGGTACCTGGTGTTACCTGTTTTAATCCTGTTTATTAATTAAATACGAGCTGGGTACCTGGTGTTACCTGTTTTAATCTGTTATTAATTAATACACGAGCTGGGGTTCCTGGTGTTACTTGTTTAATCCTGTTTATTATTAAATAGAGCTGGGGTACCTGGTGTTACCTGTTTTAATCCTGTTTATTAATTAAATACGAGCTGGGGTCCCTGGTGTTCCTGTTTATCCTGTTTATTAATTATACACGAGCTGGGTTCCTGGTGTTACCTGTTTTATCCTGTTTATTAATTAATACGAGCTGGGGTCCTGGTTACCTGTTTTAATCTGTTTATTAATTAAATACGAGCTGGGGTACCTGGTGTTACCTGTTTTAATCCTGTTATTAATTAAATACGAGCTGGGGTACCTGGTGTTACCTGTTTTAATCCTGTTTATTAATTATACGAGCTGGGTTCCTGGTGTTACCTGTTTTAATCCTGTTTATTAATTAAAACAAGTGGGGTACTGGTGTTACCTGTTTTAATCCTGTTTATTATTAAATACGAGCTGGGGTACCTGGTGTTACCTGTTTTAATCCTGTTTATTAATTAATACGAGCTGGGGTTCCTGGTGTTACCTGTTTTAATCCTGTTTATTAATTAAATACGAGCTGGGTTCCTGGTGTTACCTGTTTTAATCTTGTTTATTATTAAATAGAGCTGGGTCCTGGTGTTACCTGTTTAATCCTGTTTATTAATTAAATACGAGCTGGGGTACCTGGTGTTCCCTGTTTTAATCCTGTTTATTAATTAAATACGAGCTGGGGTCCTGGTGTTACCTGTTTTAATCCTGTTATTAATTAAATACGAGCTGGGTCCTGGTGTTCCTGTTTTAATCCTGTTTTTAATTAAATAGAGCTGGGGTTCCTGGTGTTACCTGTTTAATCCTGTTTATTAATTAAATACGAGCTGGGTCCTGGTTACCTGTTTCTAATCCTGTTTATTAATTAAATACCAGTCTGGGTTTACAAGCTCAAAGAAAGTGACTCCGATCGTGTTGTTTACCTTCCAAGTACAATACGTTGTTATTTCTCACAATCCCCACTTACCTGCTGTGATGGACGGGACGCTCCACTTCCGAAATGGTGAGCACGAAAGCGCGATGGGAAAAACATGGCTGGTGCACGGCTCTCCACGAACTGAAGATTTAATGATACTGCTCTGTCTAAAGAGTTCTCTATTGTTTCACTTCTTATTGTGAATCCAATGGCTGTGGCCACGCCCCCTTCCCTCGTCTGCATTGATATCTCAACCGAGATATAATTAATATTTTTTTGTTCCAAATAACCTCTTCCAGTGAAAACCACGTGACCCAAGTTGATGAACAACACGAGTCCTTTCTCTTTCAAATCTTTTACCCCAATGAGAACAGGATTTAAAACGTTCATTTTGATCAGTTGGGATTCTCATTAGAAACCTTGCAACACAGACGTGTGTTTATTTAATTAATGTTATTCATGATAACCCTCGTTATAAAGGAGCTTACATAGTGAGTAATGTTACACCTCCTTATTTATTTATATCCTTTTGGTATTGAGAGAGTGAACATTCATTTTGTGTTTGTACTGCATCGTAATAAATAGATAACCTTTTATAGATTCACACCCAACCACCTCGTATTCTCAACACACACTACTGAAGTGGACGAAGGTGATGTTTCCACCCATGTTTTTCCTTGTGAAATCAAATTCGTAAATTAGTATAATAGTTTGGTAGGGAGTGTTGTCTCCATCGGTAGGGATAGCACGGGAAAATGGCGGCTCCGTCAAATACTCACAAAATGATCCGTTTAAAATACTATGGAGTCAATTAATACGTCTTTGAAACCTATACCGTTTTATAAATTAAATACGAGCTGGGTTCCTGGTGTTACCTGTTTTAATCCTGTTTATTAATAAATATAGCTGGGGTACCTGGTGTTACCTGTTTTAATCTTGTTTATAATTAAATACGAGCTGGGTACCTGGTGTTACCTGTTTTAATCTTTTTATTAATTAAATACGAGCTGGGGTACCTGGTGTTACCGTTTAACTGTTATTAATTAAAAACGACTGGGGTACCTGGTGTTACTGTTTTAATCCTGTTTATTAATTAAATACGAGCGGGGTACCTGGTGTTACCTGTTTTAATCTTGTTTATTAATTAAATACGAGCTGGGGTACCTGGTGTTACCTGTTTTAATCCTGTTTATTATTAAATACGAGCTGGGGTACCTGGTGTTACCTGTTTTAATCCTGTTTATTAATTAAATACGAGCTGGGGTACCTGGTGTTACCTGTTTTAATCCTGTTTATTAATTAAATACGAGCTGGGGTACCTGGTGTTACCGTTTTAATCCTGTTATTAATTAATACGACTGGGGTCCTGGTGTTACCTGTTTTAATCCTGTTTATTAATTAAATACGAGCTGGGGTACCTGGTGTTACCTGTTTTAATCCTGTTATTAATAAATAGAGCTGGGGTTCCTGGTGTTACCTGTTTTAATCCTGTTATTAATTAAATACGAGCTGGGGTACCTGGTGTTACCTGTTTTAATCCTGTTTATTAATAAATACGAGCTGGGGTTACCGTGTTTACCTGTTCTAATCCTGTTTATTAATTAAATACGAGCTGGGGTTCCTGGTGTTACCTGTTCTAATCCTGTTTATTAATTAAATACGAGCTGGGGTTCCTGGTGTTACCTGTTTCTAATCCTGTTTATTAATTAAATACGAGCTGGGGTTCCTGGTGTTACCTGTTTTAATCCTGTATTAATTAAATACGACCTGGGGTACCTGGTGTTCATGTTTTAATCCTGTTTATTAATTAATACGAGCTGGGTCCTGGTGTTACCTGTTTTATCCTGTTATTAATTAAATAGAGCTGGGGTTCCTGGTGTTACCTGTTTTAATCCGTTTTATTAATTAAATACGAGCTGGGGTACCTGGTGTTACCTGTTTTAATCCTGTTTATTAATAAATACGAGCTGGGTACCTGGTGTTACCTGTTCTAATCCTGTTTATTAATTAAATACGAGCTGGGGTTCCTGGTGTTACCTGTTCTAATCCTGTTTATAATTAAATACGAGCTGGGGTTCCTGTGTTACCTGTTCTAATCCTGTTATTAATTAAATACGAGCTGGGGTTCCTGGTGTTACCTGTTCTAATCCTGTTTATTAATTAAATACGAGCTGGGGTACCTGTGTTACCTGTTTTAATCCTGTTTATTAATTAAACAGTGGCGGGCCCGAAGGTGCTTGCCCGTACGTGCAGCTTCGTTCCTTCGCTCTCATAAACGACGAACCTGGATTGAGCATTGTTTCAAGTAGATCGGACCAACCGTATCATAAATGGCCATAACTTGGGAAACACCTGGGAAACATACTCCGTCCCCAGCGGCAATTGTGACGTCATATCAACGAAAAGAAGAAGAATTGTGGCGCCCCCTCTCTCTTCTCGCCCCCTCAATTGCCCCGCCCCCCTCTCCCCCTAGTCTCGCCTCTCCTCTCTCCCCCCTCCTCTCTCGCTCCTCTCTCTCGCCCCCTCTCCCGTTCCCCCTCTCTTGCCCCCTCCTCTCTCCCCTCTCTTGAATTGTTGACGCTCCCTCTCTCTCACCCCCTCTCTCCCCTCCACTCTCTCATCCCCTCTCTTGCCCCCTTCTCTCCCCCTCCTCTCTCCCCCTCCTCTATCCCCCCTCCTCTCTCGCCCCTCTCTCTGTAAATGCATTCCACAATGTCTAACATGCACAACAATTAATTTCAAACCTTGGGAAAAAACAGCTTTCAACTTGGGAAACACTTGGGAACAGCTGAAACGGATGAAGAACGATATCAAACCTTGAAAGGCACATACTCAGGTCCCCAGCGTCGATTGTGACATCATACCAAACGAAGAAGAAGAAGAATTGTAACGTCAATCGTGCAAAATCAACAAACTTAATTGTGACGCCATTCGTGATGTCATAGCCCGTGTCTTGTCATTGGTTGACAGATAAATGGCCGTAACTTGGGCGCTTGTCCGATTAATATCAAACCTGAAAAGGCACATCCTCAAGTCCCCAGCGTCGATTGTGACGTCATACCAAACGAAGAAGAAGAAGAATTGTGATGTCAATCGTGCAAAAAACAACAAACAAAAAAATAAACATTAATTGTGACGTCATTCGTGATGTCATATCACGTGTCTAGTCATTGGTTGACAGATAAATGGCCGTAACTTGGGAACCGCTCATCCGATTGACATCAAACCTTGAAAAGGCACATCTGCGGGGCCCCGGCAATATTCCTGCAAGTTTAAATCCGATCGGACCGGCGGTTGTCGACAAACTGCGGTCACAGACAGACACACACACACACACACACACACACACCACACACACACACACGGCTGGAATTAGAGATAGATACGAGCTGGGTTCCTGGTGTTACCCGTTTTAATCCTGTTCATTAATTAGATACGACCTGGGGTTCCTGGTGTTACCTGTTCTAATCTGCTTATTAATTAAATACGAGCTGGGGTTTCCTGGTGTTACCTGTTCTCATCCTGCTTATTAATGAAACACGAGCTGGGTACCTGGTATTTCCTGTTCTCATCCTGTTTATTAATTATATACGAGCTGGGTTCCTGGTGTTTCCTGTTCTCATCCTGTTTATTAATTAAATACGAGCTAGGGTTCCTGGTGTTATACCTGTTCTAATTGTGTTTATTCATTGAATACGAGCTGGGGTACCTGGTGTTACCTGTTTTAATCCTATTATTAATTAAACTAGTGCGGGCCCGAAGGTGCGTGCCCGTAGGTGCTGCCCCTTAGGTGCGTGCCGTACGTGCAGCTTCGTTCCTTCGCTCTCGAAACGACGACTGGATTGAGGCATTGTTTCAATAAGATGGACCAACCGTATCATAAATGGCCATAACTTGGGAACACCTGGGAAACATACTCAGGTCCCCAGCATCAATTGTGACGTCATATCAAATGAAGAAGAAGAAGAATTGTGACGCCCCCTCTCTCTCTCGCCCCCTCAATTGCCCCCCTCTTCCCCCATAGTCTCGCCCCTCCTCTCTCGCCCCCCTCTCCTGTCCCCCTCTCTCGCCGCCTCCTCTCTCCCCTCTCTTGAATTGTGACGCCCCCTCTCTCTCACCCCCCTCTCTCCCCCTCCTCTCTCACCCCTCTCTCTGTAAATGTATTCACAATGTCTAACAAGCACAACAATTAATTCAAACCTTGGAGAAAAAACAGCTTTCAAACCCTTGGGAAACAGCTGTTTCCCTTGGAAAAATTCAAAACCTTGGGATTAATTAATAATTGAACAATTCATTCAAACCTTGGGAAAAAACAGCTTTCAAACCTTGCGAAACACTTGCGAAACAGCTGAAACGGATGAAGAACGATATCAAACCTTGAAAAGGCACATACTCAGGTCCCCAGCGTCGATTGTGACGTCATACCAACCGAAAGAGAAGAATTGTAACGTCAATCGTGCAAATAAATAAACAACATTAATTGTGACGTCATTCGTGATGTCATAGCATCGTGTCTTGTCATTGGTTGACAGATAATTGCCGTAACTTGGGAACCGCTTGTCCGATTAATATTTTTACGGTTGTGTAAATCGCATTAACACATAAAGGGTCCTCAGGTGAGATATATCGGTAAGTTCATTGTAGTTAGCCCAAACCCGTTGTATAGAGGGAATAGTGTGATTCATCCGGGCTGCGACGCTTTGAGTTAGTCATTTTTCTTTCTCTCTTGTTATTTTGGACCATTAAGCCACCAACAACTCAAACACCACCACCCTTGCCTCTTTACCTTCACAACTCCATCCCGCAAACATCGCTTCACCGCCATTCCCAAACGACGCCCGCCAACCACCAAACCACCACAGCAAACCCCACCACCTTCGCCTATCTCCTTCTACAACCATCGACCACACCACCAGTCAACACCAAACGTCGTGCTGTCCAGGGCCCGTTCGGTAATTGATGCCGAACGCGTCGAGCCGCGGGTACAAATGCGTCTCTCTCAGGAGAAATTCGGATCAGGAAGGGCTCACGCCCCTTTTTCTGCGTCCAATGGGCGAGCGTCGGGCGGTATGGCCCGCCTCCAAGCGCGATGAACGTGGATTCTTTACGAGAGAGATTTCGGATCAAAAGAGGCTCACGCCCCTTTTTGCCACGCCAATGGCTGAACAGAGGGTGCGTGGCCCCGCCCTCCAATCGCGTTTTGATCCTGAAATCTGCATACAGGCTCCTCCTCCGGCCTATAAAGACGCGGCACAAGGCGACTCGGGAGAGTGTTTCAGTTCGGGTCGAGTGCAGTTCAGTCAGTTCAGTGCGGGTCGAGTGCAGTCAGTTCAGTGCGGGTCGAGTGCAGTCATCAGTGCGGGTCGAGTGCAGTTGCGGTTCGAGCTGGTCAGGGCGAGTGAAGACGGCAGTTGCAGTTCGGGTCGAGTTGAAGACGGCAGTTTGCGGTTCGGGCTGGGCGAGTGAAGATGGAGGTCGTCATCGAGGTTGCATTGTGGGGGTCGCTCGTCTCGTCGCAACATTGGCGTCAGGTCGTGGATACGAACCCATCCCCCCTCCACGTAACACTGGTGTCCGGGAGTGAGATTCGAATCCACCCCGTCTCCAAGCTAATTCACGGGAATCGGTTCAGGGTGAGTGGAGCGACCCCCGATTCCCTCCAAATTACGAGCAATTTAAATTTATCCGCTTACGTGAAATAAGATGGCATTTCAAAGCGAGCGGGTGCCGGGGTATTAATATATGTCTTTTAATGTAGGTCCATGGCCCGGGATGGTTCTTTTTATAACTTCGCCGCTGATGTTGATCCATGGGGAGCTCACCCTATTCTGAGACGAACTTGACGGCAAACTGAGTCGCATAATGGCGCGCGATCGCACCTCAGCGCAGCATGGAGCGAGCGGCTATTTGTGGCGCGGCGAATGGCGCGACACGAGGCGAGCGCTCCCAACAACCGTTTCAAACCACGTGGGCATGGCAGGCGAGGTCAAGCGCCCCTACGCCGGACATGGCGGGCTTTGGAAAGAATTGAAGGTAGAATGGAGGACCGAGCTCGAAAAAGAAAAATGGAAACACGATCTGGAAGTAAAACAATGAAGGAAAGAACTATTGGAAAAGTCAAGACAGGCCAGGAACTAGAGGGAAAAGTGGGGGAAATAGAATTGAGGATCCATAAGTGGGACAAGGGACGACGAGAATGAGAAAGAGAATGGAGGAGGAGCGAATTAGTAACTCCAAGGGAATAGAAAGCACATGGAAGAAGAATGGAAAAAAAGGTTGGAAGAGAAAAAATGTGAACACGGTTTGGAAAATAAGCAACTAACAAGCGAGAGATAGAAGAAGGCATTCAGGAAAGAGAGAAAGCCTAGAACAAAGATGAAATAGGAAGGAATGGCAGGAAGACCTAGAGAGATACGGTGACAAAATGGACGAATTGAGGATGGAAGCATTGGAAAGTGGTACGGAAAGCAGGGAGGAAGCAAGCAAATTGAGAGAGGAATTATGGAAAAGCTTTGAGTTACTGGAACACCAAAACAAAGAGACAGATTACAAGATAGGCTGAGGACGTTGAAAGAAGAGAGAACGGAACAGAGAATGAGACGTTAGGGACCACACTAAAAAGATCGAAAAATTAGAAGCCAAAGCAAGGTCGGAGTGTGCGGAAATGAGAAAGAATTAGAAAAGAAAGCTTCTGAGTTACAGAAACACCAAAACAAGAGACGGATTACAAAACAAACTGAAGATGTTGAGAGAAGAAAGAACGACAGCAGAGAATGAAACGTTAAGGAACCACACTGTACAGATCGAACAGCTGGAGGCGAAGGCAGATTAAGAATGAGATGCAAGAAAGAGTAATGAAGGAAGAACGAATGAGACAGGAGAAGGAAATCGGCCAATTGAAGGAAATAACGAGATTGCAGAATGAGGAACAAGAAAGACAGTGAATAAAAGACACAAAGAAGAACGAATGAAGCCGGAAGAAGAAATAAGACAATTGAGGGAGACAACGAGATTGGAGAGGGACGAACGAGAGGAACAATGGAATAGAAAACAAAGGACATGAACCGAGGTTTGACCAATTAAAGAAAAGGCAAGGCTGGAGTGCGAGAAATAGACAAAGAACAGCGAATGAAACACAAAAGGGAAATTAACCAAATGAAGAAAACCATGAAACTGGAGAAGAAGGACAGGAGAGGAAACAAGGAAGAGTAATGATCAGCAGCGAATGAAACACAAAAGGAAATTAACCAAATGAAGCAAACCATGAAGCTGGAGAAGGAAGGACAGGAGAGGAAACAAAGAAGAGTAGAGAGAGAACAGCGAATGAAACACAGGAAGGAAATGAGCCAATTGAAAGAAACGATGATATTGGAAAATGAAGAGCAGGAGAAACTGTGGGGTAGAAAACAAGAACATGTGAGTTTGGAAATTGAACAACTAAAACGGGGAGCAAGATTGGGTCCACGGAGATTGAAAAACTCCGGAGGAGAAACGAAGAACTAAGGAAGTTCGAGAGGAGGAACGACTCAGAAGGAGCCAGGAAGTGAACAACGCAATAAGGTGGGATGTGTGTGACAGCACCACAAGGAGCAATGTCGGTGGTGCAGGACTTGATCCGACGCCACTCGTCGGATGAAACAACAATTGGGACCAACCCTAATAAAGGAGACACAAATAAAATAGAGAAGAGGAAGCAAACAGAGCAAAAGAAGGAAGTTAGAAGTATGCCAGAGACACGGGAGATAGACCGAGTCGAGAATGAATTAAATAAACAAAGGAGGAAAACAGAGACGAGGATCCAGGAAGAACTAATAGACACGAAGAGGCAATAAGAATAAAATGTATAGAGACTCGGGAGATAGAAAAATAGAGGAGAGACTGCACGATAAAGACGGGGTTAAAAACGAGCACACACACACACGGAGTTAGTGGAGGATAATGGGGGCGAGCTCGCAGAACGTGTTGGGACCCGGTGCAAGCAGCTGGATGGGCCTCCTTCGGGAACGGAGGAGACGCTGTTCTCCCTTGAAGCGAGTCACGACCAGGTGGGTTCGGTCGTGCCAGGCGGAGTCGAGGGGGCGAGTGCTGTAGACGGGTGCACGTGCAGCTTTTGGGGTATGGAGGCCCCGCGGGAGCCCTGGAGGTGGACCCGATTCCACAGCGTGATTGTCCCCGGTGTGTGTGGTGCAAGGTGTGGAGTGCGGCGGTGTGTGAGTGGTATGGTGGCGAGTGAGCCGAGGTGCGTGCTTCCCAGCCCGCCATGTGTGGATGAGGCACCGCGTGTGAGTATCACCGCGTGTGCGATGTGAACGGCCGAGTGCAAGGGAGACCGTGTTGTGAGAGAGCGGTATGTAGGGAGATGACGGTGGGCATGCGCGAACATGCAGCCGCGTCTCCCGGGGTGAATGTCATGTCGTGGTGTGTGAGCGTCGTGACACGCAGGTGTGCGTAGGTTGAATGGCGACGGAGACGGCGACAGATGGACAGAGGCCGAGTAGCGGCCGTAGCTGTTTTGGGGACCGCGCCGGTTTACCCAGCCGGCGGCGCGAGGTTCGTGCCGTGCAACGCACGAGGCCGCCACGTGTGCGCTTGCGGGAGTGAAACCCGGTCCGGAAATGCCAGCGGTGGATGTTGCCGATCCCGCGGACGGAACAAAGTGTTAGGCAGGATTCGGATGACCGGATGGGTTCTCCACGCGAGCTTGTGTTAAGCTCCAACGGGCAAAGCACATGTGTTCGCGTGGGGAACCCTCCGAAACGCGGGGCTTGTTTTTTTTAATGCGCAAGAGTGGCGTCATGGCTGCATTAGGGTTGGAAATCCGGCAGGAGGGTGAATCCTGCCGGATGGTGCCATCCAAGAGGGAAGGACGCGAACAGCTGCCATGACGTCACGGGCAAAAAGCGCAGGTTGCGAGTTGCCGCGCTGGTGCTGCGCATGTGAAAGAAAAAAAAAGCAAGCCTCGCTTCGGGTGAACAGGATTCCCGGCATGGGTGGAAGACCCCGCTGCCTGGGCACAGGATAAACACTAGTCCAGGGGGATGTGTTAGTGTTAGTAGACCGGCTTCATGGGGCAGGGGTAAGTCCTCATGGAGCCCGTGGAATGGATTAGTTAGAGGATTGTAGTTGAGATTTAGGTTGGGAAATGGAGAATGGAAATTTTTGAGAAAAGTGACAGACTGTGGATGTGTAGCGGGGACGTAGCCTTAGCTACGTAAGTGTTAAAAGGAACGTGCTTATAGTGTAAGGGACGAGAGGGGAGCACGAGGTAGTTAGGGGATGTAGTGAGCAGGATGGCAGGGTTCAGCGATATGAGTTGTGGTTGTGAAGTGGAAACATGTGCTTTGGTGAGTGAGTGAGGCCGCCGGGTCGGTGTGAATGGAATGAATGGTGGTATGCATGGGTGCGATGAGTGATTGGGGGGAGGAGTGACTCCCGCCCAAGGGACCCCGGGGTCAGGATAAGTGAGTTAGTGGGTTAGAAACAATTGAAAAATGGAAGTCGTTTTGCTGTTGGTGGGAAAGTAGGCTCGAAACCCATTTTGGAGGGGTGCAGGAGCCCTGTTGACGGGCTGGGGAGCCGTGGCTGCGAAAGGTGAGTATCGCTGAGTGGGTACCCCGGGCACCGGGCTAGTCGGCCGCGCGTAGGCCAAGGGGCCCATGGGAGGCCGGATAGTGTAGTGGGCACGGGTGCGCCCGCAATGATGCGGGGGCCCGGGGCCGCCCATTGGCCCGCGTGGGCACAGTTGACCCTCGAAAAGGGGCCCGGGAATCCAGCCTGCCACGTGAGCGTTTTTCAGGGGGAGTCGCCATAGGAGGGCACTCCCTGGTGTTTAGGGAGCTGGTAGGCTCGGAGGCAGTGTAGTCCGGGGTGCCATCCGTTGGGGAATCGCAGAGGGTCAAGTTCCCTGCCAAAGGGAGCCCGCGTCCCAGCCGTGAGGACCTGTGTGAGGGCAACGGGAGAAAATTGGAGGGCAATGGCCCGGAATTGTGAGGACACCAACACAGGCGACGGAATCTTGGTTGTTAGAACGATAGTTTAAGCGAGAGGCGCTTTGTTGAAAGCCCCAGGGTAGTTTTAAAGTTTAATGGAATAGGGTAGATTAGGAAGTGTACCCCTCCGCACCATCCTCCTTCGCTCTCGTTGTGGGCCTCTGGGACCGACTTTGGGTAAAAGATCGCTGAAATCCGAGGAAGGCCATCCTGAGGTGAGTTGGGCGCTCGACGCAGGACGCTAGCTTCTCCTTTATTCCCCTCCAGGAAGGGAACAGTAAGGGGTTGGGAGTAGGCTCGGAGACGATAGGTTAGCCGAACAATGAACCAGTAAAGGGGTTAGGGGACGAGTTTTATAGTAGAAGGGGGAAATAAAAATAAAAACAAACAAAAAAATAAGTTGGGGCTAAATTGGGTTTTTTGACAAAGTAGGGGGTGGGTCTTGGACAGAGACAGGCAAAGGCGATAAGTTGGGAGGGAGACATTTTAGGTAGGTGCCGTGCCCGCCTCCGAGTGGCCAGCACCACCGCAACTCGCTCCAACCAAACCTCCACTGAAAGGCAAAGGTGGCAACTTCATCGGCTGGCTGTGTTACTTCAAGGCCTGTTTGCCGGCCCATTTCATCGCTGGCTGTTTTACTGCAAGGCTGTTGCCGGTCCGAGCCGTCTGCGCTGTCTTAACTGCAAGGCCTGTGCCGGTCAGCTTCACTGCCGGCTGTGTTTGCTGCACGGCCCTGTTTTGGCCAATGCCTTGCCTGCACACCTTTGCCAATCCATGCTACTGCCCGTCGTCATCTTTTGCCCCCGTTCTGTTTTGCATTCCCCCCCCCCCTGTTCATTACCAATGTGCGCCGGGATCGTCATCAGTTTGCGAGGACTGTCCTGTTGGCAGCTACAACACAGGGCCTGAGTGGCGGCCCGTGCAACCGGTTGACTTATATGTTTTTCTCCCTGCAGAGTCCATAGTCCTGGCCATGGGTTAGTGTAAATTTTGTAAGGTTAAGGTTAAGATGTAACTGTAAATATGAGTGCGCCCCCGGCATGTGTGTCTTAGCGCCGGCAATTTAATTTAAAGGTCGTCCGTGTGAGTGTGTTTGTTAGTTTAGTTACTCAGCCCTCAGGTTATTTATTTGGGGACACGAATACGAAATACACTGAATGTCGCACTCGAGGGGTCCGAAAGGTTAAAACGTATTAGGGGAGAACTACACATGTGGCACATGAAAATTTGACGACTCGGGAACGAGTCTGTAAAAAGGGGAGGGGGTAGTGTTACAGTTTGGAAATTCGCATTACACCAATAAAGGGTCCCCAGGTGAGATATATCGGTAAGTTCAATGTGTAGTTTAGCCCAAAACCCGTTGTATATAGGGAATATGTGTGAAATTCATCCAGGCTGCGACCGCTTTGAGTTAGCCATTTTTTTTCTCTATTGTTATTTTGGACCATTAAGCCACCAACACTCAAAACACCACCACCCTTGCCTCTTTACCTTCACAACTCCAATCCCCGCAAACATCGCTTCACTGCCATTCCCAAACGACAC
>CM068960.1:114356063-114372869 GCA_035128595.1 Eptatretus atami
CATGCAGCCGCGTCTCCCGGGGTGAATGTCATGTCGTGGTGTGTGAGCGTCGTGACACGCAGGTGTGCGTAGGTTGAATGGCGACGGAGACGGCGACAGATGGACAGAGGCCGAGTAGCGGCCGTAGCTGTTTTGGGGACCGCGCCGGGTTTACCCAGCGGCGAGCGCGAGGTTCGTGTGCACGTGAGGCTTGGGTTATCGGGCTCGGAACCCTTGGGGTGGCACCAATCCCCGTGTGGTTGTCCGGTGTGTGTGGGCAAAGTCGTGAGTGCGTCCGGTGTGTGGAAGCGACCTGTGTGTGTGGTGGGGTGGCAGGTTGCGAGTGCGTGCTTTCCCAGCGCGTGTGTGGATTTGAGGCACCGCGGGCGGTGCCCCGCGTTGTGGTGGTTATGGTTGTGTGAGGGAATGCGGTGGTGACGGCGAGTGCGAGGGAGGACCGTTGTGTATGGAGCGGTTACTGTGAGGGAGATACGGTGGGCATGCGTTGAGCATGCAGCGCGTCTCCGGTTGTGAAGTGCGTGGATGAATGGAGGTGAGCGTGTTACACGCAGGTGTGCGGTGGGTGCATTGGCGACGACACGGCGACGGGGACAAAGCAGGTAGCGGCCGGTATTGGAATGGGGACCGCGCCGGCTTCACCAGCGGCGAGCGCGAGGTCCGTGCCGTGCGCGCAACGGACCCACGTGCTCGCTTGTGGGAGTGAGTCCGGTCGGGACGCAGCGGTGGATTTGCCGATCCCGCGACGGACAAGTTTAGGCAGGTATGACGGGATTTGGACGGACGGGGTTCTCAACGGAGCGTGTGGTTAGGCTCCGGGCGGGGACTGTGTTGCGTGGGGAGCTCGGCGTGCGGGTTTGCTTTTGTTGGTTGGGCCGGTGGTCTGGGCTGCGTGGGTTTGTCGGAGGAGGTGAATCCCTTGCCGGATGGTAGGAGGGCGAGGTACCACGTGCAGCTGCATGAGTCCGGGCAGGTGCAAGTGGCGAGCTGCGGTTGCCGCGCTGGTGTGGCGTATTGGAAAAAAATTAACAAAAGCAGCTGCTTTCGGGTGAAAGGATTCCGGTAGGGGTGGAAGCCCCTGCCTGGGACATGATGGGAACGCTGGGGGAAGGTTGTGATGTGACCGGTTCATGGGGCGGGGTAGTCTCATGGGGCGTGGATGGATTGGTGAGGGGATTGTAGTGAGATTTAGGTTGAATGATTGGGATTTTGAGGACGGTGCGATTTTGGATGTGTTGGGAGGTAGTGCTACGTGTGTTAAAGGAACGGCTGTGTGTAGGGCCGAGTGGAGCGGAGTTAGTTGGGATGTAGTGAGCGGGATGGCAGAGATTCGCGGGTGAGTTGAGAGTGAAAAAGTTGGATGACTGTACATGATGAGTGGAGTGGGCAGCGGGGTCTTGTGTGATGTGGCTGTGGAGATGATTGGTGCGATGAGTGTGGGGGGAGGAGTGGAACTCGCCAGGGGCCGGGGTCAGTGTAAGATTGAGTTGTGGAGTTCGTTAAATTTGCAAAATGGAGGTCGTTCTGTTCTTGTTTGGTGGGAGTGTAGGCTCGAAACCTGTTTTGGAGGGGGCAAGGGGCCTGTTGACGGGTGGGAGCGTGCTGCGAAAGGTGGTATTCGGCTGTGGGTACCCGGGCCGGGCTAGTCGGCGTGGGTGGCAGGCTGGAGGCGGGTTGCGTCGTGGGCAGGGTGGCGCCGCATGTGCGGGGGCCGGGCGCTATTGCCCTGCGCAGTGTTGTGGCACGGGTGACTCGGAAAGGGGCCCGGGGACAGCTCCACGTGAGTTTTCAGGGGAGTGCCAGGAGGGCACTCCCCGGTGTTTAGTGAGTGGTAGGTTCGGAGGCCGTGTAGTTGCGGGGGTGCAATGGGGTCGGCAGAGTGTGTGCTGCCAAGGGGAGGCATGTCCAGCCTGGGCGGGGGGCGGTAAAAATTGTGGGGCGAGGCGAATTTGTGGGGACCAAGCGACGGGTCTGGGTTGTTTAGACATAGATTAGCGGGGCGCTTTTGAAGACCCCGGGTTTAGTTTAATTTAATGGATAGGGTACTGGAAGTGTACCCTCGCCATCATCCTTCGCCGTTGTGGGCCGCTGGAGCATTTGGGTTAGATCGTGAAGTCTGGGGAGGCCTCCTTGAGGTTCATTGGGCCTCGAAGGATGCTAGGCTCTCCTCATTCCTCGGGAAGGAACGTTAGGGTTGGGGTGGCTAGGACGATGGTTAGCGACAGCAGTAAGGGGGTGAGGGACGTTATAGTGGAGTATTGAAATAACACACAAAAAAGTTGGGGTATTGGTTTTTTACTAGGGTGGTATGTACGTTGACAGGCAAGGCGATAGGGTGGGAGGGGCAGGTGTAGGTCGGCCCCTTCTGAGTTGGCCAGCCCGCATCCTCACCAAACTCCTGATTAGGCAAAGGTCGGCCACTTCATCAGCGCTATTGTTTTACTGCAGGCCTGTTACCGGCGGTCGTCAGCAGCTGTGTTATGCTGGCCTGTGCCGGGCGGATCGTTGTGGTGTTGCTGCAAGGCCTGTGCGGGGATTGTCCGCAGCTTGTGTTTGCTGCAACGCTTGTTATGCAGGCTGTGTTTGGCCTGACATGCCTTTGCCATGCCCATTGCCACTGCCATTGCCCAGCCCGTTCAATTTTGCTTTGCCCCCCCCTTTCATTTCCATGCGCGCCAGTAACGCAAGGAAGTTTGCAGTTGCGAATGAAACTGCCTGTTGAGCGCTGACACACGGGCCTGCAGTTGGCGGCGTGGCACCGTGTTGCGTTCATCCACATCCATTAATCATCATCCTCCATCCGTTGGGGTTTGGGGGGGGCTTTCATTGGGGCCCGGTTTTATTGGGTTTTGGCCACTTGAGCTGGCCGGAGTGGTTTGTGCGCCATGACCGTTTTGTGGTTCATGTGGTCTTTTAAAGGGGCGAGGCAGGCTGCGTTGAGCGCGGCACGTCCTGTCACTGCTTGGCTTTGAGGCAGGGATGCATGCGGCAGCCTGGTCCCTGCTATGCTTCTTTTTGAGAGTCCATTGATCGGGCCTGGTTTTAGTTGTTTAGATTTGTAAGTAAGATGTACGTGTATTGAGTGGCCGACGGCTGTCTGTTTTAAGCGCGGCAATTTTAAGTCGTCGTGGTGAGTGGGTTTGTTTAGCTTGTTACTCAGCCCTAGGTTATTTATTTTGGGGGACCGATACATGAATGTGCCTCAAGGGATCCGTGGTTAAACGTATGGGGCGGAAACTACACTATGGCACCCGAGGATTTTACGCTCCAGCAGAGTCTTGTAAAGGGAGGGCTTTTACGGCTGTGGAATTGCAACCACTTAGGTCGTGGTGGGTATCTTTTAAGTACATGTATGTTAGCCCACCCGATGTTCTAGAGGGAATTAATGTTGATTATTCGGGCTGCGGACACTTTGGTCAGTGTTTTTCGTTTCCTATCTTTATTTTGAATCAACCGCCATACTATAGCACGCACCAATAACACCCTCCCACCACCTACTCTTCCTGCTACGGCCCTTCCGCACTCAACCTTGAACATGAGCGTCGGGCTGGTTTGGGCTTATCCGCGGATACGCACCGAGCCGCGGAGTGCAAATAGCGCGCTTTCGAGAGAGATTCGGCTCAGGAATGCTACACGCCCACTTCTGCTCCGTCCATTCCAGAGGCGGGCGGGCTTGGCCCCGCTCAGGCGCGTCTGTGTGGAATCTATTAATGAAAAATTCGGATCGGATTGCTACCCCCCTTTTACATCCGGCAATGGCGCAGCGTGGACTTCCGCCCTGAGCTCATTTCTGCTCGGAATTGCATTATTTGGTTCTCCTGCCGGCGATTAAAACGACGAGCGCACGGCAGTGTGGCGTCGGTCGGGTGCAGGCGGAGGAAGCAGAGAGCAGAGAGTCTTGGCGTCGCGTCGGGTGCAGGAGAGCGGAGAGGCAGAGCAGAGAGTTTTGAGAGTCATCGGGGCGGGTGTGCAGCCGCGTCGTTTGTGGGGATTGTGGAGGATGGCCAAGGAGCTCGGGTTCCGAGGCAGGGAAGCGGCGTGTCCGGCGAGAGGTCGCGGTGGGGACGCTCGTCGGGGACCAGCAAGCGCTATTCTCTTCCCGAGCAGTCAACATTCCCCCCTTTTTTTCCCCCGCGCTGAGAGAGTGCGAAAAAAAGGGGGCCGTTCCCCCTACTCCAGCGGTGCCAACGACACCGGAAGGAGCACGAGGGGCACCGCCGCGCAGCGCATTGCGGCTCGCTCAAAGGACGCGGGTTGGCCCCCCGGTCTCGTGGACCTGGTGTCTATGCAGGTCCCGCGCAATATTGCCCATACGGCCCGGTCTGCCCCTTGCCTTGAGGGGTGGGCTTCTTGTTTGGAGTACTGGTGTTTTGGCGCGTCCTAGTAGAACTGTATAGTGTTGCCTGTGTCGGTTTCGGTGATTGCTCTGCATATGTTTGTTTTGTTTAAATTTGTATATGTGCATTTGTGATTATGGTATGGCTGTATATGTGTGTATCCGTGTGTGTGAATAATGTGCTTTGTGATGGATTGTTTCCCGTTTCGCTGCGTCTTTCCATTCGTTGAAACCCATCTGCTTACGTAAAAGAGATTTCGTAAGTGGGGCGTTGATCGCCCGATAATTAATTGAGGATCGTCGAGGCCGCTTAACCGCTCGGTTATCCCGATAGACAGGAACGGACCGCTTTAAGCGGTTTCGTGTCGAAGTCGACCTTGCGGCGAGTGCGATCGGCCCGTTTACATCGCGTGGGGTACTTGGTAGGTCGGTTTTGGCGACAACCTATCCCACGCGGCGTGGCACGTTGGCAGATCGTTGGTGAGGCCGAAGGCCCACCCGTGACTGGTTGGCGTTAGTCGAGAGGGTCCGACGATTGTCCTTCGTTGGGCGAGCTGCCGCGATTCAGGTCACTGGCCAGTTGGCACGCGCGGCGAGCGCGACAATTCGCCAACAATTTATACGCACTAAGAAATCGAAGTGTTACATCACCGTACATACGAAGAAAAAAAACATAAACAGGGAGTCTGGACACTGACGCTAACATTAATTGACGTGTTCGATTTATGGTACGTACAAGTACGTGTGTTGACTCTGTGGTCAAGATCGCGTAACATTTCGCCTACCACGTTACTCATAGGTTTAGAAATAAGTTTTCGGGTTACGCTAACATTACCTACGACGTGTTTCGACTTTGAGTTATTACAATACGTTGTGTCAACGATGCGTAATGTGCCTACATTTTGGCCAGCATTATGCGGAACCTAGTGGTCATACGTGTCATTACGTCGGGAATTTCAGCATGGAAATTTGATTCTAACAGTGCGCGAACTACGCGTTTGCCAGCGTCCTACGAGCTATGCCAGCGTGTTACGACGTATTGCAGGTATCGACGATATGGCCAGCCGTGGTTCTCTAACGTATTTACAAACTTACCCATACGTATTGAGGTGTGCGGCGTTTTAGCCCAATTTTGCATAAGTCAGGCATTACAGTGGCTAAATTCGTCAAGGTTTACAGGCCTTAACTATTGTCCTATTTGCCCAAGGTGTGATGCTTGCAATCTGGCCGGGGGCCGTGTACTTGGAGCGAGGTTTTATTTATTTATTTCTTTATTTATTTGCACTGCTCGGCGGCGGTCTTGCGACTCGCTGTTCTCCTTCGTCGGCGATCCTGGGCCTGTCGTCGCCTGCCCTCGCAATCAGCGCTCGCTATCGCGGTGTTGCCACGGTGAACCGCGTCTTCCCGGACTTTGTGGGCGCGGATCGGTGACGTCACTCAACCGACCTGCCGGCTTCCGTGCAGGCCACGAGCGTTTGTCCCGTTTGCATCCCTATCGCGCGTTTTCAGTGACAGAACACGCGGGCGATGCAGCACGTGATGCTTGCAACGGCATGGTGGAACCGCGTGTTCCAAATTCACTCAACATCGACCTACATTTCGCCTCACGTGGCCGTTCTGTGTCCACGTTGGAGCGTTTTGCGACAGGATTGCGATTCGCGCAGCCGCGCGTGCAGGCGTGCGTGAAATTGCACCATGGCCCGTAGCTCCGTCGCGCGACCGGTGGGTTGACAATTAACCATTTGCGGCCTTCCGGTCGCCTTATGTCTTCCCGTCTTGGTCGGTCGTGTCATTTCATGCACGCACTCACGACCGATGTGTTCTACCCTCGACGTTTACACATCCGCCACTCACTTGCCAATGGGACATTTACATCGGGGTTGTGTCTAACCATATCCGGGTTTCCATAACCCAAGTCCTGCGTGCACTCTTCGCACATCTCCGGGTCTACTGACGGCTGACTGGATTCCTGGTCAAGATTTGCTCGGGGTTACATTCCCTTGTTCTGGGGGGTTTACCTGATGTCGCCTGGTTTCAACACTTCCCCGCTAACCATTGTCCCCTTCACTATGTGTGTGTGTGTGCTCGTCTTTTCATTATATTTCGTTCCCCTCTTTTTTATTTCTGCGGTCTCATACCCGTTTTTATTTCCGTTATTCTGGCTTTTTTCTTTATTTCCTGCTTCTCCGTCCTCTTTATTTTCGTGGTCCCCTCGGTCTCACCTACACGTTTTCCCTTTATTATCGTAGGTGGCGTCGGTTCGGTGTCCGATTCCCCGTCCTCATTGCGGGCGAACCATTGCCACACTCCTCGTTCTCAGTCGTTCCGCCACGTGTTCCGCTTATGCCTTTATGCCGCTGCTGATCCAACCTGTTCTGCATTTCAGCCCCTGCCTCATCCATTTTAGTGCTCAATCCCTTTCTGCTTTGCGTTTCTTTACTTCTTTTTATTGTTTGCATGTTCCTTCTGTCCAATTTTGTTTCCCATCGCTTGCTCTTCAGCACCACTGTTTCGATGCTGATGGCTCAGCGGAGCCGATCCGCAGGGCAAGGGGAATTTGACGGAGGGGGCTGCTCGTTGCGATCTGGGTCAGATGAGGGGAAATTGGTCAACTGCACGGTGGGTTTCGTTTCTGCGACATGGGTTCAGTAACTTACACATAAACCCACGCTGGCCAGCTTTTGGCTTGCCCATGTTGGTATGGAGACAATAATTCTTTTTTATTTTACTTTCCGCTCGAATTTGGGGGAACGGGGGGGGGGGGGTTTTGTCCTTCACCCTATCCGATTCCCGTTTAAATTTTCGTGGAGGCGGAGGGTTCGAACCCCGTCTGACACCAATTGTTTACGGTGCCGGGTATCGGTGGCGAGGCACGGGCTAGAGGGCGTAGGTTGGCTCACGAACCCCGATTGAGGTCAAGTGCTTTGGATAAGTTCGAACGGCATGGTTCACTTAATGGACATGAATCGCCAATTTCGACCGGCGTTAGGGTAGGGTCAATTGCCAACTTCCAATTCACGTGAACTCGCCAGTACGTGCTGAACACGCACGCGCTGCAATGGTGCCGGTGGTGCGGTGGAAGGAAGCGAGGGCAGGTGTGTTGTTGGTTTTATCTATCAAACTACTTCCCGCGGACTCAATTAATCACATAACGAATACGGGACTCTATAGGGAATACACATACTTAGTAGCATGATTAGGACCTGGGCTGTTGTGGCGTAAGTTTCAAAATTCGCATAATTTACTTCAACAACGTTGTGAACAAGAGAATTGCAGTAGAAGGTTAAATGGATTAGATATTTATTACTATGCACTTTTAAATCATATGAACAATTTATTTAAATTATTTTACAATGTACTATGTTTTCAGTGTTTGTTGATAATCTGCTTCGAAGGAACCACGATTTGAACACCAAGAAGGTCGTAATGTTGAAGAGAGAATACGTGTGTATATGCCCGCCCAAGGCCTCACTTTGTTGTGAGTAAATCTCTGATTAGTTGTTTGTTAATAATTTTTATCGATTTCTAAAAACCGTTCGTGTGAAGGTTAATTTATGTTGACTTGTATTTTAACTGCGTGGAAGGACATATCAGTATACAACAACCGCATTGAACAGCTGAAGTGGGGAGAGACTCCCGCGTTTGTTGCCCTCACGGATCAGGGCTGCTCGAGCTTGTGTTGCTTGAGAGGGTCTTCTGGGTGTTTACCTGGATGCGATCTGTTATGAAGGCACTGCGTTGATCAGGCCTACGTTAATGACGTGTGGTACGGAGAGCCGCAGTCTCACCAGCATTTATCGATTCTCTCCGGATCGGTGCGAGTGTTTCAACACCGTGAGACCTTTGGGGATGTGGGCGCGCTGTACCTGTACCGCGGCGATTTGGTAACGCGAGCTCGATGGCGGACGGTGACCCGCGCGTGTTGCGAAGTGGTGTTCCGTGAGGAGGTTGATGGGGGAAGCTCGTCTGTTTCATGTCCTGTTGGCCACGTCGCTCAGGAAATGTTTGCGACAGTTCGGACGGTGGTGAACGAACCGAGGTGTATTCCGTGGAATGAGCCGCTTCGTGGTGTCACCTGGACTGGATTCGACGAGGCGGCTGGGTGGTCATCGGCGGTGTTGTGGGTCCTAGCCGAGATGGCGGAGCCTGGTTGCTTGGTCTTTTTAGTCGTTCTGCGCGAGCGGTTTGAGGACCGGACGGTGTTTGGTGGGCGGTTTAAAAGCGGGTTTGTTGGCATGTCTCTCTAGAGGAGTTGATGTTCGGGGGGGTACCACACGGAGAGTGACATTTGTCTTTGTCTCGTGCACTGTATCTCTCAACGTGTCCTGTGATGTAATGGTTTAATGGCGGGTTTACCTCACTGGACTTTCTGTGTTTCTCAGGAGATTTGTGCGGGCAACCAGCTTTGCTTCTTGAATGACCAATGGTCGTGTGCGGGTCTTGTTTTGGGTCCTCGTCATTGTTTGCTTTGTTGGGTATCAATTTCCAGATCATCATTGAGTATTTTGATATTGATTGCTCGAGTACAGTGGAGGTTTACTCCCGAGTTTATGTTAGTTAGTGGTGTGGTTGTTGTTAGTGTGGTGGTTGTATGTTCGTGAGTGTTTGGTAGTTGCAATGTATTGATGGTGTATGTTGTAGTGTGTGTTTTGGTGGTGGTAGTATGTTATCAAGTGTAGTGTTAATGTTAGTTGTGGTAGTTTATGGGTATCGTCATGTTAGGAGTCATGTTGGTCGGTATGGGTACGTGGTGGTTATAGTAGTGTGTCATTTGTGCTTTGCGTTGAGAGTCAGTAGCAGAGTGAAGGATGAAAAGACGTCTTCGCACCGTCTGTTGCTCCACCATGCACCGTTGAGATCACGTCTTTACTTGCCATGGTGTGGACACGTTTGTTCTCCCTTTGTTCTTTCAAAAGGGCCCACCCTTCTCATTTTTTGGTTCGTTGATGATTTCGGGAAGTGGGAAAAAAGATGTGTATGTATGTGTGTGAGGCTTTACTCTGATCAGTTGATGGTGATAATCCTGAGTGGCATTGAGATGTGTCTCTTCTTTGTTCGTAATGCGCCGGAGGTGGGGGTATCCTGGACGGCTAGTGTCTGTTCTTGAATAGGTGGACAGGGAGGTTACCCTTTGTAATTTTTCATTTTCCTTTTATCTTAAACTCCAAGTGCGACGGAAGAACTGTGCTTTCACTCACCCACCGCGGGGCGGGCTCTCACTGTTGCGCGGATGGGACTTGGCGGGCATAATGATGGGCAAGACATGGAATATGCTGAGGCCAGATGATATGCATGAGGAGACCTAAATTGATGAGGGAGGGCTGATACTGAGGAGCTTGATTGATGGGCAGCGTGGGTTGGGATGATGTGTTTTTATAGGTTATTTTTTAATGGTTCAGGTGGGATGTCCCGGTTATGAAAGGGACCCAAGGTTCCAGTCACCACCCCGCTAGCCCTTGCATTACCCCATTCTGCTTGTGGTTGTTCAACTTTTTTGTGGGGAACCTTCACAAGTTCGACTTGGGCCAGTACCCCCAGCAGTTTTTTGTGCATTCCGTGAGTTTTCCACCACACTCTGGATTGTTCAGATACACCGATAAATTTGGCGTCTCAGCGGCCTTGTGTTCAAGCACAATTGGCAATTTCTGCTGGGGTTACAGGTCCGGATCTACTTGTGATTGTTAGTTGACGGGAGTCGTTGCGCCTCTCACCTCAGGTGTCTTGGAGTTGCAGTGTGGGATAATGTAGTTCGTGATAAAGCGTTTTTCGCTGTGGTGTCACATTCATGGCACGTTACCTGAACTTGACACAGTCCCGATGAGGAAGATCATGGCGTACTGAGGACCTGGCTTCCATGTGGTAGAATGAGTCCTTTAGGCTCTGACCTCCTCCGAGCAAGTTTTTTGCCGGATTTAGATCTGCTCTTAGCTCTAATCGCCATGTGGAGGAGGTGCAGGTGGCAAGGAGGGCGGTCAACAGGAAGCATTCAAAGAGATACTTTTTGGTTGATTTCGAGAACCCGTGTGCGTCGAGGTAGGAACGTGGTAAATAACTGTGGTTTTCTCTTGCGCCGAGTCTTGGTTCTCGAGAATGACTGGCATTGCAATATCGATTCGTAATCGTACAAGAGGTGTTATCGAACATGACACTTATTGGACATCTTTCACCTGCCCTTCCTTTAGGCGCTGTACTTGAGATTTAGCGCGTATGTGCTTATATTTGTCTACGCATGGCACGTCGGAAATACGTTAGGGGTGTCATTTGTTACTTAAAAGCACGTGAACATTTGCATGTCGTAGTGATGCTGGCTTTTCTCGTTGTTACTTTGCGGTTGTCCTCAATTTTAGCTGGCTTGACATTTTCGACGTATGCCAGCGTATGACCTCCACGTTCCGTCGGCTGGCCTAAGTTTGTGGCACGTTTGCGTCGTGACAGTCGACACCGTAACTTGTAAGTTATATTCATAAGTCCGACACGTCGACGGTATGTTAGCTTACGAAATTATTTTAACTATGAGTAAGTGTTGTAGGGACGTTACACGTCTTGCCACCCTGGCGATGTTATTGCGATGTTGACAACGTGAGCGTACTTGTAGTACTATAGTCGAACAGTCGAGGTATGCTTAGCGTACCAAGTTATTTCCTCCTTGAGTAAAGTCGCTTTGAACCTATGATGTACACTTCCACGCTTTGCCGTATGTATTAGTATTTGATTGCGTCTTCCCAGGACCGACCAACGACTTGTGAACGTGTTTCTTTACGTTCGTATAATGGTTTGCGCGTTAAAAAAAAAAACAACCACAACTTCCGTTATTTGTCACGTGCCGTTACGTCACGTCGCTGCCCTCTTCGTTTGTCTGTCTTATTCTTAGTTTTCCTTGGTATTTTCTGGTTTGGTTTGTCGTCGAGTCGAAATTTAAAAGCAAAAAAAAAACACAACAACCATTCAGATATTTCGTCAGTGCTCCGGGAGCCAGGAGAAAAAAGAATTGTGCCTTTGACGGAGAACAATAGTTTCGGGTATTGCTAAACATTACTCGACGTGTTTCGATTTGAGTATTCAGGGAACTTGTTTTCCGGTGTCAACGATCGGATATCGTGCCTACACTTATCCAGCGGTTGCGGCAGTTGTGAGGCCAAGGGGGCGGTACTGGTGTAATTTTTCGATGCTTGAAATTTCCGACGTACGCGACCGTACCCGAATATGAGCACTTACTTCTCGTTTTTAGCGTGCTCTTAACGTATACACATCCTCACGTATTCGCGTGTTGCGGCTTGGTTCGGCATTTTCATAGGTCGGCATACGCTGGCTAATCGTCAAGGTGTGCTTGTTACGTGGTGACACTTTCCAATTTTCAGGCGGGGCGGTTTTGATTTTAACTCGGCGTGCGGCAGGTTTTTTAAAGGCTACGCCACGAGTTCGTCGGCGATACGTGCAGCGCGCTCTGCCTAAGTAGACTATCGTTGGGCATAGGTTGTGAACGCCGACACAGGCTAAGCATTCGGTTGGTATAAGTTTCTTAGAGAACGAACGTCTGTGCCCGTTACGTAATATGTTATGCATCGCCAAGTTATGAATACTCCGACCAAAACTTCAAAAAAACATCAACATTTCAGCGTCGCCCGTTTTACATTAACATTTTTATACGTGCCCATCTGCTGGGCTAATCGTCAGTGTGTAGTCCGGCCTTTAGTCTGGACAAGAGTTCAGCAACGATGTTGAACAAGAAATGGCAGAAAGAAGGTTTTAATCGGATTTTTCAAGGAATTTAACAAAGATCTAACACGGTGTGCGGGTCATTCAGCCATCCTTAACCTGGTCGAACACCACCCCAAACCCACTCTACACAAGATCCCAGGAGAATAACAAAAAAATGTTTTCATAATGAAATTAAAATTTTTGTTTGTTTGTTTTTTTGGGTTTTGTTGGTTTGTATTTTTTTTTTTTTTCCTCGGGGAGGGGGTTAGGGCTTGGTTAAAACACACATCAACCACACAACCCCTTTAACAGAACACCACCACAGCACACCATACACAATCCCCTCAATACTCAAACTAATTAACGTCTTTTCAAATCCCCATCCCTCTATCTCCATATTCCAGGTACCATCTAATTCTAATTTAAACTTTCTACTTTTATCTGTGACACTACCTTTTCGGGAGACCTTCCATGCATTTTAACTCTCTCTGAGTAAAGTCTCCTACCCTTTACTCGTCTTACTCTCTCTTCCTTACTCTCGGTATGGCTCTGGTTCTATCACTGTCCACTCTGTTGAATTTATTCTGACTTTTTTATCTCACTTTATGATCTTACACTCTCCATCTTCTCTGCATAACCACCTCCTTTCTGGTTAATAAAGCCTGTCTCTTCAGCCGATCTCATGGCTGAGGTTCGAGCTCGGCCCGGCACTCATTGTCGCCCTCGTGAATCTTCTCGATGGATCTGTGTCCGCCGGAATGTAGGTGAACCAGACTGCACACAATTGGGTCATCTGCATTGGAAGCTTCCTCTTCCTTATCCATCGTTATGTTAAAATGAATGTGTGGTCCGGCAGTACTTGATCCTGAGTACCTGGCTATTTACATCTCAGGCAAGACATCCCTCCACTACGCCACTCTTTGCTTCACCCATTCCTATTTGTATCCAATTGCTACCTGACCAGCCCTTCCCAAGGCCTCACTTTGTTCTCAACCTCAAATATATTCCTTTGTGGAAATTCCGGCCCTTTTTCCCAGGGTTTTTGTTCCCCGTGGTTGAGGTATTTCTTGAGTCATGTGTAGTTAGCCAACCCGTTGTTTAAGAGGGGATTAAGTGATTCATTCGGGCTGCGTACAAATTTGATAGTCGTTTTTCTTTTTCTTTCTTTATTTTTTGACACCACGTCTCACCACACCACGCCATCCCCACCCCAGGCCGACCGTTGGCTGCGGCCGCGCGCCTCCACCATCTGCGCGACTGCAATTCTTCGCCACCGGCCATTTCTTCTCCGCGCTTGGTGTGGGGGGAGGCGGGAGGCGCAATGGCGCCGATTGTGGACGGCGGGTGTGCGCGGCGGGAGGAGTAACGCCTCTTTGGACTTTCTCGAGCGCCCGAAGGGCGGTGGAGCAGGGACGGTGCGGAGCAACAGGGCGGGGTTGGGGGCGTATAAAGGACGCGCGGAGAGGGCTCAAAGGCTGTTCACGAGCGCTGACTTTCCTGTGCCGGTGGGGCGACGACCCTGCGTCTGCGCGGGCTGAGGGTTGCGAGCTGAGAGCTGAGGGAGGCTCAGAGGGAGGCTCAGGTGGGGCTCAGAGGAGGCTCGGCGGGAAAGGAGAGGCGCGAGGCGCGTGAGGAGAGTCGGCGGAACGGCCGAACGCGAGCGAGTGAGGAGAGCTCGGGGGAAAGGCCGAACGCGGAATGCGGAGGGTGGGCGGGCTCGGCGGGCAAGGGGACAGCGACGCGAGGCGAGTGAGGAGAGCTCGGTGGGTAAGCGCTTAGGCGGGGTGGCTTGAGGTCTCGCTTCTCTCTGTCGGTGGAATCGCTGCTCGTGGAACTTTCGCTCCGTTTGAAGTCTGAAGTCGTTGTTGCGGTCTCGCTGAGCTGTGGTCGTCGTGGTCAGTGTCTCTCGTCGGTGTGGAGTCGTGAACTCGCGGGCCGAGGAGTGTTTGGAGTCGGGCTGTTGTCGTCGTCGAGTCGGGTCGAGTCGCAGTGGGGACGGGAAAGGGCGGAGCTGGGCGTTGAGGTCGTGGGAGAGAGGGGACTCGACGGCTGCACCAAAGGAGTCACCATTTTTTTCGGGGGTTTTGTATGGATGTTGTGGCCCTGTTCTTGTAAAGTAGACTGTATAAGTGTTGCCGTGTGCGGTCTTAGTCGTGTAATCTGCTTGTTTTTTGTTTCATTTGCTTATATGTGATTTGTGCATTACTGTATGGCTGCTATATGTGTGCTATCGGTGTCGTGTAATAAATGTTGCTTTGTGTTGAATTTTCCCCGTTTCGCTCGTCCTTTCCTTTGTGGGTCTCCATTTGCTTCACGGTAAAGGGTTCGCAGTGGGCTTTATTTGCCCGTATAATCAGGAACGCTGATGGCCGCGATACAGCTGGTATCCCTGTAGACGGAACGGACCGTTACGGTACGTGTCCGAGGCGACTTGGCGTGGTTAAACCTCGTGGTTACCGTGCGAGTTACTTAGGTATTATCGACTTTTCGGTGGATTCCTATTTCGCTGCGGGTAGATGCGGGGACTGGTTTGTTGGTGAGGTTAACCCCACCCGTGCAGTCCTTCGCGATGTTCACAGCAGGGTCACGACTGGAATTGTGTCCGGTGGGCAACGTGCCTCGATTCGAGTCCGTGGCCGTTGCACGCGCGCGGGCGCGAATTCGCACCCTGTGTGTTCAGGAGTGGGCTTCAAATCCACCTCGGTCTCCGCTAATTACTCGGTCGGGGTGAGAGGGCGCCCCGATTCCCTCCAAATTGCGGCAGCTTTAAATTACCGTTCGAGAATAAGATGGAGTTCCAAGGGAGCGGGGGTGCCGGGGGGTGTATGATGTGTATGTAGTCCATGGCCGGGTCGGTTCTTTTATTGAGTTTATCGCCACAACCACGTAACTGGTGGTTCAGGTGGAGCGGCTTGAGCACGAACTTTTGCCGGCACGGTGTCCATTCAATTGGCGGCGGCGAGTCGCACCTCAGCGCCGCACGGAGGGAGCGGCCATTTGTATGGCGCGGCGAATGGCGCAACACGGAGGCGAGCGCTCCAACAGCCGTTTCAAAACGTGGGCACTGGCAGGCGAGGTCAAGCGCGGCCTACGCCGGACTGGTGGGCTTTGGGAGAATTAAGGACGAATGAGGGAAAAAATAGGGGAATAGGGTGGTATCCATAAGTGGCAACAAGCGGAGAGCGGCTGAGGAAGAGTAGAAGAGCAAAAACGGAACACTATTTGGGGGTAAGCCAACTGCAGAGGGACGAACAAGGGAACAGGAATATCGGACCAATGAAGAAAAGGCGAGGGTGGCCACAAAGAGTGCGAGGGTGGCAAAGAACAGCGAATGAAACACAAAAGGGATTAACAATGAAGCAAACAACGAAACTGGGAGGGGAACAGTGGGAGAGAAACAAAAACTATTCGAGAGTTTGAAATTGAACAACTAAACGGGGAGCGAGCATTGCGTCCACGGGGCTTGAAAAACTCCGGAGGGAGATGAAGACTCAAGAAAGTTCGAGGAGGAACAGCTCAAAGGAGCAAGAATGGACAGCACATGAGTGGGATGTGTGACAGCCCCGGGGAATAATGTTCGCTAGTGCGGGACTGATAGAATCACTCGTCAGATGAACACAATTAGGGCAAACCCTGAAATGGGAGCAGTGGAATATAAACGGGAGCCCGGGGTTGGACTGACGTTGTAGACGAGACGCGAGGGTGACGAGTCGAAAAGCAAAAGACAAAGTCCAGAAGAACTATAGACCGAGAGTATAGAATAAAATGTATAGAGATCGGTGAGATAGAGAAAATTAGAGGAGAGACTGCACGTAGGGACGGGCGTGAGGAACCAACACACACACACCAGGCGTGTGGAGGTAATGGGGGTGAGCTTGCAGAAACGTGTCGGACCCGGTGCGGCAGTCGGATAGCCCTCCTCAAAGGAACGAGGGGAGGGAGTTTGCCCCTTGAAGCTCGATCACGACCAGGTGGGTTCGGTTCGTTTCGCGGAGTTGAGGGGAAGGGTGGCTGCGGCGGGGGTGCACGCGGGAGCTTGCGGGCGGTTGGGCCCCGGAACCACTATGTGGGGACCGAATCCCCAGTGTGGTTGTCCGGTGGTGCAGGTGGTACAGTGTGAGTGCGCCCCGGCGTGTGTGAGCGACCTGTGTGTGAGTGGTGTGGTTGTGAGTGTTATGCGGATTGCGTGCTTCATGCGCGCCGTGTGTGCGTGAGACCCATGCGGCGAGTGCCCCGCGTTGAATGGTATGGTTTGTCGTGGAGGGAAACGGGCACGAGTGAGTGAAGCGGCCGGGTAAGGTCGTGTGGTGCAGGAATGACGGTCGCATGCGGGCATGAGCCGCGTCTCCCGGGTGTGAATGTTGAGTTTATGAGTGGCGTCTGTTTGTGGTGACATGCAGGTGTGCGTGGTGTAGAAACGGAGACGACGGCACAAGAGACAAGGCCGGTTAGCGGCCCGTAGTTTCCAATGGGAACGTGCCGGGATCACCAGCGGCGAGCGCGAGAGTCCTGCTGTGCAACGCACGAGGGCCGCCAGTGCTCGCCTGCGGAGTAGAACACGGTCGGAAAACGCTCAGCGGGGATGTTGCGATCCCGCGGCGGACAAGGTTTAGGCGGATACGGGTTTGGACGGTGGGTCTCCCGCGAGCTTGTGTGAAGCTCCACGGGCAGGCACATTGTGCTCGCGTGGGAGCCCCTCGGAGTGCGAGGTTGTTTCTGGGGTGCGGGTGACCGTCATGTGTGCACGTGGGTTGGATACAAAGCGCAGAGGGTGA
>CM068960.1:114373294-114388566 GCA_035128595.1 Eptatretus atami
AACGTGCTATAGTGTAAGGGACGACGAGGGAGCACGAGGTAGTTAGGGGATGTAGTGAGCAGGATGGCAGGGTTCAGCGATATGAGTTGTGGGTTGTGAAGTGGAAACATGTGCTTGGTGAGTGAGTGAGGCCAGCGGGTCTGTGTGAGTGGTAGGTTCGGAGGCCGTGTAGTTGCGGGGGTGCAATGGGGTCGGCAGAGTGTGTGCTGCCAAGGGGAGGCATGTCCAGCCTGGGCGGGGGGCGGTAAAAATTGTGGGGCGAGGCGAATTTGTGGGGACCAAGCGACGGGTCTGGGTTGTTTAGACATAGATTAGCGGGGCGCTTTTGAAGACCCCGGGTTTAGTTTAATTTAATGGATAGGGTACTGGAAGTGTACCCTCGCCATCATCCTTCGCCGTTGTGGGCCGCTGGAGCATTTGGGTTAGATCGTGAAGTCTGGGGAGGCCTCCTTGAGGTTCATTGGGCCTCGAAGGATGCTAGGCTCTCCTCATTCCTCGGGAAGGAACGTTAGGGTTGGGGTGGCTAGGACGATGGTTAGCGACAGCAGTAAGGGGGTGAGGGACGTTATAGTGGAGTATTGAAATAACACACAAAAAAGTTGGGGTATTGGTTTTTTACTAGGGTGGTATGTACGTTGACAGGCAAGGCGATAGGGTGGGAGGGGCAGGTGTAGGTCGGCCCCTTCTGAGTTGGCCAGCCCGCATCCTCACCAAACTCCTGATTAGGCAAAGGTCGGCCACTTCATCAGCGCTATTGTTTTACTGCAGGCCTGTTACCGGCGGTCGTCAGCAGCTGTGTTATGCTGGCCTGTGCCGGGCGGATCGTTGTGGTGTTGCTGCAAGGCCTGTGCGGGGATTGTCCGCAGCTTGTGTTTGCTGCAACGCTTGTTATGCAGGCTGTGTTTGGCCTGACATGCCTTTGCCATGCCCATTGCCACTGCCATTGCCCAGCCCGTTCAATTTTGCTTTGCCCCCCCCTTTCATTTCCATGCGCGCCAGTAACGCAAGGAAGTTTGCAGTTGCGAATGAAACTGCCTGTTGAGCGCTGACACACGGGCCTGCAGTTGGCGGCGTGGCACCGTGTTGCGTTCATCCACATCCATTAATCATCATCCTCCATCCGTTGGGGTTTGGGGGGGGCTTTCATTGGGGCCCGGTTTTATTGGGTTTTGGCCACTTGAGCTGGCCGGAGTGGTTTGTGCGCCATGACCGTTTTGTGGTTCATGTGGTCTTTTAAAGGGGCGAGGCAGGCTGCGTTGAGCGCGGCACGTCCTGTCACTGCTTGGCTTTGAGGCAGGGATGCATGCGGCAGCCTGGTCCCTGCTATGCTTCTTTTTGAGAGTCCATTGATCGGGCCTGGTTTTAGTTGTTTAGATTTGTAAGTAAGATGTACGTGTATTGAGTGGCCGACGGCTGTCTGTTTTAAGCGCGGCAATTTTAAGTCGTCGTGGTGAGTGGGTTTGTTTAGCTTGTTACTCAGCCCTAGGTTATTTATTTTGGGGGACCGATACATGAATGTGCCTCAAGGGATCCGTGGTTAAACGTATGGGGCGGAAACTACACTATGGCACCCGAGGATTTTACGCTCCAGCAGAGTCTTGTAAAGGGAGGGCTTTTACGGCTGTGGAATTGCAACCACTTAGGTCGTGGTGGGTATCTTTTAAGTACATGTATGTTAGCCCACCCGATGTTCTAGAGGGAATTAATGTTGATTATTCGGGCTGCGGACACTTTGGTCAGTGTTTTTCGTTTCCTATCTTTATTTTGAATCAACCGCCATACTATAGCACGCACCAATAACACCCTCCCACCACCTACTCTTCCTGCTACGGCCCTTCCGCACTCAACCTTGAACATGAGCGTCGGGCTGGTTTGGGCTTATCCGCGGATACGCACCGAGCCGCGGAGTGCAAATAGCGCGCTTTCGAGAGAGATTCGGCTCAGGAATGCTACACGCCCACTTCTGCTCCGTCCATTCCAGAGGCGGGCGGGCTTGGCCCCGCTCAGGCGCGTCTGTGTGGAATCTATTAATGAAAAATTCGGATCGGATTGCTACCCCCCTTTTACATCCGGCAATGGCGCAGCGTGGACTTCCGCCCTGAGCTCATTTCTGCTCGGAATTGCATTATTTGGTTCTCCTGCCGGCGATTAAAACGACGAGCGCACGGCAGTGTGGCGTCGGTCGGGTGCAGGCGGAGGAAGCAGAGAGCAGAGAGTCTTGGCGTCGCGTCGGGTGCAGGAGAGCGGAGAGGCAGAGCAGAGAGTTTTGAGAGTCATCGGGGCGGGTGTGCAGCCGCGTCGTTTGTGGGGATTGTGGAGGATGGCCAAGGAGCTCGGGTTCCGAGGCAGGGAAGCGGCGTGTCCGGCGAGAGGTCGCGGTGGGGACGCTCGTCGGGGACCAGCAAGCGCTATTCTCTTCCCGAGCAGTCAACATTCCCCCCTTTTTTTCCCCCGCGCTGAGAGAGTGCGAAAAAAAGGGGGCCGTTCCCCCTACTCCAGCGGTGCCAACGACACCGGAAGGAGCACGAGGGGCACCGCCGCGCAGCGCATTGCGGCTCGCTCAAAGGACGCGGGTTGGCCCCCCGGTCTCGTGGACCTGGTGTCTATGCAGGTCCCGCGCAATATTGCCCATACGGCCCGGTCTGCCCCTTGCCTTGAGGGGTGGGCTTCTTGTTTGGAGTACTGGTGTTTTGGCGCGTCCTAGTAGAACTGTATAGTGTTGCCTGTGTCGGTTTCGGTGATTGCTCTGCATATGTTTGTTTTGTTTAAATTTGTATATGTGCATTTGTGATTATGGTATGGCTGTATATGTGTGTATCCGTGTGTGTGAATAATGTGCTTTGTGATGGATTGTTTCCCGTTTCGCTGCGTCTTTCCATTCGTTGAAACCCATCTGCTTACGTAAAAGAGATTTCGTAAGTGGGGCGTTGATCGCCCGATAATTAATTGAGGATCGTCGAGGCCGCTTAACCGCTCGGTTATCCCGATAGACAGGAACGGACCGCTTTAAGCGGTTTCGTGTCGAAGTCGACCTTGCGGCGAGTGCGATCGGCCCGTTTACATCGCGTGGGGTACTTGGTAGGTCGGTTTTGGCGACAACCTATCCCACGCGGCGTGGCACGTTGGCAGATCGTTGGTGAGGCCGAAGGCCCACCCGTGACTGGTTGGCGTTAGTCGAGAGGGTCCGACGATTGTCCTTCGTTGGGCGAGCTGCCGCGATTCAGGTCACTGGCCAGTTGGCACGCGCGGCGAGCGCGACAATTCGCCAACAATTTATACGCACTAAGAAATCGAAGTGTTACATCACCGTACATACGAAGAAAAAAAACATAAACAGGGAGTCTGGACACTGACGCTAACATTAATTGACGTGTTCGATTTATGGTACGTACAAGTACGTGTGTTGACTCTGTGGTCAAGATCGCGTAACATTTCGCCTACCACGTTACTCATAGGTTTAGAAATAAGTTTTCGGGTTACGCTAACATTACCTACGACGTGTTTCGACTTTGAGTTATTACAATACGTTGTGTCAACGATGCGTAATGTGCCTACATTTTGGCCAGCATTATGCGGAACCTAGTGGTCATACGTGTCATTACGTCGGGAATTTCAGCATGGAAATTTGATTCTAACAGTGCGCGAACTACGCGTTTGCCAGCGTCCTACGAGCTATGCCAGCGTGTTACGACGTATTGCAGGTATCGACGATATGGCCAGCCGTGGTTCTCTAACGTATTTACAAACTTACCCATACGTATTGAGGTGTGCGGCGTTTTAGCCCAATTTTGCATAAGTCAGGCATTACAGTGGCTAAATTCGTCAAGGTTTACAGGCCTTAACTATTGTCCTATTTGCCCAAGGTGTGATGCTTGCAATCTGGCCGGGGGCCGTGTACTTGGAGCGAGGTTTTATTTATTTATTTCTTTATTTATTTGCACTGCTCGGCGGCGGTCTTGCGACTCGCTGTTCTCCTTCGTCGGCGATCCTGGGCCTGTCGTCGCCTGCCCTCGCAATCAGCGCTCGCTATCGCGGTGTTGCCACGGTGAACCGCGTCTTCCCGGACTTTGTGGGCGCGGATCGGTGACGTCACTCAACCGACCTGCCGGCTTCCGTGCAGGCCACGAGCGTTTGTCCCGTTTGCATCCCTATCGCGCGTTTTCAGTGACAGAACACGCGGGCGATGCAGCACGTGATGCTTGCAACGGCATGGTGGAACCGCGTGTTCCAAATTCACTCAACATCGACCTACATTTCGCCTCACGTGGCCGTTCTGTGTCCACGTTGGAGCGTTTTGCGACAGGATTGCGATTCGCGCAGCCGCGCGTGCAGGCGTGCGTGAAATTGCACCATGGCCCGTAGCTCCGTCGCGCGACCGGTGGGTTGACAATTAACCATTTGCGGCCTTCCGGTCGCCTTATGTCTTCCCGTCTTGGTCGGTCGTGTCATTTCATGCACGCACTCACGACCGATGTGTTCTACCCTCGACGTTTACACATCCGCCACTCACTTGCCAATGGGACATTTACATCGGGGTTGTGTCTAACCATATCCGGGTTTCCATAACCCAAGTCCTGCGTGCACTCTTCGCACATCTCCGGGTCTACTGACGGCTGACTGGATTCCTGGTCAAGATTTGCTCGGGGTTACATTCCCTTGTTCTGGGGGGTTTACCTGATGTCGCCTGGTTTCAACACTTCCCCGCTAACCATTGTCCCCTTCACTATGTGTGTGTGTGTGCTCGTCTTTTCATTATATTTCGTTCCCCTCTTTTTTATTTCTGCGGTCTCATACCCGTTTTTATTTCCGTTATTCTGGCTTTTTTCTTTATTTCCTGCTTCTCCGTCCTCTTTATTTTCGTGGTCCCCTCGGTCTCACCTACACGTTTTCCCTTTATTATCGTAGGTGGCGTCGGTTCGGTGTCCGATTCCCCGTCCTCATTGCGGGCGAACCATTGCCACACTCCTCGTTCTCAGTCGTTCCGCCACGTGTTCCGCTTATGCCTTTATGCCGCTGCTGATCCAACCTGTTCTGCATTTCAGCCCCTGCCTCATCCATTTTAGTGCTCAATCCCTTTCTGCTTTGCGTTTCTTTACTTCTTTTTATTGTTTGCATGTTCCTTCTGTCCAATTTTGTTTCCCATCGCTTGCTCTTCAGCACCACTGTTTCGATGCTGATGGCTCAGCGGAGCCGATCCGCAGGGCAAGGGGAATTTGACGGAGGGGGCTGCTCGTTGCGATCTGGGTCAGATGAGGGGAAATTGGTCAACTGCACGGTGGGTTTCGTTTCTGCGACATGGGTTCAGTAACTTACACATAAACCCACGCTGGCCAGCTTTTGGCTTGCCCATGTTGGTATGGAGACAATAATTCTTTTTTATTTTACTTTCCGCTCGAATTTGGGGGAACGGGGGGGGGGGGGTTTTGTCCTTCACCCTATCCGATTCCCGTTTAAATTTTCGTGGAGGCGGAGGGTTCGAACCCCGTCTGACACCAATTGTTTACGGTGCCGGGTATCGGTGGCGAGGCACGGGCTAGAGGGCGTAGGTTGGCTCACGAACCCCGATTGAGGTCAAGTGCTTTGGATAAGTTCGAACGGCATGGTTCACTTAATGGACATGAATCGCCAATTTCGACCGGCGTTAGGGTAGGGTCAATTGCCAACTTCCAATTCACGTGAACTCGCCAGTACGTGCTGAACACGCACGCGCTGCAATGGTGCCGGTGGTGCGGTGGAAGGAAGCGAGGGCAGGTGTGTTGTTGGTTTTATCTATCAAACTACTTCCCGCGGACTCAATTAATCACATAACGAATACGGGACTCTATAGGGAATACACATACTTAGTAGCATGATTAGGACCTGGGCTGTTGTGGCGTAAGTTTCAAAATTCGCATAATTTACTTCAACAACGTTGTGAACAAGAGAATTGCAGTAGAAGGTTAAATGGATTAGATATTTATTACTATGCACTTTTAAATCATATGAACAATTTATTTAAATTATTTTACAATGTACTATGTTTTCAGTGTTTGTTGATAATCTGCTTCGAAGGAACCACGATTTGAACACCAAGAAGGTCGTAATGTTGAAGAGAGAATACGTGTGTATATGCCCGCCCAAGGCCTCACTTTGTTGTGAGTAAATCTCTGATTAGTTGTTTGTTAATAATTTTTATCGATTTCTAAAAACCGTTCGTGTGAAGGTTAATTTATGTTGACTTGTATTTTAACTGCGTGGAAGGACATATCAGTATACAACAACCGCATTGAACAGCTGAAGTGGGGAGAGACTCCCGCGTTTGTTGCCCTCACGGATCAGGGCTGCTCGAGCTTGTGTTGCTTGAGAGGGTCTTCTGGGTGTTTACCTGGATGCGATCTGTTATGAAGGCACTGCGTTGATCAGGCCTACGTTAATGACGTGTGGTACGGAGAGCCGCAGTCTCACCAGCATTTATCGATTCTCTCCGGATCGGTGCGAGTGTTTCAACACCGTGAGACCTTTGGGGATGTGGGCGCGCTGTACCTGTACCGCGGCGATTTGGTAACGCGAGCTCGATGGCGGACGGTGACCCGCGCGTGTTGCGAAGTGGTGTTCCGTGAGGAGGTTGATGGGGGAAGCTCGTCTGTTTCATGTCCTGTTGGCCACGTCGCTCAGGAAATGTTTGCGACAGTTCGGACGGTGGTGAACGAACCGAGGTGTATTCCGTGGAATGAGCCGCTTCGTGGTGTCACCTGGACTGGATTCGACGAGGCGGCTGGGTGGTCATCGGCGGTGTTGTGGGTCCTAGCCGAGATGGCGGAGCCTGGTTGCTTGGTCTTTTTAGTCGTTCTGCGCGAGCGGTTTGAGGACCGGACGGTGTTTGGTGGGCGGTTTAAAAGCGGGTTTGTTGGCATGTCTCTCTAGAGGAGTTGATGTTCGGGGGGGTACCACACGGAGAGTGACATTTGTCTTTGTCTCGTGCACTGTATCTCTCAACGTGTCCTGTGATGTAATGGTTTAATGGCGGGTTTACCTCACTGGACTTTCTGTGTTTCTCAGGAGATTTGTGCGGGCAACCAGCTTTGCTTCTTGAATGACCAATGGTCGTGTGCGGGTCTTGTTTTGGGTCCTCGTCATTGTTTGCTTTGTTGGGTATCAATTTCCAGATCATCATTGAGTATTTTGATATTGATTGCTCGAGTACAGTGGAGGTTTACTCCCGAGTTTATGTTAGTTAGTGGTGTGGTTGTTGTTAGTGTGGTGGTTGTATGTTCGTGAGTGTTTGGTAGTTGCAATGTATTGATGGTGTATGTTGTAGTGTGTGTTTTGGTGGTGGTAGTATGTTATCAAGTGTAGTGTTAATGTTAGTTGTGGTAGTTTATGGGTATCGTCATGTTAGGAGTCATGTTGGTCGGTATGGGTACGTGGTGGTTATAGTAGTGTGTCATTTGTGCTTTGCGTTGAGAGTCAGTAGCAGAGTGAAGGATGAAAAGACGTCTTCGCACCGTCTGTTGCTCCACCATGCACCGTTGAGATCACGTCTTTACTTGCCATGGTGTGGACACGTTTGTTCTCCCTTTGTTCTTTCAAAAGGGCCCACCCTTCTCATTTTTTGGTTCGTTGATGATTTCGGGAAGTGGGAAAAAAGATGTGTATGTATGTGTGTGAGGCTTTACTCTGATCAGTTGATGGTGATAATCCTGAGTGGCATTGAGATGTGTCTCTTCTTTGTTCGTAATGCGCCGGAGGTGGGGGTATCCTGGACGGCTAGTGTCTGTTCTTGAATAGGTGGACAGGGAGGTTACCCTTTGTAATTTTTCATTTTCCTTTTATCTTAAACTCCAAGTGCGACGGAAGAACTGTGCTTTCACTCACCCACCGCGGGGCGGGCTCTCACTGTTGCGCGGATGGGACTTGGCGGGCATAATGATGGGCAAGACATGGAATATGCTGAGGCCAGATGATATGCATGAGGAGACCTAAATTGATGAGGGAGGGCTGATACTGAGGAGCTTGATTGATGGGCAGCGTGGGTTGGGATGATGTGTTTTTATAGGTTATTTTTTAATGGTTCAGGTGGGATGTCCCGGTTATGAAAGGGACCCAAGGTTCCAGTCACCACCCCGCTAGCCCTTGCATTACCCCATTCTGCTTGTGGTTGTTCAACTTTTTTGTGGGGAACCTTCACAAGTTCGACTTGGGCCAGTACCCCCAGCAGTTTTTTGTGCATTCCGTGAGTTTTCCACCACACTCTGGATTGTTCAGATACACCGATAAATTTGGCGTCTCAGCGGCCTTGTGTTCAAGCACAATTGGCAATTTCTGCTGGGGTTACAGGTCCGGATCTACTTGTGATTGTTAGTTGACGGGAGTCGTTGCGCCTCTCACCTCAGGTGTCTTGGAGTTGCAGTGTGGGATAATGTAGTTCGTGATAAAGCGTTTTTCGCTGTGGTGTCACATTCATGGCACGTTACCTGAACTTGACACAGTCCCGATGAGGAAGATCATGGCGTACTGAGGACCTGGCTTCCATGTGGTAGAATGAGTCCTTTAGGCTCTGACCTCCTCCGAGCAAGTTTTTTGCCGGATTTAGATCTGCTCTTAGCTCTAATCGCCATGTGGAGGAGGTGCAGGTGGCAAGGAGGGCGGTCAACAGGAAGCATTCAAAGAGATACTTTTTGGTTGATTTCGAGAACCCGTGTGCGTCGAGGTAGGAACGTGGTAAATAACTGTGGTTTTCTCTTGCGCCGAGTCTTGGTTCTCGAGAATGACTGGCATTGCAATATCGATTCGTAATCGTACAAGAGGTGTTATCGAACATGACACTTATTGGACATCTTTCACCTGCCCTTCCTTTAGGCGCTGTACTTGAGATTTAGCGCGTATGTGCTTATATTTGTCTACGCATGGCACGTCGGAAATACGTTAGGGGTGTCATTTGTTACTTAAAAGCACGTGAACATTTGCATGTCGTAGTGATGCTGGCTTTTCTCGTTGTTACTTTGCGGTTGTCCTCAATTTTAGCTGGCTTGACATTTTCGACGTATGCCAGCGTATGACCTCCACGTTCCGTCGGCTGGCCTAAGTTTGTGGCACGTTTGCGTCGTGACAGTCGACACCGTAACTTGTAAGTTATATTCATAAGTCCGACACGTCGACGGTATGTTAGCTTACGAAATTATTTTAACTATGAGTAAGTGTTGTAGGGACGTTACACGTCTTGCCACCCTGGCGATGTTATTGCGATGTTGACAACGTGAGCGTACTTGTAGTACTATAGTCGAACAGTCGAGGTATGCTTAGCGTACCAAGTTATTTCCTCCTTGAGTAAAGTCGCTTTGAACCTATGATGTACACTTCCACGCTTTGCCGTATGTATTAGTATTTGATTGCGTCTTCCCAGGACCGACCAACGACTTGTGAACGTGTTTCTTTACGTTCGTATAATGGTTTGCGCGTTAAAAAAAAAAACAACCACAACTTCCGTTATTTGTCACGTGCCGTTACGTCACGTCGCTGCCCTCTTCGTTTGTCTGTCTTATTCTTAGTTTTCCTTGGTATTTTCTGGTTTGGTTTGTCGTCGAGTCGAAATTTAAAAGCAAAAAAAAAACACAACAACCATTCAGATATTTCGTCAGTGCTCCGGGAGCCAGGAGAAAAAAGAATTGTGCCTTTGACGGAGAACAATAGTTTCGGGTATTGCTAAACATTACTCGACGTGTTTCGATTTGAGTATTCAGGGAACTTGTTTTCCGGTGTCAACGATCGGATATCGTGCCTACACTTATCCAGCGGTTGCGGCAGTTGTGAGGCCAAGGGGGCGGTACTGGTGTAATTTTTCGATGCTTGAAATTTCCGACGTACGCGACCGTACCCGAATATGAGCACTTACTTCTCGTTTTTAGCGTGCTCTTAACGTATACACATCCTCACGTATTCGCGTGTTGCGGCTTGGTTCGGCATTTTCATAGGTCGGCATACGCTGGCTAATCGTCAAGGTGTGCTTGTTACGTGGTGACACTTTCCAATTTTCAGGCGGGGCGGTTTTGATTTTAACTCGGCGTGCGGCAGGTTTTTTAAAGGCTACGCCACGAGTTCGTCGGCGATACGTGCAGCGCGCTCTGCCTAAGTAGACTATCGTTGGGCATAGGTTGTGAACGCCGACACAGGCTAAGCATTCGGTTGGTATAAGTTTCTTAGAGAACGAACGTCTGTGCCCGTTACGTAATATGTTATGCATCGCCAAGTTATGAATACTCCGACCAAAACTTCAAAAAAACATCAACATTTCAGCGTCGCCCGTTTTACATTAACATTTTTATACGTGCCCATCTGCTGGGCTAATCGTCAGTGTGTAGTCCGGCCTTTAGTCTGGACAAGAGTTCAGCAACGATGTTGAACAAGAAATGGCAGAAAGAAGGTTTTAATCGGATTTTTCAAGGAATTTAACAAAGATCTAACACGGTGTGCGGGTCATTCAGCCATCCTTAACCTGGTCGAACACCACCCCAAACCCACTCTACACAAGATCCCAGGAGAATAACAAAAAAATGTTTTCATAATGAAATTAAAATTTTTGTTTGTTTGTTTTTTTGGGTTTTGTTGGTTTGTATTTTTTTTTTTTTTCCTCGGGGAGGGGGTTAGGGCTTGGTTAAAACACACATCAACCACACAACCCCTTTAACAGAACACCACCACAGCACACCATACACAATCCCCTCAATACTCAAACTAATTAACGTCTTTTCAAATCCCCATCCCTCTATCTCCATATTCCAGGTACCATCTAATTCTAATTTAAACTTTCTACTTTTATCTGTGACACTACCTTTTCGGGAGACCTTCCATGCATTTTAACTCTCTCTGAGTAAAGTCTCCTACCCTTTACTCGTCTTACTCTCTCTTCCTTACTCTCGGTATGGCTCTGGTTCTATCACTGTCCACTCTGTTGAATTTATTCTGACTTTTTTATCTCACTTTATGATCTTACACTCTCCATCTTCTCTGCATAACCACCTCCTTTCTGGTTAATAAAGCCTGTCTCTTCAGCCGATCTCATGGCTGAGGTTCGAGCTCGGCCCGGCACTCATTGTCGCCCTCGTGAATCTTCTCGATGGATCTGTGTCCGCCGGAATGTAGGTGAACCAGACTGCACACAATTGGGTCATCTGCATTGGAAGCTTCCTCTTCCTTATCCATCGTTATGTTAAAATGAATGTGTGGTCCGGCAGTACTTGATCCTGAGTACCTGGCTATTTACATCTCAGGCAAGACATCCCTCCACTACGCCACTCTTTGCTTCACCCATTCCTATTTGTATCCAATTGCTACCTGACCAGCCCTTCCCAAGGCCTCACTTTGTTCTCAACCTCAAATATATTCCTTTGTGGAAATTCCGGCCCTTTTTCCCAGGGTTTTTGTTCCCCGTGGTTGAGGTATTTCTTGAGTCATGTGTAGTTAGCCAACCCGTTGTTTAAGAGGGGATTAAGTGATTCATTCGGGCTGCGTACAAATTTGATAGTCGTTTTTCTTTTTCTTTCTTTATTTTTTGACACCACGTCTCACCACACCACGCCATCCCCACCCCAGGCCGACCGTTGGCTGCGGCCGCGCGCCTCCACCATCTGCGCGACTGCAATTCTTCGCCACCGGCCATTTCTTCTCCGCGCTTGGTGTGGGGGGAGGCGGGAGGCGCAATGGCGCCGATTGTGGACGGCGGGTGTGCGCGGCGGGAGGAGTAACGCCTCTTTGGACTTTCTCGAGCGCCCGAAGGGCGGTGGAGCAGGGACGGTGCGGAGCAACAGGGCGGGGTTGGGGGCGTATAAAGGACGCGCGGAGAGGGCTCAAAGGCTGTTCACGAGCGCTGACTTTCCTGTGCCGGTGGGGCGACGACCCTGCGTCTGCGCGGGCTGAGGGTTGCGAGCTGAGAGCTGAGGGAGGCTCAGAGGGAGGCTCAGGTGGGGCTCAGAGGAGGCTCGGCGGGAAAGGAGAGGCGCGAGGCGCGTGAGGAGAGTCGGCGGAACGGCCGAACGCGAGCGAGTGAGGAGAGCTCGGGGGAAAGGCCGAACGCGGAATGCGGAGGGTGGGCGGGCTCGGCGGGCAAGGGGACAGCGACGCGAGGCGAGTGAGGAGAGCTCGGTGGGTAAGCGCTTAGGCGGGGTGGCTTGAGGTCTCGCTTCTCTCTGTCGGTGGAATCGCTGCTCGTGGAACTTTCGCTCCGTTTGAAGTCTGAAGTCGTTGTTGCGGTCTCGCTGAGCTGTGGTCGTCGTGGTCAGTGTCTCTCGTCGGTGTGGAGTCGTGAACTCGCGGGCCGAGGAGTGTTTGGAGTCGGGCTGTTGTCGTCGTCGAGTCGGGTCGAGTCGCAGTGGGGACGGGAAAGGGCGGAGCTGGGCGTTGAGGTCGTGGGAGAGAGGGGACTCGACGGCTGCACCAAAGGAGTCACCATTTTTTTCGGGGGTTTTGTATGGATGTTGTGGCCCTGTTCTTGTAAAGTAGACTGTATAAGTGTTGCCGTGTGCGGTCTTAGTCGTGTAATCTGCTTGTTTTTTGTTTCATTTGCTTATATGTGATTTGTGCATTACTGTATGGCTGCTATATGTGTGCTATCGGTGTCGTGTAATAAATGTTGCTTTGTGTTGAATTTTCCCCGTTTCGCTCGTCCTTTCCTTTGTGGGTCTCCATTTGCTTCACGGTAAAGGGTTCGCAGTGGGCTTTATTTGCCCGTATAATCAGGAACGCTGATGGCCGCGATACAGCTGGTATCCCTGTAGACGGAACGGACCGTTACGGTACGTGTCCGAGGCGACTTGGCGTGGTTAAACCTCGTGGTTACCGTGCGAGTTACTTAGGTATTATCGACTTTTCGGTGGATTCCTATTTCGCTGCGGGTAGATGCGGGGACTGGTTTGTTGGTGAGGTTAACCCCACCCGTGCAGTCCTTCGCGATGTTCACAGCAGGGTCACGACTGGAATTGTGTCCGGTGGGCAACGTGCCTCGATTCGAGTCCGTGGCCGTTGCACGCGCGCGGGCGCGAATTCGCACCCTGTGTGTTCAGGAGTGGGCTTCAAATCCACCTCGGTCTCCGCTAATTACTCGGTCGGGGTGAGAGGGCGCCCCGATTCCCTCCAAATTGCGGCAGCTTTAAATTACCGTTCGAGAATAAGATGGAGTTCCAAGGGAGCGGGGGTGCCGGGGGGTGTATGATGTGTATGTAGTCCATGGCCGGGTCGGTTCTTTTATTGAGTTTATCGCCACAACCACGTAACTGGTGGTTCAGGTGGAGCGGCTTGAGCACGAACTTTTGCCGGCACGGTGTCCATTCAATTGGCGGCGGCGAGTCGCACCTCAGCGCCGCACGGAGGGAGCGGCCATTTGTATGGCGCGGCGAATGGCGCAACACGGAGGCGAGCGCTCCAACAGCCGTTTCAAAACGTGGGCACTGGCAGGCGAGGTCAAGCGCGGCCTACGCCGGACTGGTGGGCTTTGGGAGAATTAAGGACGAATGAGGGAAAAAATAGGGGAATAGGGTGGTATCCATAAGTGGCAACAAGCGGAGAGCGGCTGAGGAAGAGTAGAAGAGCAAAAACGGAACACTATTTGGGGGTAAGCCAACTGCAGAGGGACGAACAAGGGAACAGGAATATCGGACCAATGAAGAAAAGGCGAGGGTGGCCACAAAGAGTGCGAGGGTGGCAAAGAACAGCGAATGAAACACAAAAGGGATTAACAATGAAGCAAACAACGAAACTGGGAGGGGAACAGTGGGAGAGAAACAAAAACTATTCGAGAGTTTGAAATTGAACAACTAAACGGGGAGCGAGCATTGCGTCCACGGGGCTTGAAAAACTCCGGAGGGAGATGAAGACTCAAGAAAGTTCGAGGAGGAACAGCTCAAAGGAGCAAGAATGGACAGCACATGAGTGGGATGTGTGACAGCCCCGGGGAATAATGTTCGCTAGTGCGGGACTGATAGAATCACTCGTCAGATGAACACAATTAGGGCAAACCCTGAAATGGGAGCAGTGGAATATAAACGGGAGCCCGGGGTTGGACTGACGTTGTAGACGAGACGCGAGGGTGACGAGTCGAAAAGCAAAAGACAAAGTCCAGAAGAACTATAGACCGAGAGTATAGAATAAAATGTATAGAGATCGGTGAGATAGAGAAAATTAGAGGAGAGACTGCACGTAGGGACGGGCGTGAGGAACCAACACACACACACCAGGCGTGTGGAGGTAATGGGGGTGAGCTTGCAGAAACGTGTCGGACCCGGTGCGGCAGTCGGATAGCCCTCCTCAAAGGAACGAGGGGAGGGAGTTTGCCCCTTGAAGCTCGATCACGACCAGGTGGGTTCGGTTCGTTTCGCGGAGTTGAGGGGAAGGGTGGCTGCGGCGGGGGTGCACGCGGGAGCTTGCGGGCGGTTGGGCCCCGGAACCACTATGTGGGGACCGAATCCCCAGTGTGGTTGTCCGGTGGTGCAGGTGGTACAGTGTGAGTGCGCCCCGGCGTGTGTGAGCGACCTGTGTGTGAGTGGTGTGGTTGTGAGTGTTATGCGGATTGCGTGCTTCATGCGCGCCGTGTGTGCGTGAGACCCATGCGGCGAGTGCCCCGCGTTGAATGGTATGGTTTGTCGTGGAGGGAAACGGGCACGAGTGAGTGAAGCGGCCGGGTAAGGTCGTGTGGTGCAGGAATGACGGTCGCATGCGGGCATGAGCCGCGTCTCCCGGGTGTGAATGTTGAGTTTATGAGTGGCGTCTGTTTGTGGTGACATGCAGGTGTGCGTGGTGTAGAAACGGAGACGACGGCACAAGAGACAAGGCCGGTTAGCGGCCCGTAGTTTCCAATGGGAACGTGCCGGGATCACCAGCGGCGAGCGCGAGAGTCCTGCTGTGCAACGCACGAGGGCCGCCAGTGCTCGCCTGCGGAGTAGAACACGGTCGGAAAACGCTCAGCGGGGATGTTGCGATCCCGCGGCGGACAAGGTTTAGGCGGATACGGGTTTGGACGGTGGGTCTCCCGCGAGCTTGTGTGAAGCTCCACGGGCAGGCACATTGTGCTCGCGTGGGAGCCCCTCGGAGTGCGAGGTTGTTTCTGGGGTGCGGGTGACCGTCATGTGTGCACGTGGGTTGGATACAAAGCGCAGAGGGTGACCGCATGATGCGGGGGCCCGGGGCGCCATTGGCCGCGTGGGCACAGGTGACCCTCGGAAAGGGGCCCGGGAATCCAGCCTGCCACGTGAGCGTTTCAGGGGAGTCGCCATGGAGGGCACTCCCTGGTGTTTAGGGAGCTGGTA
>CM068960.1:114429977-114442477 GCA_035128595.1 Eptatretus atami
AAAAAGAGAGAGAAATCTCAGCCTCAGGTTATTTTATGTTTGGGACCACGAATATCATGATGTCGCAACTCAGGGATCCAGTAGGTAAAAGTACTAAGGGGAGAACAACACATGATGAGCAGCAAACGAAAATTTGACGATCGGACGAGTCTGTAAAAAAGGGAGGGGGTAGTGTTACGAGCTCTGGAAATTCGCAAACACACATAAAGGTCCCGTAGGTGAGATAATATTTCTTTAAGTACATGTGTATATAGCACCAAACATTGTATGAGGGAATTAAATGTGATTCATATACGGGTCTGCGATCCTTTGAGATTAGGCTTTTTCAGTTCTTAAACCTTTGTTTTGATCAAACAACAATCACAAACAAGGCAGCAGCAAAAACCTACTTCACCAACTCGCTACCGCAAACCTCACATCACCAACCATTAACCAAACAGCAGCAATGGCCCAATACGAACACCAAAAGCCGAAAACCCTCCACCACCTTCTCCTAACAAGGCCATATCGTACCAGCACACACCATGTGGGCGCCGAGCGTCGAGCTGATCTTCAGCGAGACACGCGAGACGCGAGTGCAAGATGGACGGGTTTTCTAGAGGAGGAATCGAGATCAGAGAAATTGAATAACAACGCGCACACATCTGATCCACCACAATCAGGAAGCCAGCGGGGACGGCTTGGCCCCCGCCTCCAGACGCGCCTGACGAAAATCGGCATAATGCAAATTTGAGGATCAGGAATGAACACGCACACCTTTTTCTTCTCCGATCCAATCGGCAGAGCGTGAGCTCCGCCCCTAGAGGTACGTTGGGATCCGAGAAATTGCAATATGGTGGGTTCCCCGAGAACCGATAAAAAAGACGAGCGCAGATGAGTCAGAGGAGGGTCCAGTATGGGCTGGGCCGTTGGGATGATCGTGAGCTCCGAAGCAGAATCGGAGACCAGTAATCGTGGAGTGAGTAACGAGTATATGGCGAGATTCGAGTAAGAGGAGAGTCCGTTGGGCTGGGTCGTTGGAAACGAGAGCTCGATAGCAGAGGTGGGGCAGACGGCTTTGCGAGGCGAAACGGCAGCAGGAGGGCGATCAAAGGCTAGGAGAACCACTGGAGGCTTGGGAGACGAGGTCGCGTTGAGTTGCAAGCAAGCCAGCATACTCCCCTCCCCCAGAGCATCACACAAATCCCCTTTCCCCACGCGCTGAGAGAGTGCGACAAGGGGCCCCCGTTCCACTTACACCAGCAGGGTGCCAACGGAAACCGCCAGTCAGACGACATTCTCGGTCGCCAACGAGGGCGCGCGGTAGGACCCTTCGGTCTCGATGGGCCTGGCCAAGCTCATGCCAGGTTCCAATCGCGCATTAGCCCAACGGGCCCAAGTCTGGACTGCCCTGCCTGTGAGGGGGTAACTTTCTTTGCTTCGGTGTGAATGCGTGTGTGGCGCGTGTCTTGTAAGGTAGTAACTGTATAAAGTGGTCCGTGTGTGTGTAGGTCGGGATTTTTAACTCCTTTTATACTGTGCATTTCTTTTGTTACTATGTGAATATATGTGCAATACGTTAATTGTGAGCAGAAAAAAAAAAAAAATAAATACGTGCTATAGTGTGCTCACGTGTTGCCGGAAATAAATGTTGCATTGTGTGAAAACTGTTTTCACCGTTTCGGCTTCGTCCTTTTCTTCATTGACCCTACCCATCCTGCTTCAACGTAAAAAGTTCGTAAGTAAAGGGTGCAAAAACGCACCCGTAAATAATCTGAAACCGTCGAGAATCGACGAATAACACCAGACTCGAATTATCCACAGATAGTAAACGAGAACGGCCGCGCCCAAGGCGGCTCGTGTCCGGAGTCGACTGCGGCAGAAGGTAACGAATCGACCGGTTTTACCCATCCGCAAATGGGTACTATAGGGTAGGTCAGAGTATTCGAAACAACCCATAATCCTACAGAACGGGTGAGACCGATTGGCACAGATTGTGGAGAGGTCGAAAGGCCCCCGTGACTGATCGCCGGCGTTAGACGGGAGGGCACGAACTGAATTGTCCGTCCGTCGGGAGAGGCGGTCGCGGATTCGAGTCGCGTGGCGATCGCAACGCCGACGGGCGCAGAATTCCGCAACAAGTATTATTAAACAATATATATGTCATTTTATACCATTGATAATTATCATTCAGGTTTTTCCCACTCGACTGTACCCCGACATAAGCTCCACTTCGAATGACATAAACCAGTAGAATTTAGTTGACAACAACTGTACCAATTCGATAAGAAAAGAAAGTTCCGGAGACCATAGAGCGCATTAAAATTAACAGGGCAACAGCCTACTTTAAAGTGATCCAAAAAAAAGCCGGATCAGATTCGTGTACATATTCATATCTTGATCGATTTTAGCTGGCCGGAATCAATTTCAGTGTACATATTCATATCAGTAGAAATTTAGCTGATTCTGAAACTGTTAATCAGCAGTCGATCGGAAATGGATTTGTGATTTTCACGGTAGTAAAAGAATACGAACATTAAAGCCTGTACACGCCACTATGCGGAGACACCGAGGACCTAATATTTCACAACAAACTAAAACTCACAAAATTGAAAGATATATTAAAATAAACATTTATTATAATAATCAATTAATATACATTATTATCCTCAGATTATAATGAAAATGTTCTGTACAGCTATAGTTTGTTCATCAAACTGGAGATCTGCGCATACATCCACGATCTATGTTCTAAATGAAAGTGCAGTAAGAATAATAAATAAACAGCACCGAGCGGGAGAGTGTAAGTAATCTCTCCAAAGCTCTCGGAAAGCACTTAAAAAATGCTCACGATCGGTTGATTGTGAACAGATATACGGACGGACGGACATCGAAGACGGTTTTATTAGGTCATCATGAAGTAACAAAGCTTAATATTACGCATGCAGAAATAGAGATATGAAATACATCAAGTGAGTTTATTAAATGTCTAAATAGATATAGCTATTGACAGCTCAAAACATGAGTAAATTTACTATGGCGTATAGTGATTAATAATAACATACTCTAGCAAAAGGTTGACGAACTCATCTTAGTGAGGTCCTCTCTAAAAAATGGAGGAAACATTTTAATTTCTTTTTTATGTGCAATAAATTCTCCCATTATATGCAAATGGAGAACGAACTGTTTAACTACAAATCATACAAAACGAAAATTTTGAGGGGCACTCTTAAGGAAGACAATAAATATCATTACTATATATGTCAACGCTTGTTTCATTTCATGCAAGTAACAAAAATCTGATGGTGGAAGCAAAGAAAGAGAGTCATGCCGAAATAAATTAATATATAAGATATAAGACCTGGGGTATCCTGGTATTTCCCTGTTTTAAATTAAATACAGTTGGGGTTCCTGTGTTACAATACTGTTTTAATCCTGTTTATTAATTATAACGAGTTAGGGGTTCTGGTGTTACCTGTTTTAAATCTGTATTTAATAATTATATAACTGTGCTGTATGGGGATGGAGTGCATGTAGGGCGTGAGAGTGCTTATGATAAAAATCCACAGTGTTAAGGGTTCCATATATCGTAGTCACTCGGCGACCGCTTAGAGGCTCTTAGTAAGTAGTACATCCGAGCAACGCAATAAAGCAGAGTATAACTATAACTCTCACTCTCCGTGTCCTCATAGCCACATCGGACACTAAATTGGCGAACGATGGATTGGAGATGCAGAATCCCGTCATGGCAAGTGCCTGCTTTCATCGCGATGAACTTTGAGTTGTTTTCCAGAGCAATTGGATTAGGAGGCGCACATGGTGCCGGAGAAAATCAATTGCAGCTGGCAGGCGTAAACCGAGTGTTGATCCACCTGGCAAGGAGACCCGGGGAGCGACACGCGGTTTTCGTACGCGCGGATAGGTGAACATCTCAGCCGTCCCGCCATTGCAAATTTCATAGTCGGGTGTAACGCAGGCCAGGCTCAAAGATCGTTTTATTATCTGGAATTGCAAGATCGAAAATGGATTTCGGCGATACTAACGACAGAAGTACAGAGGACATTAACGCTTAACTCAGCAGTCGAAAACGGCGTCGAGCCGTCGAACAGACTCTCAGGGATGTCCGAGACCATCGCCCGCAAGAGCATGACAGGATGATCCCGAGGTCCACAGCGAATTGTCCCGAGCAGAGCACCAAAGGCTGCATGCACGAACCTTACAAGTGCGGCGGAGCCGGGGCCCAAGACGTCGCAAGCGACGCCGTGCGCGCGGCGGCGAGAGTAGACACACGGGGTGTGAAGAGTAAACACCAATGCGGACGGGTGTGGCCCGTATAAAAGAACACACGTGTGACTTTACAATTATCACAAGGATGGGACATCTGAAGTGTGTGTGTCGAGGGCGTGATGGCCACCCGTTAAGGTCATGGAAGCGAGGCAATGCGGGACGACCCCAGCCGACCTAGGAGCGGCGACCTTGCAGCCTGGGCAAAAATGAACCCTAAGAAGAGAGATGTTTTTGGTAATACCACAGCTGTGGTCGGAAGTGCCAACCTGTCCAGGAGATCGAACTGCAGCCCAGAAACTTTTTCAGCAAGAACCGACGCTCTCTGCAGAGCATGGTGAATGAATGAATGAAGATGAGACAGTGTTGAAAGAAATTGCAAATGAAAATGAAACATCCAAACTCATGTTTTTTGTTTTTTTTGTATACCTTGCGCGAGGCTTCGTATGAGGACGCTAACACACAACGCACACGGAACGAGGCTGCAGATGACACCGAGAAGTGATGGGGCGGGAGAGTGGCGCGGAGATTTGTAATTTGCGAGGTATCATGACACGGTGTAGACACAAGGACACCAATGAGACGAGTGGCACATGTTCTGAAGAGTGGAGACAAGAACGCTAGAGAGTACATGTGTGTACCGAGGAGTGAGGCGATATACGGGGAAGGAGAGAAGCAGGACCATTTGAACAGGTCACGTATCAGGATGGAAAGCAGGGGAATTTGAAGAGAAGTGGGCTTGGGTCGGAACAGACCGCATTATGCTGTGGGCGGCTGCGATAGGACAAAGATCCGGAAAAGACGTTAAATCAGTGTCTGGAAGAAAACCTCATTACAGGCTGTACACGTACGAGCGCGAGAGCAAAGAGAACGCAGTGTCCGGGATGTGAGCAGAGACGTGTTCTAGTAATACTAAGGTCCGTATAGAACCAGCACTGTTAGTCGCAAAGCCTGGCAGGAGACTTAACCTGTATGAAAAGCAATGATGGTAGTGCGGAAGGGAGTAATGAGTTCGACAAGGCCGCGCGGCTCACAATATGACGCGGGAGTGAAAGGTGAAAGGTGAGCAGTGAAGCGCTGAGATTCCGTGATATTCGCTTATGGTCTAGCTATGATCTTGACCCTGGGAGCACAGGCCAGAGTTGTTCTAGGCCGACCTTCTGGGTGAGAGTCGCCCTGAAAGCGAAATGTTGGTCGAAAGCCGATTAGAGAGACAATCGAGCTCAGATGTGGAAGAAGCGTAGTGCGCGAGGGAGGCAAAGCAGCGATGTTGTAGGAGTGAGACGGCAAAGAAGGACAGAATGGTAACAACCTCCAAGGGCATGCACACGCAAACAACAGCAGTCACGTGGCGAGAGGTGCCCTTGCCCAGGCCAGAGCGATGACTGCACAGCCATCCTTTCATTCCGCTAACGCGAGGAGAGATTCAAGATGCACCTTGAGGAAATACAGCTTTCAAACCTACTAATGGGAATAGCCCTGGGTTCTCGACATGTTTCCCTTTGGGAAAATTCCAGAGCAGCCATTAGGACTCTAGAGAGTAAGAAAGGTGGAGAGCACAGATCAGGACTCTAACAGCCTCTCAGGGAGAGAGAGGAAAGCAGAGCGCTAGTCCATAAGTTTGACCAGATAAATGCCGATGCACGGACACTTACGGACAACTGAGACTGCTCGTATTTAGAGTATAAATCACATTGAAAAGGGCACATCCACGCGGGTCCGACAGGCTCCCATAATTCCTGGACAATGTTGCAAGTCAGGAAGTACGGAGGGACTTTGAGCCGAATACTGCAGCTGGAGGCGAGAATACAACACCACATATACAAAAAAAACATTAATTGGTGACGCGGTCTATTTGCGGAGATGTCAAGCAGAGCGGAGCCTGGGGTCTAATGATCATATGGAGCGTTTTCGCACAGAGTAAAAGGCTCTGCGTAACGGTTGAGTATAACGTTGAGCGTCGAGTCCCAGAAGCTTGCCGAGAATGTAGAACGAATCAAATCTCTCGCCAAGGAAGGCTACGTTAGCATGGCAGAGACGTGCCAGTGGCAGAGGTGGAGTGCGCGTGGCGAGAGGTTTAAAAACGTGCTGCGACTCGGTACCTGCGAAGAGACGGAGTTATGCAATGGAGAGTAGAAGCATGGATGTTGTCCGCGAGTCATCGGCCACGGAGGACACATAGTCTAGCCAACGAGATCAGGGTAGGACACATACACCAGTTTTGTTGAATTTATCCCGATCTGCATGAGCGACACGACAAGATCTGCGCTGCTTGCGCCATATCGTGTTAAGGTCTGAGGCGTATTGACCTCTATGAGTTCTTATCTGGACTAGAGGGTTAGGAAGATAACATTCATGTCGCAAAAAGAATGGTATCTCCACAGTCTACCGGATGTACCGGTCCCTCAGCATTGAAGGCATTCGGTGCAAGAGATCATTGCAATGTGTTCGGGAAATCTGAGTATATAAGCACCGGAAAGAAGGAATTATCAGGCAACCGCACACGCTACGATATTGAAGGAACTGTCCATGCACTCTGGACAGGAAGAGGGATGAAAGATATCACGCCCAGTGTTCACGCTTGCGCGAGGACGCATGTTTGCCACCGCTCGGCGCGATGCAGGCACCCGGAAGAGAAGTCGCGTGAGTTGATCAGAGCCATAGTGTGGAGAGATGCCGAGATAGCTTTGGATACCCCAGCAGTCGGTGAGAAGTGACGAGCTTCTGGTGAGTCGAAGTAGGAGCGTGCGCGAAGGGCGCAGGGTAGCCAGACTGTTGTTACACACACCGGTATGATGAATGTCCAGCGAAAGTGATAGCGCGTAGTTTCAGATGAGCTTACGAGTGTATGGTTCCACATGTCTACATAGAGAGACCCACCTATGCGCGAAGGACCGTCCATTAATTCGCACATTGATGAGGATATTAGGCGCACCACCTACAGCGATTATTCTACCGCTATGACCTTGCACGTGTATACGGGAGAGTGTACATGCTCTGGTATCTGGGATCTGAAACCACAGACTCTGACTGAGAGAATTCGGAAATTCAGAGGCGCGATGAGGGAGTAATGGGTAGGGAGGACGTTTCATAGCGTATCTCTCTGATAGCGCGACCTGCACTCTAGTGGTATTTCGTCATATACCCATTGCTGATGAATTGAGGAGGAAGGCTGATTGGTCCGTCTGCACTCCGTTGCAGGGATCTGGTTTTTTGGACACCTTTTTTATGCAGGGCAGTGATGTTTGCAGATTTCCCAAGCAGATGGCAGATGAAACCTTGAGCAAATGGAAAGACCGCCGCGGGCTGAATCAGCGACACAAATATAGTAAGAGAGGTGAGTAGGTGATAGTACATAATAGTAAGCAGAATAGAGCAGTATGAGCTATGTAAATAGGACACTATATATATATTATTATCGTTGTAGCGGTGTGGCAAATATCGTCGCATAGTCTATCCATTGCAGAGGGTCCGTAGGTGAGATAGTTGTTTAAGTCACAAGAATCTGAGAGTCTGAGGATTAGGTTCCTCTAAGAGCAAACGCATAGTCTTAATGCAGTCGGCGAACTTAATGTGTATTTACATGGAAGATACACAGGACAACAGAGCTGCCCAGGGAACATCGACGTATTGGAGAGTATGCGCACCTGGGTTTTCACAGTTTTTCTATTGTGTATTTGGGAGAAACACGAGACGTGAGAATCCGGTTTCTCGGCGCGCAGCACACACACAACACAATTTGCTGCAGAGAGCACAGAGAATTCAGCGCCACATCAGAAATTGCTAACAACGCGTGCCTCGTATCCATGCACCCAGCTCTACAGAGCAACCAGCGGAAACAATCTTTTGACAGCGCATAAGGGAGGGGATGGAGGGGGAACATACAGAAGAAACAGATTTGCTTAAAACGCCACAGGATTTTGAGGAAGGTTCCCACGGCTGACGAAAGCAGCGCATCTTGAGAGTTCTCCAGCACCATTCGACTACGTGACAGAAGTATTCACACTGTTGCGTTGAGAAGCATCGCTGCAAACCTGACAGGAGGGTAAGATACAAAGAAGCAACGTCGATTCCGACAAGGCACCGGTTTTTGGGTCGTGCGGAGAGGAACTGTGATCCCATTGCCTGCTTCTTCATTTTCGCGGCGCTGCTCATTGCTTTCCCCTTCATGGACGGCCAGAGGAGGCAAGTACGATGTATTTTCACGTCGGCCCACCAACGCATGGCGGCCGGGGAGGGGAGACGAGACGATGAGGGGCGGAGCCACAGCCCCTTTTTTCTCGAGCGCCTCGAACGTGGTGGTCGAAGAGCCTAAAAAGGTTGGGCGCGAAGAGGGACAAGACAGGAGGGCAAGGGGTCAGGGACATGACCAGACCAGAGAGTGAGTATAAAAAGAGTCTGTGCATGAGGGAGGAGGTCGAGCAGGCTGTTGCGTTCTGAAATGCACACTTCCTCAAGCCCATGGAATGATTTGAATTTGGTTTTCGTAGGATATGCTCGCTGTAGTAGACAGCTGCATTCTCTTTATTCTACGTCCACGTTGCTGTATCGTCGGCGTCCTTGCTTTGCATTATCCTCTGCCTCCAGTTCGCGTGCTTGCGCGATGCTGAAAATGTCCTAGAGGCGGATCGCGGTTGTAGGGAGTGAGTTCTCTCTGAAGTAATACAGGTCTCCCAGACGAGGGATGTCCACTCCGTTGACGAAGTGCGACGTGGGTCAAGAACCGACACGAGAGATGTCGGAGAGGACGAAGAAGAGGACCGAGCACGGCACCTAAGTAGTGTCCATTCGCCGACACAACGAATTTGTCAAAATCAAAGATCCAGAGGCTCAGATTGGAGAAGCGCACAGGTTATAGAGGATTCGCCACGGCGCGCAGGAGTTGACCGAATTCGGAAGGACCCAGTCACAAATGTCGGAGGAAGGACGTTCCGCGACGGAAACAGCTTGACTGCTGAGGTGCGTTACAACTCAGGGGAAGACTCACGACTGTTACGAGTTAGTTCCTTTTTGGGGAGATCTGTGGTAGCCAACTTGTGTCACAATAGGGACGGCAACTGGCGAGTGGATCCTCGAGCAAAATAATGTAGAAGTCGCACAGCATGAGTTTAAAGGTGATGGCCGGTAAAGGATGTACGTCGGATAGTACAAAGAGATTATGATATAATACTCGATTTGTAAAGTTTTAATGATGAGATATAAATGTGCATTTTGATGATTGTGGCTAAAATATAGATGTTGTGATTTTAGCAAGCCTCTTATGTGTGCATAATCTTTTTTGAGTCAGTGTATATTAACACATGAACACTTCTGTTCAATATGTTGTGTACATTGAATTCACGTGATTTAGCCAAAGTTTACCCCCCATGGATATTATAAAATTAACCGTGGTGTTTTCCACGTATTATTTAATTCTGATGGGGAACCTTGAAACTTCGGCATTTCCAGTTCCTGCTGCTCCGTGGGTCACACGAGGGTCATTGGGGGCTCCAATAAATTCCAACTGGAGAAAAATGTTCCATGTTGTGAGGTCAGCACACAAAATCAATCAGATCGTTCACAAATCCTTCGTCAACGTTTATCAACACAAGCAAGGAAAAGTGAGACAAACACAACTCATCGATCATAATGTAAGGATGCATCAAAGGACACTAAAATACCTTCTGCTTGGAGGGTCCTATGTATGATATCCATATATTGTGTAGGTGATACATAAATCATAGCGGACTGCTTTTCGAGCAGTAAAATAGTAATTTGTCACTCGCGGTGGCCACCGGAGAGATCCGGACGTCGGGCCGCGACGCGGTGGTATAAATAGTAAAATTAAATCCCAGGAACCGAAGTCCGAAGGAGCTCAGACCACCAAGGAGCGAAATAGGTAGCAATCCTGTGTTAAGGCGTGGCGTCCATCGATGATTGACCGTCCGATAAGCCAAGCGAAATTACGAGGAGCGTACCGTCCAACCGATTCCGTTGCGCGCGATCAACGTGCGAGCATCTATCCGCGCAACAGAAGCGCGATCAAGGGACAAAGCACCAGGACTACCAACGACCAGTGTCGACATTCAATATGTAATAAGAGAGGTAATAGGAGGAGAGAGCCAGTCGAGTATTGGAGAACAAACCTCGCGACTTATCCCACGCGAGGGTGGGAGTAATGAATAAAATATACCAGAATAAATGACTATCGAATCGGTGGGGATGCGTAGGGCGATAGTGCCCATGCGCCAGATAAGAACTAGGTAATCTTCCTCCGGCGTTACGTCCGAGAGGTCACGAGGCCAGAAGTTGGAATTCCGTCGGAACTGAGGCGCACGTCGCGAGCGGAGCCAGTGCACATCGTGGGAGGAGAGTCGAACACGATCCTACACGCCCGGCGCCGCACGAATTCGCAACAATATATTAGACCTACACTATAACAGTGATGAAATACCTTGAGTTCTGTGCTTGACAACAAGATTCAAAGTCGAGCAATCCTGTGAAAAGGATTGATAACTAGTAACACTAAATATGCGGGATGATATTGCAGTTGGGTAGTGTTAACCTAAAGTATACAGAGTGTCCATTGAATATTATCGGTTATCAGGTCCAGATTCGCAGATCCGGCCGCATCAGTTGGATACAAAGTAAACTGTCAAGAAAACTCTGGATGTGGAGGGAAACTGCGCTTCCCAATCTGAGTCAACTTTTCTACAAAATCTAACTTGAATTCAGATGAATGCTGTCGATCATCTGGGCAGTATTCAGCGTTTTGACTTTTAGAAAACTTTGAATATATAACCCACCATGAAGCTTAACCCTTAACATTTGAATTTTCCCCGTAAATACATCTCTGCACATGAACGCATGAACTGCAGTATGAAGAAACCATTTGAGCCTCTATCCCATATGTCCACACATGCGGCGCCGCAGAGTCGTCGGCTGTTCTATCGTTCGGCCCAGCCAAGGACATGTCTCTATAAATCATGCGGCACTCGACAATTGGACATATCCATAAATAATCAAACAATTCATAGTTTCACATTGGTAGCAATTTATTACATAGTGTTCTAAACACCGTAGCCAATGCCCACTCAAATACCATTCCAGCGGCCACGACATTTCTATCTTCCATGAGTGCAACGCTGCTTATACAGAAGGCCACACTGAACTACACAAAGCTGGTCAGCATTGTAGAAGTAGCACAAGTGGTAATATTTGGCCATAGCAGAACATTTACTAATTGCATTTTAGCTGGCTCTTCGAATCCAAACTAGTCCCTTAAAATGCTGGAAATGTATTTTTAACCAAGCCCCCGTGCTCTCCCTGCCTTCGTTCGGCTGGCAAGCTGCATGTCCTTGGGTATAACTGGTCTTGCTTGATCTGCTTTACATCCTACATTCCACAGCCCACCTCCCACAGTTAGTTCTGGGACAGCGAAGGCTTTATCAACAGGTGTCAGGGATGATTAGCAGCTTAAGGGTGGGAGGGCTTGAATTGTATGTGCAAAGATCGCTGTTTTGCAAGATCGGGGTCTGTCTCAAGGGCCCGAGGGAGGGAGAAAAGGAGCCCACTGCCACATTTATTTCTTTATTATTCCTTTGTTTCTTGGTCCACATTTTAGTCCACACCCCGGTTCCCCTTTAAAACTCCGCCTAGGGATAGAAGATATATAAGTGTGTGCTTTTAGTATGAACTTTGATGTGATGTGATTTGGAGCCCCACCGTTGTTGGTTGTGGTCGTTGCGTCGCATCCCGCATGCGTAGTGCCATCTTCTGAAATAAATCGTATTATTCGAGAACCCTCATTCGACTCTGTCATCACTCGGCCGGGTGAAAGAGTCACGACAAGCATGCCACGGATGGCGCCCCTGCCATGTTAGGCACCAAGAAGGGCCTGCAGGGTCACACCATGGACGAGTTGAGCCGTCACGGCTGCCCGCACGACCTCATCTGGTGCCACTGCATCATCCACCAAGAAAACCTTTGCAGCAAGACCCTGGGCTTCAAGGACGTCATGAGCAAGGTCATTGGCAATGTCAACTACATTCGTGCGCATGCTCTCAACCACCGTCAGTTCAAGGAAGCTTGATGCAAACTACGGGGATGTCCTGTATTCTCGGCCGTGAGGTGGCTGGCAGGGGCCGCACTTTGAAGCGCTTCTTTGAGCTGAAGGACGAGCTGGCCATGTTCCTGGGAATGAAGGGCCAGCCAGTCGGTCACTTCTCAGACTCCCAGTGGCTGGATGACCTTGCCTT
>CM068960.1:114454012-114464383 GCA_035128595.1 Eptatretus atami
TCCTGACGCTTGCAATTCTTCGTTTTGCTCTTATTTGTCGTTTTTTATTCTTGACTATGACCGACGGATATATTCGGCACCACGAAAGTGGTACTTGCAAACGCGACAAAAAGAAGAGGCGTAAAACAGAAACAAAAAGACTGTCTGGATTCATCTTGAAATTTTTTCATCTCACCAGAGTCGAGATGAGCAAACGGAATGTGCGCATGCAGAGTCTTCTGATGTCAATGTCGAGGGTCAAGTAATCTCGTACTGCATCACATTCGAAAGCTGATGATACCAATACATCGCATCAAGCAACGAGAGAAGCATTGGAACAACTGCAGCCAGTTGCTGCGGCTCGTAGTTTCAATCCTGATCCTGCTGAATGGACTCTTTCCCAGAACTCGTGGATAATTTCATCCAGAATCCTCCCTGCCAAGATAAGGAACGCAGATTTTTCGTATACGGCCCGAGTGTAATCCAGATAAAAACACGGTATTTTCGGCGCAAAACTTTCAGCGGAAACTCACAAACTGTGAACAGGGACTGGATGCTGTTTTGTCCATCAAACGGTAAACTTTACTGCTCCGTGTGCAAATCCTATGTCCCGACGGCGATGATCACGAAAGCCATCACAGTAATTTTCGAATCGGATTCAATGATTGGAGAATGCCTCTGCCACATCTAGCGTCGCACGAGCGTGGGACTGCCCATATTCTCGCAATCAAAAAGTCGCTCAAAATGAAGGTGACAGCAGGATTTCACACATCATTTGAACAGTGGTACCTCCACGAGGAAGCTTACTGGACTAATGTCCTGAAGCGAATTGTCGCTGTAATATCGTTCCTCGCCGAAAGAGGGCTTCCGTTCCGGGGCACGACTGAGCAGCTGGGTTGTGCTAACAATGGAAACTATCTTGGTTGTCTTGAACTAGTCTCAAAATTCGATCCATTTCTCGCCCAGCATCTTGAAGTGTATGCGAACAAAGGAAAGGGAAGTATACTCTACCTGTCATCAACATATATGCGACGAGTTTATCCTACTACTGGCCGAAAAAGTGAAATCTACCATCGTGCGGAGAATAAAAGATGCTAAATATTATGGTGGTTTCCATCGATTCGACGCCAGACGTTTCGATATACGATCAGTTGACTGTAATATTTCGATATGTGATGCAAGATGGTAGCGCCGTCGAAAGGTTTCTACAGTACGTCGTCATTGAGCATCACGATGGTGAATATCTGTTTGGAAAATTGCAAGAGGTACTGGAAGCCAATGGGATTGATCTCATGGATTGTCGAGGGCAGTCATACGACAATGCACGCAACATGTCCGGTGTCTATTCAGGCGGTACAAGCAAGAGTCTGTAAAATTAATCCATTGGCTCAGTGGGTACCATGTGCTGTGCACAGTTTGAATCTGGTAGGAGTCGCTGCCGCAGAGAGTTGCTTGGAAGCCGTCAAATACTTTGGAATTATTCAAGCCGTGTATAACTTTATGTCAGCATCTCCCCAAAGATGGGCCATTTTAAATAAGTCACTCGATGAACGTGTCATCAAACTCAAATGTTTGGCCGAGTCTGATACGAGGTGGTCAGCTCGCGCGGACGCTTGTAAAGCGTTTTCCGCAAACTACAAGGACATAAAGAAGGCGCTAATGAAGATAGCCGAGTGCCCTAAAGACACTCCGTCAGTGAGACTGGAAGCCAAAGCATTGGCTGAAAGATGGAACTGACCGAAACAGCAATCATGTGCGCTGTCTGGTCTGATCTACTTGGCAACATTGATCGAGTAAACAGATGTCTCCAACAACCTGGAATAGATGTCGGAGCGGTTATGCAGCATTATGATGCCCTCTATGAATACATAGTCGCTTCGAAATGATGAAAGATTTGATGCATTTCAGGACCGCGCCAAAAAGATGGTTGAGTCCATCATTTACGCTGATGATAATCGTCGGGTCAAGAGCGAAAGAAGGCCTTCGATGAAAATGACGAGGAAGAAGAAACCCCAAAATCTGGCAGGGAGAAGTTCAGAGTTGAGACGTACTTCTCCATACTCGATTGCCTTCTGACAGAAATCCATAGAGAAGAGAGAGCTATCAGAAAATCACGGATCTGTTTGGATTCATCCCCACGGCCAACAGCCTCAACCATGATACACTCTCTCGCAGAGTGGAGAAACTGGTTTCAGCGTACCCTGCTGACGTTGAAATGGACATAGTTCAGGAAAAGAACTTTGCCTGAAATACTCCAAGTTCGTCGATGCATCGGACATGCTCAAGTACATTATTCACAACAATTTGACACAGACATTCCCCAATATTTTTGTTGCCCTCCGAATATATTGTTCGATGTTTGCTACGAGCTGCGAGGGTGAACGCTCCTTCAGCACACTAAAGCGCGTGAAAAATTGTCTTCGGTCGACCGTGGGCAGTGTGGGTGCGCGTGTCACACTCGCTCTGCTTTGTGTTGAATCCGAGCTGATGAAGCAAATCGATTTCTCCGAAGTGATCGCTCGTGTTTGCCAACCAAAAGGCGAAAAGAAGGTGTTTCAGCAGCGGTGGAAATTGAATATACATACATTCCTCCGAATTTGTTTTCTGTATCGTTTGTTTCTCAATTTCGAAGCTGAATTGGATTTTACAGGCACTTGTATATTGAAAGTCGGACAAATCGCCATTTACCGCAGTCGTTCCATTAAATTTCATGTTCAAAATCGTCGTTTTGGTCACTCTTGAATTTGGCCTACGAAAATCTCAAGGGCCTTGGCCTATGAAGACCTTAATCTGGCCTGTCCAGTGGTGGGGAAAAGAGGAATGAAAGAGTGAAGGTGAGCAGTGATTCTTGATTTGGTAGTTTCACCAGAAGGGTTGTTGGTGGACCTTGAGCGCCCTGCGAAATATGGGGGGGGGACAGTCACAGACAGAGTGTGGTGGTGGGGGAGGGGGGGGACAGATCACAGACAGTGTGGGTGGTGGGGGGGGGGGTTGCGAGACCGCAGAGGAGATGGTAGAAAGACCACGACCTGCCTGTGGTGAGAGAGTGAGAAGACCCAAAGACTGGATCATCACTGCAAATACTGATGATCCTAAATGCCTTGGTCTCCACAGCATGAAGCTGAGAAAGGTGAGAGGCAGGAGCACCAGCCCAGAAGGGAGAGCAGTACTCCACCAGGCTTCTGATTAAAGCTTTGTATGTGGTCTATAGCTCAGATGTGCCAAGGAAGGACTTTGCATGATGGAGGATTCCGAGTGGGTGACTGGCTTTGGAGGCCAGCTTGGAAATGTGTCTTTCCCAGGAAAAATCTTGGCAGATAGTGAGACCCAGAAGCTTGAATGAAAGGACTTCTTCAAGTCGATTGTTGAGAACGTAGATGGGTGGGAGGTGTTGGGGGGAGGGGGTTTCCAGACGGTCCTTTCAGAGAGACAGTGAGAGTGTGAGATTTTTCAGGACTGAAAGACATGTTCCAATTGCTGGACCAGCTTGTTATTTTACCCAGATCTGCAGAGGGTGAAGAAGCTGCTGCTTGCTGATCTGAGGGATGACAGATGGTACGGCAGAGGGTGCAGTCATCAGCAAAGAGATAGAGGATTTTCCAGAGGTTCAGAGAGATCATTGATGAAAAACAGAAAAAAACACAGGGCCCAGAACACTGCCTTAAGGAACTCCAGCCTGGAGAGGATGAGAGAGCTCCATTAAGAGCCATGTGTTGCCTCTGTCAGGAGAGGAAGTCTGTGAGCCATGAGGAGATGGCCTTGGTACCACAGAAGAGAGTTTGATGAGCAGGGCAGGGTGCCAGACCGGATCAAAGTCACGTGATATATCTCGGAGATGGCTCTGATTTATTGTCTGGCATTGAGACCTCCATCCATTGTTTGGAAGAGCAGAAGCAGCAGGTGACCTGGTCTGAAACCAAATTGATGATCGGAAATCAAGCCATTGGAGAAGAGGAAGGATTTAATGTCGTAAGCGATGATGGATTTCATGACTTTGCTGATGATTTGGAGAAGGCTGATTGGTTTGTAGTTTCAGGGATCTGTTTTTGCACCGTTTTTATGCAAAGCGGTAATGTTTGTTGATTTCCAAGCATATGACAGATGACCTTGAGTAAATGACAGGGTGAATAGAACAGAGAGAGGGCGAGCAAGAGCAGCAGAGCAGGTTTTTAGGACACGTGGGCTGATGCCGTCTGGACCGGTTGCAGAATCTGAGTCGAGGTTTGACAGCACGCTCTCCACCTTGTCAGGAGAAAGGGACAGAGTCCAGGAACAGCTGGGTGTGACTGGGTAAGGTGGGTACAGAAAGTGATGGGTTTGGGACATAACATTTAGAAGTACACACGGAGTTTAAACATTCAGCCTTCTCATGTGCAGTATCAGCTGTGCGGCCATTTTTTTTTTTTATATAACTATCTCATTCGGTTTGAATATTATATTTGTTTCTGTATAAAGGTATTTGGGTAGCATATATAGTGATTGATGATGTATTGAAATGGAACAGGAATTCCGAAGTGTTGGCCAGTAAAGCAAACTGAAGAATGTACTTTGAAAGGAAATTGAAGGTGTTTCATGTTCTAAATGGCATGTTGGTTCTTTAAAAAAAAATGGTCCGATTTTAAGTAGTCTCACTTTCAGTTTCATTTATACTCGAGGGCCCCCAAAAGGAAGTAACTTGTCAAAAGAAAATGTAAAGAAGCCAAAAAGATTCAGGAAGATTGCATGCGTAATTCAGACAAACCTCCCCTCAATACGTGACTTTGAAAATGACGTAATCCACCCCAGAATGGTGTGTACGTGCAGAAACCCCAGGAAATGGCAATCTTCAGGGCACCGTAAAGTATATTGTGTGTGGGAGATCATGATTGTTACCTGAAATGGCTGACAAAACTTCTAAAAAAGCAGAAAATACTTGTAAAGGTACCTGAGAGAAAGGGTTGTACCTCTGCAGAACGAAAGATCTTGGAGAAACGTTCTCAGCTCGCCGAACAAGCACCTGTTTGAGTAGAAGCTCCCGATAAGTGTGCTTCATTGCAAGCCGAGGTTGGGCATGTGTTAACAACCCCCCCCCAAACGGATTGCTACCAGTGAATTGACTGTCTATCTGGCTAGGCCTTCTGAACATGATGGGAAGGACATATCTGGGGCTTGTGATTGTGCCGGGTAAGTTTAAAATGATGCTATTTACTATCAATCATGTTGGGAGGGGTAGGGGGAGCTACTGGAGTTGAGGTGTCAAAAATAATTTTTTATTTGGTTCCGAGGCCACAAGGGAAATTGTACAGATTTTTGCATCTATTGCTAAAGGGAGAAGCGTCCGCCATGTGTGTTTGTGTGTTTTTTTTTCTCCACTGTGACAGATACCTTGTATTATCAGGAAATGATAGGAATCGACTCCTATCATCCACAGATACTGTTATTCTCATATTTCTGATATTTTTGAGTCCAATTTGCATCAGGAACAAGACAATTGTGATTAGCCATTTTGAAATTGCCACTCGTTTAAATGCTGAAAATTATGTTGAAAAGACTGTTAGAATTACACCTTTCATTGCTAGTAACAGCAGGTTAACCAAGAGATTGGTCAGTCATTCTGTGTATTTCATCGGGGTTGCGGTGACCTCCTCAGATTTTTCTGAAAAAATTCTCAAAGCTACCTTAACATATATGAGGAAGGTTTGCCAAGTTATAGCTCAAAATTCCAAGTAGTGTCTGAGATATGGCCCTACAAACACCCTAGGGGTGTTTCAATTCTGGCAGTCATGAGTTGCAGATTTGTATCTGAAGCATTTTGGAGGGCTCTAATTCCAGTTTTACAAACAGAGTTCTGAAATATTCACACAAATGGTGTCTATTAGTGAGGCTTTCAGAATCTGACAACAAAAATGTTCTACTTAAAATTATTTTAAGATAAGTACTCTCAAAAGTAGTGATTTGTAACATGCAGTCAAAAAAATTGGAGTTTTCAAATTGCTGCCAACAGTCAGTTTATTCATCATGAAGAATTTTGTTGCTGATTTACATAATCTAGTGACGGATCATTTAACACAGAAAACTGAAACCTTTGGACAAAATCTTGGGTGCTGTAGGTGTCTGAACTTTGCTCCACACTCAACGACATGAAATTTACCCGGTTTTACCCAAATGATCACATGTTGACAGTTACACGGCTCTTTTAAATTTATGTCACTTAAAGACACATACATAGGCAAACTGTGGTAGAAATTCAAGATTTTTCTCAATCCTTCTATTTTTTAAACGATTTTTTTATATAGGCCCACTATTTAAAAATAAACATGTTCGATGAAAGATGTAGAATAAAAGCAATAGGTTGCTTTTGAAGTGGAAGCCATGTCAAACATTCTTAATTTGGCACCACAATGATCAATTTTATTGTTTTTTGGTCAGAACAAGTATGTGGTTACTTTAATTGGCTCATTTTTTTTTTAAGGATATTTTAGTTTAAGGCGCCGCCAATCTCAACTACAAATTAAGACACATAATGTATCATAATATTCCCATTATAAATATTAATTTGCATATCTAATTGTTTATATCCTTAGTGTACATTGTACCAAGTCTACATATTTGTAAATGTAGACAATTCTGATTCAACTTTTTTTTTTCATAATTTCATATCAAATTGTTTGGACAATGTACCTGTCCATTGTACAACGTGAACAGTGATTAGTTTTATAATTGCCAGGATATAATAAAAATGTAACAATGAGCATTGGCAGTTACTACAGTGTTGTATTAGGTTAAAGCCTAAATAAGATAGAGTTGTGCTTCATGCAACTTTGGAAATGATTTTGTGTACACTTCTTTAAGCTTTTATTAAACTGATTTATATATTGTTAGATTCCACTTAAGTCATACTTCCTTACAATGTCTTTATTTTTTCTATAGTTTGTTAGTAAAAAAATTTTTTTAAAAAGTAGCTTTTGGGACTGAATCATTAGAAATTGATGCATTTTTTTGTAAATTTACTTCAAAAACTTCAACCCCCACATTATATATTTTGCATGAATATAAAGTTTACACAAGTATTTACTTGGTATAATTTGATGTTATGTCAAATTTAATTCTATGATATGAGATTAATATGTAATAAATATTTATTACTTTTATATCACAAAATGCACAATTGTACATTGTGCCTTTTTTCATGATTGAGATAAGTGTTAGCATCTCATTTTTAATTGGAAAATACATTTTTGAGCCAAGTGAATTAACAACAGTTATTCTGACCATGAAACCATCTGCATGCTCATTGTGGTGTCAGCTTAGGAATTCTTGACATGGCTTCCACTTCAAAGCACACCTATTCTTTTATTTCTACATCTTTCATCGAACATGTTTTTAGCAGCGTTTCGCGTAGCGAACGCTGCTCTAAGAACGCTCGGCGTTGTTGTTGTTCTTCTTCTTCTGTAAAGACAAAACCTTTATATTCGGACTCGGCTCTTTATATACACGATCCGGATCTCCTTAAATACTAAGCACTTGTACACATCCTCGCATTGAGGTGCCTTTTGAGAGCGTCTATCATGAACTTTTAAATTATTCGGACATTTGCTTTAAAGTTTCGAAGAGTTCATGTTACTATTTAAAGATTATTCCATTTAATGTATTGTAATTTCGTAAATACATTATTATTTAATAAATACACTATATTCCGTAAATACGTAAATACACTATGACTGGTCTCGCTATTGGCTTAATCAAGGCACGTGACGAAATATCGGAAGTTGTTTTTTTTTTTTTTTAGCCGACAAAACCTTTAGACGCTGCTCTTGACACATTTGTCCTTGTTTTTAATAGTAGGGCCTTTTAAAAATCATTTAAAAATAGAAGTGATGAGAACAACTCTGAATTTTCTACCACAGTTTGCCTATGTAGTGTCTTTAAGTGACAAAAATTTAAAAGAGCTGTGTAACTGTAAACATGGGGAACACTTGGGTAAAACCGGGGTAAATTTCAGTGCCGCTGATCTGGAGCAAAGTTCAGACACCTACAGCACCCAAGATTTTGCTCCAAAAGGTTTCAGTTTTCTTGTGTAAATTATCCAGTCACTAGATTATGTAAATCAGGCAACACAATTATTCATGATGAATAAACTGACTGTTGGCAGCAATTTGAAAACTCCAATTTTTTTGACTGCATGTTACAAATACATACTTTTGAGAGTACTTATCTTAAAAATTATTTTAAGTAGAACATTTTTGATGTCAGATTCTGAAAGCCTCATTATAGACACCATTTGTGTGAATTTTCGAAATCTGTTTGTAAAACTGGAATTTAGAGCCTCCAAAAATGCTTCAGATACAAATCTGCAACTCGCGACTGCCAGGATTGAAACACCCCTCGGGTGTTTGTAGGGCCATATCTCGGACACTACTTGGAATTTTGAGCTATAACTTGGCAAACCTTCCTCATATATGTTAAGGTAGCTTGGAGATTTTTTCAGGAAAATCTGAGGGGTCACCGCAGAATTTCATTTTTTTGGCCGATTGACACGGAATGACCCTGGTGTCAAAGCCACCCAATGCTCGCTTGTTTATACATTTATCGTTTTTAAAAGACGTCTAATAATATTTTTATAAAGCATTGCAGTGAAGTCTGATCCAAATAATGTTAAAGCAATATATGCATTTGTATATTGTATTCAGTAAAAAATAGTGTGGTAGATAAAAACATTAGAAGGAAATAACTTGCACCAAAAACTTTAACATTTTCACGCTCACCCGGGGGTATCGCTATGGCTCTCTGTTCTTCGAACAGGCGAGATAAAAATGGCAGGTGAGCCAAACGGATTCATGATAAAACACACAACAGTCAGGTCAGGTATGAGAGCATGCGCCAGAGCAGCGCGTCGCTGCGTCCACTTTCCGCCGTTACTCCAGGGGCTCCATCTGGCCATCCCCCAGGCAGATGCCTGGCCCATCCCATCTCCTTGAGATGCCGATCAACCTGCTCAACCATGAGGCATGTGGTCGGCCCATTGGCCTCCACTACGAGACTCCCTCGCTGAGAGAATCTTGTTAGCAGGATCAGCGGCAGGAAAAGGAGCCACATGTCCATACAGCCGCAGCTGACGCTCACGAACTATGCAGGTAACAAATGTTATTTGAGTCTCTCTCAGCAACCGCTCATTAGACACAAAGTCCAACCAGCGATAGCCAAGGATTCTCCGAAGACACTGGTACCAAAGAATTAAGTCTCCGTCTCATATCCTTGGTCAGAGTCCAAGTCTCACATCCATAGAGCAAGACTGGAAGCACCAAGGACCGAAGACTCAGACTTTCATCTCCGCACAGGTACCGGCAGCGCACAAACCCCATTATCCAGTGAATCCATGACTCCCCATTCCGACCCAGAAGTCTATTGACCTCTGACTCACACAGCAGAGACATGAATATCACTGAAAGGTAAGTGAATCTCTCCACGACCTCAATCCTCACCACAAACAGGCACAGACGGACAGCAGCACTCAAGATGTCATTGAAAGCCTGGATTCTAGTTTTGACCAGGAACCCGTAATCCCAGTGGCTCCGACTCCTCATTCAGCACCTCGAGGGCCCCAAAAGGACATCCAGAGTCTCCGCAAAGATGACTGCATCATCTGCGAAATCAAGGTCAGAGATCTTGACATTCCAAACGAGCACTCGCAGCTTGATCTCCCCGACATCCTCCCTAGAATCCAGTTATACAAGTGCTGAAAAGTGTGGGGCCAGTACACACCCTAACAAACTCCAGTAACAACTGAAATACGTCAGATGGTACCACAATCATTCACAGCACTCTCAGTACAGAGTAGAGTTCAGACTACAGATCGATCAGTTGGTGGCACCCCACGAAGACCAAGAATCCTCCAGAGGGCATCCCGACTCACTGAATCAAACGCCTTACAGAGATCAACATAAGCTGCAACAGCCCTGCCGAAACTCTCGTCTGCGTCTGGTGAGGACCCGAAGAGCAAGGATATGGTCAATCGTTGACCTCTTTGTGTAAAGCCTGACTGATCTGGACCCTGGTGCTCAAGCAGAGGGTGGACCCCATCAAGAATTCTCCGAGCAAAGACCTTGCCCGGCACTGAGAACACCGTCACTCCTCGGTAGTTGTTGCAGTCTGACAATCACCTTCCCTTTCCAGAGAGGGACAACAAAGCCCTCTTCCAGTCAGTTGGGATGATGCCTGTGTTCCAGGCAGAGACACAGAACTGCATGCAACGACACGAGTGCAGCATTTCTACAAGCCCTTAAGAAGTTCAGCATTGATGCCACAGATCCTTGGAGCTTTAGCCCATTTCAACCGGTTCAGCGCAGCCTGTTTCTTCAAGTGAAGGTGGACCACAGTTGATTGGAGGGTCAGCAACAGTTATTGTAACACCCC
>CM068960.1:114469800-114483782 GCA_035128595.1 Eptatretus atami
AAAAATTGACATCTACTGGCAATTAAACATCAAAAATCTTTACAACTGATGATTGCAATGGATCGGGGATCATGCTGTGTATCTACAGGAATATACAATTGCACAGCTGATTGATAATGGTGAACTTGTGCTATTTAATAGTCTAAGAAGACTAATTACATCTTCATTTTTCTACAATATGCCAACTTTAATGCACAAAAGATAGCACAATGCAATATATATTTATGCATGCAACGTAATCATTATGACAAATTTTTCCCTTCATTGCAATACCCAAGATAAGATCATCTGAATTGATTAACGTGGTTAAGCCAAAGCTATATGTCCAAGATGAGCACATGAACAACTGTAGCCAATATAGTTATGTTATCTGCATGGATATGTGATGAAATTTGGGTTTAGGCACCATCTCAGAGGTCCGATTGATGAGTGTAAAGGAATTATGTCCCATAACCCTGACAGTCTACCCTCACTGTGATCCAATCACAAGGATTAGCTGAGTGATAAGCCCTTGTAATTATGTGCAGTCTTCTTCTTCCATATGCAGCACATGGCTGCGAGTAGCATCATTAGTAGGGGGTCGAGGGAGGGGGCTGTTTCCACTCATGCAATACCCACTGTCAGTTAGAGAGAGAATTTGGAATTTGGCCAGGGTGTTCATTATCTCCCGGGGGCGTTCGCTCTCAAAGCAACTGTGCTCATTCATTCATTCATTTTGTCGGCAGCCCGTGTCTCCTGGTTGCATAATTGCTGGGAGCGTGGCTGTGCTGCTGATGCGGTGCCTCTGTAGGTTAGAGCAGGAAATTGTAATTTATCCATGGTGCCAGCGATGGCTCATACACTTCCCAAAGGACACCGTGGGATCTTTAACATTTACTAACTTATGCTGGCAGATGGGATGCCCAGTTTAATTAACATCCATCTGATGGATGGCACACATCGATGAATGACACCCTTCCTGTGAACCACTGGGATGACAGTTTATCGTGGGGTTGGGATTCAATCCCTGGCTAGACAGCTCAAAGAGGAGTGTGCGTACATATAGGCCATTCTGCTAGCCTTATCTGTGCTCATGGAGAAGTCAAATATTTACCCAGGTGTTCTCGAATCTATCCCTTCTGCTGGTGAGTTATGAAGAAATATCTGAAGGTGGGTTCCTCCTCCCCTCCCAGACGAGTGCATCTTGTTCAAAAAAGAGACATTTATCCATTGCTTTAGAACAATGAATCATGCCCAGCCACTCTCTGCGTTCATCGTTTTCATTTGGCATCTCACAAAGAACGTCCAAGAACTGTTCGCAGCTGAACCTGTAATTCCTTGCGCATCACATTCACTTTACTTTTTGTTTCTGCACGGTAAGTTCAGCCAAAAGAAAATACAGGTGAGGCAAGAGTATGCTACAATCTAATATAGTGAACACATAAAGCAAATTCTAGAAAGTAAAATGACGAGGTTAAATCACTCGCCTTATCGAACCCCCATAGCTCGTAGCTAGCATATCTCGATCATTATTATTTCTGATCTTTGTGTTCTAAATTATTTTTGTATTTGTATTCCCAGCCCCTACCACAGCCACGTGCCCTTACATCAGAGCTGGTGGCCACTCGTTTATCAATACTTGGCCAGACGACCGAAGATCTCGCATATGCATTTTTACGCCTCGATTTGAATGCTAGGTAAGCTCTCTGCTGACTACCTAAAGCCATGGCTGTTTGGGTTGTAACATTTTCACTTTGAGTACACCCTATCGCTTTTTCCATTACCCTACAGAGTTGTGGTCAGTTGCATTTACAATTAAAATAGTACTAAAGGCTAGAGATGGGATACAGAACTTGATTCCAAGAGAATAAGGTGTCTGCGAGTAAGGAGTAATCATGCCCAGCAGTTAATAAGGCCCAGTGAGGAATACTGGCACGAGTTCATCACTTTGAAGATAGATGTCGCTGGCATACCGAGTAATTGAGAATTAGCCGGTTTATCAGTGATTAAATGTAGAATTGTATTTCCTGTTGTGAGGGGGAAAGAAGCATAGTGAACATACAACCACCTCAAATGACCTGTGTTACAAATCTCTCCATAGTATATGTCCATGCCTTAATGTAGAAATTCTTGAAAATGGTAACATTCAAGCTAAGAAGTGACTCTCACAAAGTTCTTTATAAAATATAATTACTGTGTGAATGTCGTCGTCGTCACATAGAGGCAAGCGAGTACAGAAACAGGTAGGTTGTGGGTAATAGGTCCTATTCAATAGGGCTGACAAGATGACCTATAGAGGTGCACACACTCACCCCTAAGCTGTCTAACTTGGGATCGAATCCCGACACAGCTATAAACTGACATCCTGGTGCCTCACCGACGGTGATTCATTAATATGTGTACCGTCCTTCGGACGGTGGACGTTAAACGAGAGTCCCATCTGCCAGCATTCGTTGGTGGGTGTTAAAGGTCCCATGGTGTTCTTCATAAAGATTAAGCAAGCCATCGCCGGCACCATGAACCAATTACAAATTCCTGCCCGAACCAGCAGAGGGCATTGCATCAGCGGCACAGTCACGCCCTCAGCCAATGATGCTACCTTGCAGCCTTGTGCTGCACATGAACAGAGGTGCCATCCAATGTTTTAGACATGTTTTTAAAGAAGATGAATAGGATGGAGATGTGCCAATGTAATAAATGCATTGCCTGCATGCATGGAGACTGTCGGGTTGTCCTCGGACATTGATGACTGTTTGTTTGTCCATCGTGTATTCATGGTAAGCCTCTTATTGCACGCTGTAGTACCAGCACTGCTGTCAAGACATGCTTCAGTGTAGTTTATGCAATAGCTCTATGTTTTGGAACGCATAGGACTTGCACATTAATGATTCTGTACATCTGGACTGAAAAGATTACAGGTGGCCGTTATTACCCCAAGCACTCTGGTACAAAGGCCCAGAAAGAGTAATTGGTTTGTACTGTTGTGGGGTGCTTGGGTTGACACCAATTTAGTAGTCCTGGTGCCAGGTATTAGCTGAAGGAATTTTATTCAGCAATTTTAGACCAAACAAATGAATGCAAAAAGAACCCTGCAACATGCAGAGTATAAAAAAACACCATCAGTACAATAATCAATTCTCTTCACACATTAATGACAAGCAAAGTAACATCACCAATATGACAAATCCACTGCCTTGCTCAGGTAGTGATTATCCCCACCTCAGAATGTATTCTCAACCTTGTAGGAATCTCGTAAACTTCGTTTGTCCAAGTTCTCAAACATCAGTTTGAATTTTCTTTGTTCAAAATTAATCTCACCTCCAGATCTCAAATTAAATAACAACAACAGTCTAATTAATTAGTCAAACAGTCAAAAGATTTATCAAACAGATTACTTACTAAAGACACCAAAATTCCAATCCAACCATGGAGTAGGGACAACTACAAAAACTCAAACAAGTCCAAGTCATTTGCATTTTGCCACCGTGAATCAACTTCAACATAATTAATTAACACTTTTATTCATTCCTACCTGAAGTCAACCTCCAAAAAGTTCTCGCTATAAGTGTACAATCTACCCGGTGTCGATATCTCGGTCAGCGTGGGAAGCATCATCCTTGTTAGGCCCAGAGCAGGCCCAACTCTACAGCTCGTATCTGCTGCTTACTCGTTGCAGTCACTGTTCCCCAGCCTTCTTCCCACATCTAACTGGTCCAGTCCTCCAAGGGTAACTCTCGAGAGTGGCTGATCGATCCAGCAGAGTGCCATTCAAGCACTCTCTACCAGGCAGACCTCGTCTGACCGCTCTACCAGGCAGAACAAGATTTTGCTATACTTTGGCCTATTTTGTATTTTCCTGTCAACCACAGCTGCAGTATTGATATCCAGTCATTTTTAAACAAAATTTAGCGATGTAGCACTATGACTAATGAATTTATGGCCGATCATGCATATTTTGCAAAATCTGTATGATGTGCAGACATGTTATTTTGCAAAATATATCATTACTTGCTAAAAAAAAACAAAAATCACAATATAAAGGTTGTCCAGGCTGATTGTGATGGGTAAAGGTCAAAGATAAACCCTGGCTTGGAGGACAGCTTTGTAACATTTCGGTACTCCTCATGCGATTTTAGAGTTCTTTTGAGATTTTCACCGAGACTATTACTTGGTTGCTGTGATTTGTGCATTTGTGTAAAGGGCAAACACATGTAGCAAGAGGTGGTAAAAAGGAGGCTAATAATAATTAGAGTTCATAGAACACGAAACACCTCACACAAGTGTTCAAGTATATACTTTAATTTTTTTTTAAATAATGATTTTAAAGATTGTTGATAAAAAAAATCAGGAAGTTTAGGGCTACTGAAGCAGTCTTGTACATCACCTTCATACACTGTAACAAAACAATGTTGAGTCACAGTTTATGGAGGCTTTATTGATCACCATAGAATGCAGCGTCAATCGACATCGTACATTAGCTACAGTATGTCGGGGACCTTTTGTTCACCCTGACATGATGGCCTCTCACATGCCATACCCTCTCATGCTATATATCAGTCTATTTATACGCCTTTAAACCTCTTTAAACATGATTCTTGGAAGTATTATGAAGGCGATTTGTGTTTTTGTCTTGAAGTATATCATTCAATTTAAATGAATGTTTAGAGAGGTTTAAAGGCGTATAAATAAATAAATTCCGGGTTTTACTGCCATTTTACCCAGTGTCTATTGCATCACCCAATCAAACACGTTACATTAATTATTTGTGCCTGTTGTTTGTGTCCTTTATAACTTCTTAAAAATAGTGAGTTTCCTGTTTGGAATGATTTTCAATTTTGTTTGACTGCCAGACAGGCAAACAGAGTAAAAATATTTTCTCGCTTCTCTCTGCACATGTGTGATCGGGACGAATTCAAAGACAAAGTACGGTGAAATGGCAAACTTGTCTTCCTCTTCATGTTCCAATTACTGTTAAAAATATAACATTCAATTTAAATAAGTTGTTCCTCTATCACAAACTGACGAACATAAATTGGACAGACGGACATGAACCGATTGCTTAACCCCTCTTTTCACTTCTCGTGTACATGATAATAACTAGAACAATGCTCAGTTGAGCGCCTCCCTCCCCAGGCTGAACAGTTTACATTTTGTATCTCACTGACGGGCCGGATCTGCATCCGGACCATTAGTCCTTGTCACACACCAATGTCTAATTGGCTTGTTCTTATCACCTACCCAAGTCATCCACCAAGTTTTGTCATAACTGGGCCACAATGTTTTGAGATATCCTGCTACATATCATTTTGGCCCCATCTCTCAATGGTGAAGAATTCCTTTTTGAATTAAAAATTTTTTTCTCATATCCAGATCTTCAACTAAAATCTAATCAATTCATCCTTGTCACACAACCAACCTGTCCAGAAGGTTTCATCTGAATCCGTCCATAACTATTTGAGATATCCTGCACACTGCCAAACAGACAGGCAAATGAAAAATCACTCGTAGAGTGACAGTTGGCAAAACAGAGCAAAGTATAATGGCATTGAGGAGAGCGCATACCTCTACCAGGCTCTACAGTTTGTTTTGTATCCCACTGATGGGCTGGATATGAAGCAAAATTGAATCGGCTTGTTCTTGTCATCGAACCAACTCATCCACTTAGTTTTGTCATAACTCATCCACAACTATTTGAGATATGATATACTGCATACAGTTTTTGGCCTTATCTCTGAATTTTAGAAATTAGGCCTATGTTGACCTTTTGACCTCAAAAATAATTAGTGTTGAATTCAGTGAGATGATATAAAGATCCTGTTCAAATTTAAAGTCAATCGGATGAAAATTGACAATTTTAGAAATTTGGCCTCTGTTGAAGTCGTGAAACTTTGTCGCTTGACCGTCACAGGGATGGTGCCTACAATCGGCAAAAGTTTCAGAATGATTGACTGAGTGGTTGGGGCTGTAGGCTAGTGGACAAACAAACCAACGGAACAGATCAACATACTTGGCAAAACATTTTTTTTGGCAAGTAACAAACAGAAAGGGGTGAAAACATAACCTCCATCCACCTTCAGTGGCAGAGATAATATTCCGAACAAGAACAATAGCCTCAGCTGGTGGGCATTAGTGTAACACACCTGTCAGCTTGGAACCTAACAATACATGTACATATCAAGTTTAAGGACACAAAAGTTATCTTCACGCAAGAACCATGAGACTTACCACTCAATCAATGCAAGTGACCATAACTGAGAATGCAAATGTGTTAAAACCTTTACAATACAGGAAGAGTATTTAACAAGCCGGTAGGCGACGAGGGATTCGCTAGGATCGAAGCGCTGGATACGATGCTTTTTCATTCTGACCGATCCACCGCCGAAGATTCATTGCCAAGACGTATTGGTTCACATACAATTGTTCCTCTGCCTGGCAAGATTTTTCCTATTGCGTATTTTGCCAACTGGCACTCCTCATAAAAAATGACGGTAAATAGCACCCATTTTTGAAGGACTACCATTTGAAAAAAATCGCGTTTGCTGGTTTGTGCTGTGGAGCCTCGCGTTGCACACACACACACCACACACACACACACACACACACACACACACACACACACACACACACGAAAACCCGATAAACTTCTCTCAATGCTCTTGTTTGACCACACCTCCTGAGCCACACAATATTTTTCATAAGCCACGCCCACTTTCCTACGCCACTCCTACTTTCCTACGCCACTCCCACTTTTCATCAACCACATCCACTTTCCCTAAGCTCCGCCCACTTTCCTAAGCCCCTCATAAAAAATAACGGTAAATAGACACCCGATTTTTGAAGGACTACCATTTGAAAATAAAAACCTCAATCAAAAATCGGCTCAGTAAAATTTCTAAATATCTCGGTGTTTAATTCCGAAGTCTCGTTTCTCTCATTCAAAACTGAAGGACAAGTATTGAAAATACTGTACGCGGTTTTTCGGCCACTGCACAGCAACGGGTGGTTGCTGGCAACGAAATTCAAACGCGCACATTCCCACACATATTGCACATGTTGGCCAAGTTTCATCGAAATCGGTTCGCTGGTTCGTGCTGTGGAGCCTCACGTTGCAGCACACACACACACACACACACACACACACACACACACACACACACACACACACACACACCAGACGGAAAACCCGACAATAGGGATATCTAGCATATATAGTGAATCCAATTAATTGTTTATATAGTGTATGCTTAAGATGTGAAAATGACAACAAATGCAGTATATCTTGTATATGTTGTCTCACCTGTTCCCCAGTAACCTGACAGATATCTCTCTCATTGCTTCATTTCCTCATCTACGCTTTGTGGATATCTCCAGTAATTTTCTGGACTCTCTAACTCCACTTGAAGCATTACCACACCTGCTGTGGCTTCGTGCTGAGTCCTGTGGTCTTCGCTCGGTTATTCTTCAAAACCAGTGGCCTTATCTCCAGTGGCTTAGTTTGGCTCACAACAAGATATCTGCCAGCAATGGCCTCAGTCATCCACATCTGAAAACATTGTTCCTTAATGGTAACCATGACATGTTGGAGTTTTATGTGGTGCTATACAGTACACATTTAGATTGAGAATTGGTGTTTCCCCTCCCGACCCTCCCTCCCTGCCAGAACCCCCGGGGACTACAAAAATATTTTCATGCCTAAAACCTTTTTCCAGCACACCTCAAGTACAGTCACCAAATTTCAACTCATTCCATGCAGCGATTTAGGAGTGCATACAAGTCAAACTCACACATGCCAAATTATATACAGGATGGTATATTTTAAATCACACATTTGTGGAGGGCCTTGTACATACTAAAATTGTTAAGATCCACAGAACTTTAATAAAGTGAAAAGGCGATTTAGAAAGAGCAGGCAGACAGTTATCTTATCCAGTGGTGGACAAAAAGTACCAAAATCTGCAACTATTATCTACAAGTATACTACTACTACTTCTACTTTTAAGCCACAATTGCTCCCACATCCCTGTAGGGGAAGTTTAGCCCAACTCATTCACAGACCAGCTGGTCATACCTGACATTAAACGAATTTAGGCAGGAATTCGTAATTTGGCTAGGATTCCGGCAATAACTTGCCTATCTTTTGCAAGTGATACCGTGGAGTTTTTAACCTCCACCAGCTGATGCTAGTAGATGTGGGACACCGAGCTTACGTCCATCTGAGTGATGGCGCACTTTGTGATGCAATGCACTGCTTGTGAAGCACCAACCCAACAGCTTATAGTCACGCCAAGAATCAAACCCAAGAGACCTATTCGGTTTTATTTTCTACATGACGATAAACTGTCATCCTAGTGTTTCATAAGAATGGTGTGTTGCATCATTAGGTGCACCCTCCTTTAACGAAAATGTTTGGCATGAACCCAAATATTTAGAAACCGAAGATAATTCACAGGAAAAACGGAGCACGAGCAAGAACAAAGCAAGGTGTATGCATGTGTGCATGCAGACATTTGAAATGGTTGCCTCGAAAAACTAACCAGTCAGGTCACATTTTAAACTAGAATGGCACTCGGTAGAGCACGTACCTCTGCCAGGTTGAACAGTTTATGTTTTATATCCCACTGATAGACTGGATCTGCATCCAGACCATTCACCCTCGTCTCACACACCAAAATCGAATCGGCTTGTTCTTGTTGTGTACCCAACTCATCCACCATGTTTTGTCATAATCCGTTCACAACTTTTTTGAAACATCGTATAACTTATCGTTTTTGGTCCTACCTCTCAAATGTGAGGAATCGTTAAAGTTCTCGTATCCAAATCCATATCTTCTCCATAATCTAATCAATTTGTCCTTGTCATTGTCACACACCAATCCTGTCCACCAAGTTTTGGCCAAATCCATTAATTTTTGACATATCATGCTCACAAACAAACAACCAGGGGTGAAAACATAACCTCCATCCACTTTCGGTGGCGGAAGTAAATATAGTTTTGTCTAAAGGCATCTCCCCACAGTATTTTCCTCGATCAGTTAGTTATCCATAGTGTAAGAACACGTAATGGTGACACACACGTCATCGTTCCTCTGGGCCTTCAAACCAAGCCCTGATCCTTCACAAGCTGGCATCACCATAACCTTGTCTATTTTTTTCTCCTTACCGACTCAATAGTACATTTCATCAGAATGACACTCACCGCACATGTTTTCTTTTGTAGAAAATGCATTGGAGACATTATCAGGACTGGAGAATGCTTGCTGCCTTCTTTGGAAGTGCTGGACATCCGGAGAAATTCTCTGATCAGCACAGCAGGGCTTGCGGGTTTGTCCCAACTTACACATCTCTACATGGTATGTGCTTGCCATAATTTGTTGTTAATTCACATCTATTACTAAAAGGAGGTGTGTGTGTGTGTGTGTATGTTTTTGTGTGTTTGTGTGGTGGTGTTTTGTGTGTGTTTGTGTGTTTGTGTGTGTGTGTGTTTGTGGGTGTGTGTGGTGTGTGTGTGGTGTGTGTGTGTGTGTGTGTTACTTCATTCGAAAGGGTTCCTGTTGTCAAAAAATAATAACATTGGGAAACGTTGGTAAGGTACCAGTAATAATCTATTTTCCTGGTTGGAAAGCTAATAATCGATTTATTTGGAACAAAAAATTTGGGTCCGTTTAATCATATGGGTACCCGTTTAAAAGCCTGTGTTGTGCGATTGAGGAAGAAGAAGCGGGAAGAAACCTGCAGGACTGAGAATGGGGCAGGCGGGTCGGGGGCAGGAGAACGGACGGGGTGGGAGTTGGGGGGAGGACTGCACAGGGGCAGGAGAGCTAGAACACAGTGGGTAATGGGTCTTTAGGGAACACCAGTGGGTAAATGGTCTTAAGGGAAACCAGTGGGTTAAAGCGTCTCTTGGGCTGGTCTTAAGGTTTCAAGCATCTTGAGTCTTAAGTGTCTTTGAGGTCTTACAGGTCATTGGGGTGTTAAGGTTTTTCGAAGTCTAAAGGGTCTGTGGGTCTTAAGGCTCTTCGAGGTCTTTTGGCTCTAAGGGATCTTAAAGGGTCTTAAAAGGCTTCCAGGTCTTGGGGGGGGGGGGTTTCAAGAATCTTCAGGATCCTAACCATCTTTGGGGTCCAAAGGGTCTTTGCGGTATTTGGGGTTTTAAAGTGTCTTAATTGTGTTCAGGGAATTCATTGGTCTCAATGGTGTTATGGGTCTTTGGGATCTTATCTCTTGAGCATGTAGAAAGTCTTCTCTCGAGCATGTATTCTAATCTATCAAGCATATAAAAAAGAGGTCTTATGGTTCTTCGGGGTCTTTAAAGGCTGAGGTTATGGATGAAAAATACATTCAGGCCAACCCCCGGGTCGGACTTGGTCTGTGTGCCAAATTTGGTGGTTGTCGGCTTCGTGTTCTTTGCAAAAAACACGAACAGACAGACATCCGATGAATCTTATTTATTAGATAGCGAGTTGAGGCGATACTGGTTTGGGTTTATTTAAGGGTCTTTAGGGTATTTTGGGTAATGAGGGTTTTCAAAAGTCTTACGGGTCTTTGGGGTTTTGAGGGTCTTTCAGGTCTTAAAGGGTCTTCAAGGTGTTCTGGCTCTAAAGGGTCTTTTGGGTCTAATGTGTCTTTGGGGTATTGAGCGTCTTCAAAAGACTTAAGGGTCTTCGGGGTCTGAAGGATCTTGGGGGTCTTAAAGGGTATTTGGGGTTTTAAAGGGTCTTAATGGTGTTTGGGGAATTAAATGGTCTTGAGGGTCTTTGGGGCCTTGGGGGTCTTAAAGGTCTTCAGGGTCTTATCTCCCAAACATGTAATGGTCTTCTCTCAAGCATGCAATCTAATCTCTGAAGCATTTAAAAAGCATTTATGGGGGTCTTCGAGGTCTTCGGAAGTCTTTAAAAGCTGAGGTTGTGGATGAAAATGCCCTGAGGACAATCCCCGGGTCAGACTTGTTTGTCTGTGTGCCAAATTTAGTGATTGTTTGTCCAGCGGTCCTTGCAAAAACACATGAACAGACAGACATCCAATGAATCCTATTTATTAGATAGCTGGGTTAACCATTCCACGAACAGGAAGAATTCACAAATATTGATGCTATATTATTTATTTAATTAGGCTCCAATTTTGTGTGGTCAGGCCAGCGATGCAGTGAGCCAATGGGTGGAAGACACAGCTCGACTCATCGGTGTGCTGGCCTTTGGCCATGTTATATGTCACATAATATGTGTTCACCAATGAGATTGTGTATCAATGAAAAAAAATAGAAAAGTGATCTTTGAAGGCTCAGCGGTTGGATGAAAATACCCTGAGGACAATCCCTGGGTCGGACTTGGACTGTGTGCCAAATTTAGTGGTTGTCGGTCCAGCGGTCCTTGCAAAAAACACGCAGACAGACAGACAGACAGACAGACAGACAGACATCCGATGAATCTTATTAATTCGATTAGATGACTGCAGGAACCATTTGGATTTTAGGAGGATGCGGGAGTTGTACGCAAAAGAAAATATAGTAATACTTCTCCAAGCAGTAGAAAAATATATAAAAGGACACAGAAGGAACAAACAAAGAACAACAACCCCAATCATGAAACCAACAACGACATGCTATAAAAGATGCTTTTTCCTGTATTTTACTTCATTTTACATTGTCTTTGACACTCACAGATAGACAAGCAAAATGTTTGTGACGTACAACATACTGTCTTTTGATTAAATCATTGAACCAATCAGCGAAGCGATGGGGAGGCACCCTGAGTGTTATCTACATATAACACAAGTGTTAAAGTTGTAAATGCATTACTAGTTTTAAAAGTGGAACAAATTTTAACCTCTTGGACTGATATGTTGATTACTCCTGATTCACTAAGAACATATTAAGAAAGATATTTCTTCTTATGATGGGATTAATTATTATACAACTGAAAGACAGTTGTAATAGCATTACTGTGGTTGTGACGGTAATAGCATTAAGGCTTTGAAAAAGCATATTGTCAGTCTACGAACAAATACAATTTAAAAACCTTGGGTTTTTTGAGCCAAGAGAGAAAACCCTAATTGTTATTTTCTCAGAACTGCAAAAATGTAATGTTCACTTTTTATTTGATCAGTGCCTGGCAGTGGTGGAATAGCCTCACTTTCTGATTGGCTGAGTAATGACTCTCTTCCTTTTACCTTTGCAGGTTTGAATGAAAACCCATGCAGATGTATACAATGAATACTGAAAAAATGAAAATGAAAACCAATACTGCCCTTTGCCTGTTTGTCTGTGCCCATTGTTTGCTTGTTAACCTCCGCCATCGAAGATCGGAGGTTACTGTTTTCACCCCTTTCTGTTTGTTCTGTTTTGTGGAACAGTTTACGGAAAAACTCCTTGACGGATTTGCGACGAAACGTGTGGGGGGGTTTAGGTATGGTTCGCAAGGATCATGGCATTAGATTTTGGATCTCTGGTCCAAAATCCAATATGGGCCGCTAATGGCGGCGCATTTGAAAAAATATACGAATTTTTTTTTTTTTGCATGTTCTACATGTTTAAGTGATTTCCAACCCCCCCCCCCCAAGAAAAAAAAAATTGGTTAGAGGAAAAAACAATTTTTGGCAACTTTTTTTCAACAAAATTTCGATTTTTTTTTTTTGCATTTCTACATGTTATAAGTGATTTCCAACAAAAACATGCCAAATTATAATTGCGGCTGATTTTGGAACTTCAGGTGGATATACCCACGTAAAATCAATTTCTGTCTCAAGGAATCTTAGTTATGACGAATGAATTGAGTATGTAAAGTTAAAGTAAAAGGAAAGTTGCAAACTAATACACTCTGTGAGCACTGTTTGACGTTCAAATTGAATGAATAGGATATCAGGCTTCACTTGAGTGACCTAGCAGTATTGGCGGCGGAGGTTTTGCACTCTACCGAGTGCTCCCCCTCTAGTTCCCCTCTGTTTCATTGTCTGTACATTGGCCCCTCACCCTTTGTTGTCTTCCTATTTCCTGAGTCTCGTCCTCTGTATTAAAGCATATCTTCCATAACAGCTGGTCTGTCTGTGCAGTAAAAGTTATTGGCTGTTTTCCTGCTCCTTGTTGGATGTTATGGTCATCATCTAACATTGATCATTTTAAGTACGAAATTATAATTTCCTGAATAATGTATTCTTACTCTTGCTATTCCTGGTAGGCCTCAAATAAGACTATTTTCTTGGAGGGTCTGAAGGGCCTTAAACATCTGAGCTATTTACACCTGAGGGACAACAGAGTTTCCAATCTGGATGGCTTTGTTCAAGAAAATCCAGAGGATGAAATTCTTCCTTCACTATATTACCTGAACTTAAGGTATGGGTCAAAGTGAGCATTCCTAGTTTTCAGTGGAGATGTGTAATTGTGTAATTCAACTTTTCTGATATAAAAAACTTTTGTGCCATCTGTCTGTCCATCACTTTAGTGAATTTGTGCTCAACTAAACTATTTCAGTAAACATGGTTGTGATGATCAGCAGATGGCACAAAGGTGCGAGAGCAGTATAATTTTTGGCTGTGCCCCCCTGAGGTGGGGCCAAAAGTTTAATTACGGTAAGATTCTAAAACATTTTTTGAATGAAACTTTGTGTATGCAATCAGCATTGGGGAGATGCATGAAGTATGTAACAATTTTTGGGATTTGACCCTCTGTTCATGACTTCATGTCCCAGGTCAAAGGGGTCAAAATGAGCAAAACATTTTAAACTCGTAATTTGATGTTGGGTCATTCCTGGTGGAACTTTATGCCAGCTTTCAACTTTGCTTGAAGTGGGAAGCGTGGGGATTTGCGATGACACGCCATCGACTTCACTCCAGTAATATTGTTACGAATTTGGAAGCTTACTGCACACAACAACCAGTCCCTATAGATCAGTTATATCGGTAAGTATGTGTTTCTAGTTAGAATCCGTCCCTAGTCTAATGGGAATTAAATGTTCGTGTGCTGTGGGTTATTTTATAGATAGGATTTTTTACATCCCTTACAACAACAACAAC
>CM068960.1:114483792-114499455 GCA_035128595.1 Eptatretus atami
ACAACAACAACAACGACCATCTTCGCTCTCACACAACAACACTCTGCTCGCGGCATTCTTCGTGCGCTCGCCAGCAAGGGTGCGCATGGGCGGAGTCTAAAGGGGCTGTCACACCTTGACGATTTAGCCAACCTATGCCGATTTATGAAAAATTTGCCTATACGCTTGGCACACGTCTAATACGTTATGGGTAGGTTTTGTATACGTTAAGAGCACGCTGAAACACTGCCATAAGTCGTTGTACGCTGGCTTTAATCGTTGAACTTTGTGGTTTTTCTCAAATTTTCGTATGCTTAAAATTTACGACGTACTCGGCGTTTGGCTCACCGTTCCGCTACGCTGCCATAGTTTAGGACGTTATGCGATCGTTGCACACGTTATTTATATGTTACTCATATGTGGAAACACGTTAAGGTAACATTTGCGTACCCGAACTCATTCATAAACTACAGGTAACGTTTTATAAGCACGCTACACGAACGTTGTTCACAGCTCGCAACGCGCTACTAGAAAGTTTCTCATACATCGAAACACATCAAAGTAATGTTTAGGGAACCCGTGACTTATTTATAATCTATGAGTAACGTGCTTGGGAATTAGTTGTAGAGCATGTCCTACGAACAAATAAGTATGTAGACGTATTTGACGTCTTCAAGACGACCACAGAACTTACTGAAGCGTTTCTAACAACAGCTGACGTTGAATGACGTATTCGCAGCTTAGGGAAATTGGTATATAAAAGGGCCTTCGCAGGAAGGCCCCATCTTTTTTTAGAACTTCGTGGTGAGTACATGTCGATGTCATTCCGAGAGATGGAGGATACGGCAAGCTGAGACGACAATACCTACCTGTCCTCAACATCAACATGACTCTCTCGAGTTGACACTGTACAGTTGCGTGCCAATAGAGCCGGGAGAAGACGTGAACGGAGGAGAAGGAACTGGTGAGACCATGGATCGGGAGGCGACGCATTACGGCATATATGACCAGCTCATGGTGGAACTCTGTAACGAGGACCATGCATCCTTCACCAACTTCCTGCGAATGCCCCCAGCGATGTTCGACGAGCTGCTACCAGAGTGGGTCCAAGGATAACCAAGCATTATTATTAATCATTTCATAGTCCAGTGGAAGCAATTTAACTCGTTCAATGGAAACGATTTCAATTGCCGAGCACCAGCGTCCAAAAACAATAGGCGAGTGACAGCAAGTTAACTCGTTCAATGGAAACGATTTGAATTGCCGAGCACCAGCGTCAAAAAACAATAGCCGAGTGACAGCCGTTTATTAAAATAGTTTAGTTGCAGTCAATGGATAGCAAATGTCACGTAATCGTAAACGATGTGCTCCCACGTTATGCATACGCGTAGACTATCGTTGGGCATAGGTTGTGGACGCCTAAACACGATAAGCAATCGTTGGTATAACATAATCTATAAGTTATCGAAGCGTTCTGTGTTCATTACTAGTACAATTATGCATTTGTCAAAGTCTTTTTAATAATTCAATAATAAAACAAAGAAATGTTTCATCTTCGGAATGAGGAAAAAAAATTTCCCTTACGAACATCGAACAATGGTGCAAGATATTCTCCTTCGTGGACGCAACGAGGATCCTCATCCCCCACAGCCTCCACATCACGCTCACATACTACTACTGACATAGACATACAGCTACTACCAATGCTACTACCACTACTACTACTACTACTATTATTACTGTCACGCACACCTACTACTAGTAATAGTACTGCTACTATTGATACTACCGGCGTTCACATATACTCACCTGGAGTCTGGAACAATGATGGGTTTTTATTGTGAAGCCCATTTGTATATACCAATTCCCCTAAACGCTGCCAATACGCCAGTACACGGTAGATGTAATTAGAAACACTTTCAGTAAGTTCTATGGTTGTCCGAGAACGTCAATTTAATTCGTCTACATACGACAATGTGCGTTTTACAAACGTTACAAATAGGTTCATAGCATGTTACTCAAAGGTTAGAAGCACGTTTTACTTAGGTTCAAAACATGCTACTCATTGGTTAAACGCACGTATCTTTACGTTCATAGCACGCTAGTCATTGGTTCAAGGCCAGTTATACATAGTTTCAATGCACGTTACTCATAGTTTCAAAGCCGTTAAACATGGGCTAAGCTGACGCTACTCATTTGTTCAAAGCACGTTACTCATCGGTTAGAAATTTGGTTTCAAGTATGTTGGCCATTACCTTGACGTGCTTCGACTTATGAGTAACCTACAAGTAACGTGTGTTCGCCGTGTTTAAACGATCGCGGAACGTGCAAGAACAGATGCCAACACATGCGAAACGTGTGAGCCTTACGTCGAGTACGTCTTAAAATTTTCAGCATGCTTGAAATTTCACGACGTATCAAACGGACTAGGTAATATGCCAGCGTACTTCAATGATTTCCAGCATACTCTAAACGTATACACAACTTACCTATAGCGTATTTGACGTGTGCCTGGCGTTGTAAACACATTTTTCATAGAATGGCATATGCTGGCAAAATCGTCAAGGTGTGACTGCGATGTTGACACTTCAAATTCTCAGAAGTTTTGATTTCAATCGGCGTCCGGCAAGTTCTTAACTGGCTACGCCACGAGTTCGCCGGCGATACGTATAGCGCGCAAAGGGTAAGTTTACTATCGTTTGTCATAGGTTTTGAACGCCGACCACAAGGTAAGCATTCGTTGGTAAAAGTTATGTATAACACAACGAAACGTTCTGTGCCCGTTACTAATATGTTATGCAAACGATCAACACGTTATGAATACGCCAAAAACTTAAAAAAAAAACATCAAAATTTCAGCGTACGCCAACGTTTACATACATTTTTATCCGTTGCCATTGCTGGCTAAAACGTCAAGGTGTGACAGGGCCCTAACGTAGGCATGGCGTCCCTCTTCGCCAATCGGAAGGAGCGGCGTCTCACCGCCCCGTTTTCCGACTCAACACGATCGCCATTACGCACGTGGCCGGAGGTGAGGAGGTAGGCGGGGCTACAAACGCCTCCGATCGGACTCCACCCAGAAGGGTGGGAGTTGCCCCGCCAACCGTGGGCCTGTCCAATGGAGGACGAACAGGGAATCGCGCGATGGGTCCGACCAATGAGGAGGCGAGTGGCCAGGAGAAGAAGCCCCTCCCTCCTGAAGAGGAAAGTGTGGTGGTCTGGACCAGCGTTCAGGAGAGGACGGAGTTCGAGAGATTGTGGCGTTTGTCAAGCAGCCAGTCATCTTGTGTGAGGCACTTCAACTTGGCATCCAAGCCAGTGAGTGGTTGTCGACAAGAGTGCGTTGTGGAGAGACGGAGATCGTGACGACAGCGGTCTGCAGTCTTGGTGCTGGCAACGCCAAGGTCGTGGGTTTGAGACCCACCGTGGAGGTTCGGGTCGGTGTGACCGCACGAGGCGGGACAGGTACCCCGGCCCGCCTCTACTGATTGAAGACCATTGAGGTCCATTTATTTTGGGTGTGCGTGTCTGTGTGCGGGCTTGTCTTGTCAAGTAGAATTGTTAAGTGCTTTTGCTTGTACATTGACTGCATTTATTATCGTCGGATAACTCTGCTCTTCAGTGTTCCCCTCCCTGCCTATTGTAAATAAATATCCCTATTGTTGAATGTATCAGCTCATTTCTGTGCTTCATTCATTGGCTTAGCACGATGCGTGTTGGGAAATTGGGAGCGGCAAATTGTGTATTTGGACCGACGGGTCTTGGTAACCATCCGCTCGGGTTATGCACGGTTCGAGCACGATAACGGCTCATTCCGCTCGAGGCCTGCTGAGGGTGTGAATTCCCCGGTAGCTTTGCCGCGTGGATACTTAGGTATATTGAAATTGGCAATTAACCCTATTCCACGTGGCCGAATTATTGGCGATTCACGGTCCTGTAAGGGACCCGTGCCTTCTCGGAGTTCTCCGAGAAGCACGATCTAGATTCCGGGTGTTCGGTGGAGCCGACTCTACTGCTCCATCTAGCGGTCGTGCTCGCCGCCAAAACTCGGCCCCACAACAATATAGTTGTTAAAATTTTGTATCACGCAATGCACAATGATCATTTTATTGTGCAGAAAAAGTGTGCCTCAACAAAATGTTTTCATCCCAGAACGTGTAAATGAAATACCAATCCCCTGTCTGACTCGACAGCACAGCTCTGATAAATGGAACACGTCCTTCAAATCCTGGAAAATCACAGTCTTCCACTGATCACTCTGAAAATGAAATGAACGCACTTATCTACTTCCTTGGTTATCCACTGGAAGAATTTCAGTTTCTTTAACTTTTTGGCCTCACCATCAGCCATGACCTTTCCTGGGCCGACCACATAGCAGGAGCTGGCCTCCAAATCCAGGGAGACTGGGCATCCTCCGTCGATCCAAGTCTTTCCTTGGAAATTAAGAGCTATTCACAATTTTACAAGATCCTTGTCCATAGCAAAATGGAATACTGCTCTCTGCTGTGGGCTGGCATCCCAGCATCACATCTGTCTTTCTCAGATTGTGTGGAACCTGAAGCTCTCAAAATTGTTGGGATCTCCTGTAATGAGGCCAAAGCACAGGGTCTGTTGGTCTCACATTGAAGGCAGGTTTGTGGTCTCTCGGTTTTCTACCGTCTATTCTCCGACATTGCTGCCTCTGCTTTCCTCCTCCCAATATGCTTCAGAATGCATGTGTTCTTCCAGTAATCACCTCCTGGTTAGGCTTCCAAAATCCAGGCTGACTGCACACCTCAACTCTTTTAATTCTCACTTCTCCCTTCCAATGTCTCACCTTCCAAAGGCTGTTCTGTCTCAGTCTTCAATCAGGGCTTCAATCAAGCAGTGCACCACCATCTCATGTCATCCCTTATTCTGACCCATGATCTTTCTTAAACTCATTAACATGTGCTTACTCAACCATCTTACTAGTTTCAGTGCTTCCACCCCTCCTCCATCTCCTCTTTTCGTGTTTGTTCATTCCCTTGATGTTTTGTCCTACTGTCAATTCTAACTTCCTCTTCCCTGAGACCGATCCTGTAAAGAAAAAATAATTCTGCCAAATTTTTACTTAATTTTTCCCCTAATTGTGCCAAATTTACTTAGTTTGTGTTTGGCAATTCCCTGTCTTTTGTTTCAGGCCCCTCTCTCAATTACATCCCAGGAAGCTGATGGGCATACTCAATCTCACCCTTTCTTTTCTGCCACTCATCAACTCACATGTGGTGTCCTTATGCCTATGTTCCCCTTTGATCCACTGTTAGTCTGTGAATCCCATATACAGCCATGATTAAAAAAAAAATCCATTCTCTTCCCTGTCATTCACAAAATATTATCCAGTGTATGTCTTTATTATGTCAAAAATTTCAGATTACTCGGGTAAATTAATATTCAGTAACTTTTTTCTTTCCCAGAAAAACACAACGTATGCATTAACAAGTAATATTTGAGTATAGTACGATAGTATAGTTGCACCCTTAAGTTTATATTTTTATATATATATATATACATGGTTTTTTTGAAAATATTTATTACCTGTTGAAATAAAATTACAACATAAAGTGTGGGATTCTTTTTTAATTCTGGATGGAAATTAATAAATGTGTCATAACATTTGATCTTATGTTCCATCTCTGCAGAGGAAATGCAATATGTGATATGTCTGAAATATTCAAGTTGAAAGATTTAAAGAGTCTTCGTGTCTTGATTCTATTAGGTAAGTGCAATGTTTCCACAATCGGTAAGATGTACAGAAAGTGCATGTTCATAGTTCTGAAGTATTACAAAGCAGACATACACAGACAATGAAGTTATAAGTTAAGATATCGACTCACTTAAAAGTTAGGGTCTGACAAGATGGCTTAGAGGTACACACACTCGCCTCTCTAAGCTGTCTCACCTGTGTTCGAATCCCAACACAGCTTTCAATTGTCATCCTGGTGTTTCACGTGCAGGATGATTCATCGATGTGAGTGCCATCCCTCAGATGGATGTTGAACGGGCATACTGTTTGCTGACAATAGTTGGTGAAAGGTTAAAGATCCCACAATGTTATTCGCGAAGAGTCGGCCAGCTACCGCTGGCACCATTAATAAATTACGTATTCCTGCTTGCAAAGGCTTTTAAAGCCTTCAGGCTAATTTACACTGTGGATCGTAGGATAGCAACTAACACTGCATTTGACAGTGGGTGTTTCTCTATCTTTGCCCTCTCCTTTGGAGAGGGTTTTTTTTGTTTTGTTTGTATACCTTGTCGAGGATCGTATGAGAGCTAACACAACGCACAGCAAACAGGGGCACGAGACAAGATGGGTGGGAGTGAGCAGGCCAAAACAATGTGGAACAGAGACATTAGGAGATCTGTGGAAGGGAGAGGGATGGGGGTGGGAACATGGGGAATACAAGATGGACATTACAGGGACTTTCAGGAAGGAAAGCAGAGAATTTGAAGGAGGTGGATTTGGGGTGGATTGACGGGGTAGAAAAGATCGAGGATTTGGATGGGGACGATAAGAGGTGATGGTGAACAGCTGTTTTGAAGGCCTGGAGGGAAGAATGGGATTAAACAGAGTGAGGGAGTTTATTCCAAAGTCGGGGAAAAAAGAGGAATGAAAGAGTGAAGGTGAGCAGTGATTTTGGTAGTTTTACCAGAAGGGGGTTGTTGGCAGACCTTGAGCGTCCTGCGGAGATATTGTGGGACAAATCGCAGACAGAGCGGTGGGGGGGGGGGCGAGACCAGAGAGGAGACAGTAGAAGACGGAAAGACCACCGACCTGCCTGCCGTGAGAGAGTGAGAGGCCCAAAGACTCAGCCTCATCGTTGGAAGTACCAATAATCCAAAATGCTTTGGCTTCCACAACGTGAAGCTGAGAAAGGTGACAGGCAGAAGCAGCAGCCCAGAGGGGAGAGCAGTACTCCATCAGCTGCGGACAAAAGCTTTGATGTGGACAGGAGCTCAGGTGGACCGAGGAAGGACTTTGCACGATGGAGGATTCCCAGTCGGTGACTGGCTTTGGAGGCCAGGTTGGAAATGGTGCTTTCCCAGGAAAGGTCATGGCAGATAGTGAGACCCAAAAGCTTAGATGAAAGGACTTCTTCCAGAGGATTGTTTGAGAAAGTAGATGGGGGGGGGGGGGGGGCGGGGTGATCCAAGACATCGTGAGAGTGTGAGATTTGTCAGGATTGAAAGACATGTTCCACGTGTTGGACAGTTTGTGATTTTGCTCAGATCTGCAGAGAGCAAAGAAGCTGCTGCTTGCCGGTCTGAGGGATGACAGATGGTACGGCAGAGGGTGGAGTCATCAGCAAAGAGATGAAGAGGATTTTCAGAGAGTCGGAGAGATCGTCGATGAACACCAGAAAAAGAACAGGGTTGAACGAACAGAAAAAGACGCTGCCTTGAGGAACTCCAGCCTGGACGGAAGAGGGGATGAAAGAACTCCATTTAGGGCCACACGTTGGCTACGACAGGAGAGGAAGTCTGTGAGCCATGACTATTGCATTTGGGTCTGTTTGTTTATCTGTCTTTCTTTGTTTGACCACACAGAACTTTAGTTTTTCTCCGCAACCACTTGTCGGATCAAGACCAAATTTTCACCATCGGAGCAACTACTCAAGTAGAATGTTTTATTGATAATTATGACGTCAGAGTTCATATTGTGTGGCAGCTATGTTGTAAAAATGGAAAACTTTGGACCTCTATCTCTGAAACCGCATCAAGGAAAAAATTTAAACTTGGCACACAGTAAGTACTTTTCATGGAGAATACGTGTGATTTGTGAGGAATAAGTGTAAACTATCTACTGACAAGACTTTCATCACAGCTTGATGGGGTACTGCTTTCCTATCCAGGCTGACTCCCCTGTCTCGCATCTTGCACAGCTTGACCCCGTGGAAACCAAGGTCTTCAAGATCATTGGAATCTCCCATGATGAAGCTGAATCTTTGGGCATATCACTTTGCCATCGCTGACAGGTCGGTGGTCTCTGTTTTCTTTCGCCTCCTTTCTGGTCTTGTATTCTCTGCCCTCTCTATGCTTTGTTCACTCCTCCCCCTCTGCGCCTTCCCAGGTATCTGCAGGGTGAACGCGGTCCACCAGCAATCTCCTTCTCAGAATCTTAGAATGCTATCCGGCCATCACTACATAGCATCCTTTTCTGGAACTCCCACTCCCAAAATCCCCCCAAAAATCCCTTTTAGTGAAACTTCATAAATCCAGATACAGCTCACCTCTACTCATTTGTTCCTCTTTTATCCACCTGTGGAACCAGCTTCTACTTTCTCTTCAATTTCATTCTTCCCTCCAGGTCTCCAAGACAGCTGTTCACCACCATTTCAGGTCATCCCACCATCCAAAATCATGATCTTTTCCACACCCAATAATCCCTGACCAATTCCACCTCCTCACAAATTTCCAGTTTTTACTTCCTGAGAGTTTGCTTCTGTATCCATATTTTCCATCCTGTGCATCCTCTCCTACCTCTTCATTCCTTCCTTCACACATTATTTGTCCAAGTCTCCTTCTATTTTGTCCTTCACCTCCACTGTTGGTGTTTCCTCTATCTTTTTACCGTTGCTTTTGTTCTGTTGCATTCTGATCCATTCAGTGTACTAGCTCTTCCATGAGCCTTGACCTTGTGTACCTATTTTTTCTCTCTTTTTCTCTTTCTCTCTTTCTCTCTCTCTCTCTCTCTCTTATGTGACCGTTAATTTGTCATGTGACCCTTAATTGGGATCACATCAAACATTGTGTTGACATGTAACGCAGGCGGAGGCATATCCATTGGCGCGTTCACTTCAAATTCTATTTTCTGGTTTGTTAATGCAAATTGAGATTTTATTCTGAAATGAAAAGTGCTATACTGTATAAGAAACCGATTTGATTTGAAAAGTGATTTCCCTCGTTCTGAGCAATGGACATCTTGTGGAAGTGATAACATGGATGTGGTTGCAGACAGAAAAGTGCTCTAACTGTGTTTTCCTAAGTTGGAGTGAACATGCTTGTTTGGTCATACGTAATAAATTAGTGGATAACTCGTGCCATCAAGCCCTGAATTCACATCACACCATTTGCTCTTTCTCTAAATGTTAAAACAATAAATACAGACACTCCCTGACTCTTCTTTCTGAAGAATAGCCCCATTCCAGGTGTTTGCGGTAACTCTCGAATACTAGACGCAGAGATGTAATGATTGAACCAAGTCATTAAGACATTATTAGCCCCCATTGGACTTAGTCCGAAACGGGGGTTATGGATTTGGTCTTGATTTTCGTATCCGTGCGAGTGTGCATGCGTCCGTAACCAAATCTCAGACGTATGGACCAATTTTATTCATACTTGGCACAAAGACAACACATGATGGTATACATAATATGCATATTATGCACATTATTTTGTTTCGCAATGGTGATCCAAGATGGCTGACTGGTGGCCATTTCAGTTGTAAAAACCCCGATGTTGAACACGTCCTCAACCATTTATTGGACATGCATTTACCGATCTTGTTCAAACTTTGCACACAGATATAATGAATGATGGTGTATATATGCACGTCATTTTTGTTCAAGGTCAGATCTGAGGTGGCTGAATGGCGGCCATTTCAGTTGCAAAAACCCCAATGTTAAACACGTCCTCAACCATTTCTTGGACATACATTTACCGATGTTGCCCAAACTTGGCACACAGATATAATGAATCCATTGGGAGCATACTCTGTACAGAGCGTCAGTGCTGCTGCAGCAGTCTCTTTGGCCATTGGGCACAATCCTGGATTGGTCGCCACTCCGACGCAAGATACTCGAATGGCTCAATCATCCCAGCAAGCTGGTACTCATTTTGCCGACCTCAGAAGGATGACAGGCTGAGTCAACCCCACCTGGTATTAATTCAACAGTGAAGCGGGATTTGAACTCAGGACTTTAGGATCTCAATCTCAACAACCTAACCATTAAGCCAACACCAGGCATGCAGATAATGAATGATGGCTTACATTTGCGTGTCATTCTTTTTTGACATCAGATCCAAGATGGCAGACTGGCGGCCATTTTAGTTGTTAAAAAAAAACAAACCCCGCAGTATCGAACATGACCTCAACCATTTCTCGGACATGCATTTACCGATGTTGTTCAAACTTGGCACACGGATAAAGAATGATGGCTCACCTGTGCACGACATTTATTTTCGAGATCAGGTCCAAGATGGCCGACTTGCGGCCATTTTGTTACTTGAATGTGTCCCCAACCATTTCTCAGACATGCATGGTCCAATTTTGTTCAAACTTAGCAAAAGCTTAGAACATGATGGTATACACGTGCACCTCACGTTATTTTGCGATGTCATCAAAGATGGCCGACTGGTTGACTGGCAGCCATTTTAGTTGTGCATAAATATCAACTCCGTACAGAAAAATTACTAAAACAGCGGGGGCTATGACATTTTGTCTTTTTTACTTGTTTATGTTTGTGGTTTATGCAGATTGTCCACTGACTGGTGATTACAATTACAGAGAAGATGTGATTTCCTGTCTTCATCTTCAACGTCTTGACAAGGCGCTGGTTCATGAAAATTAATGGAGAAGGTCCAAACCTTAATTTGTCCAAACTGTACTCTTAACATGTTTGTGCATTGTTTTTGTGCTCTTTATTTTCATGAATTAAAGAGTTATTAAGAATATAAGATAAAGTATAATTATTATTATATTTCACACGAGAAAATACATCCTGTTGCTTTGCTGATGGGAATATTCGGAGAAGGGGATGGAAGGGGGGGGAGAGAGGCGGAAAGGGGAGAAAGAGGAGGAGGGGGAAGTGGAGAGAGAGAGGAGGGAGGGGAAGTGGAGAGAGAGGAGGGAGGGGAAGTGGAGAGAGAGAGAGGAGGGAGGGGAAGTGGAGAGAGGAGGAGGGGAAGTGGAGAGTGGAGGAGGAAGGGAAGGAGGAGGGAGGGGAAGTGGGAGAGAGAGGAGGAGGGGAAGTGGAGAGAGAGAAGAGGAGGAGGGGAAGTGGGAGAGAGAGGGAGGAGGGGAAGTGGAGAGAGAGAGAGGAGGGAGGGGAAGTGAGAGAGAGAGGAGGGAGGGAAGTGGAGAGAGAGAGGAGGGAGGGGAAGTGGAGGAGAGAGAGGAGGAGGGAAGTGGAAGAGAGAGGAGGGGGGGAAGTGAGAGAGAGGAGGGAGGGAAGTGAGAGAGAGAGGAGGGAGGGGAGTGGAGAGAGAGAGAGGGGGGAGGGAGAGTGGAGAGAGAGGAGGGAGGGGAAGTGGAGAGAGAGAGAGGAGAGGGAAGTGAGAGAGAGGAGAGGGAGGGAAGTGGAGAAGAGAGGAGGGAGGGGAAGTGGAGAGAGAGAGAGGAGGGAGGGGAATGGAGAGAGAGAGAGGAGGGGGGAGTGGAGAGAAGAGAGGAGGGGGGGAAGTGAGAGAGAGAGAGGAGGGAGGGAAGTGGGAGAGAGAGAGAGGAGGGAGGGGAAGTGGAGAGAGAGAGGAGGGAGGGGAAGTGGAGAGAGAGAGGAGGGAGGGGAAGTGGAGAGAGAGGGAGGAGGGAGGGAAGTGGAGAGAGAGAGGAGGAGGGAAGTGGAGAGAGAGAGAGGAGGAGGGGAAGTGGAGAGAAGGGAGAGGAAGGAGGGGGGGGGAGTGGAGAGAGAGAGAGAGGGAGGGAAGTGGAGAGAGAGAGGAGGGGGGGAAGTGGAGAGAGAGAGGGAGGGGAAGTGGAGAGAGAGAGGGGAGGGGAAGTGGAGAGAGATCTTCATCTTCTCCATCTTCATCTTCTCCATCTTCATCAAAATCCATCTTCTCCGAGGGGGTTTGTCGAATCTGGCAGGGGTTTCGGTATTTGGTTAGCCCAATGGCACCTGCATAGCCCCATGGAGCTCGATTTTTCATTTTCGTCCCAAGGTCAAGGTCACAAGGTCACGGACTTAGAAAATTTCGAATTTTGACATAAAAATCATACGACCGCCCAAACTTTGAGAGCTAGGATGACAATATTTTTTATGCATAATCTTGAGGTCATTCCCCCACCTAAAGTCTTGAAACCATTTTGCTCTTTCTCGAACACCTTGCCCGTGGCGCCCCCTTCAAATTTGTTTTTACGCTGATTTCATCAAAGTCTGGTTAATCCGATGAGTGCGAAATGCCATATAGCCTATATGACGTTTATATTGTTCCTGGAATGTTCCAGAGGAAGTTTTGCACCAAAGGTCATAATCCTTGACCTTTAACCTTTAAAGTTCACAAAGGTCAAATTTTCAAAGTTGTGGGAATCAAACCGGGTTTTCGACCTCTTCGACGAACTAACTCCAATAAGCTATAGCATGTATCCTGTTTCCTTATTTTAATGTCCACAACATTGTTTTGTGACCTTTAAAGGTTATGCAAAGGTCAAATTTTGAAAGTTGTTGAACGAAACCGGGTTTTCGACATTTTGCAGCTAATAACCTGTCACTCGTACCACATCATGTTGATCATTTTTATAACTTGGTGAAAAATTATCACATTGTCTCATCCTTGACTTCTGAAACAATCTACATCGTCAAATACCGCTCGTGAACCATTGTCGTCTTCAGACTTGTTTATATAAATTTTTAAAAAAAATTATTATTTAAAATTCATCCGAAATTGATCCTCTAACATCTTTCCAAATAATTTGTAAAACCAGAACAGCACTCGGTCGAGTGCATACCTTCGCCAGATTGAACAGTTTACAGTTTGTATCCCACTGATGGGTCGGACCTGAATCCAGACCTGAACCAAAATCTAATTGGCTTGGTCTTGTCACCGTACCAGCTCATCCACCAAGTTTCGTTGGAATCCATCCATAACTATTTTAAATGTCATGTAATATATCGTTTTTTGGCCCCATCACTCAATGGTGAAGAATCACTAAAAACAATTATAGTAACCAGATCCAGATCTTCACCAAAACCGAATAATTTCATTATTGTCACACACCCAACATGTCCACCAAGTTTTGTCCGAATCTGTTGACAACCTTTTGAGATATCGTGCTCAAAGACAAACAAACGAGTGAAAACACAACTTCCATCCACCTTCGGTGGTGGAGGTAAAAAATATATTTTGAAAGTGATGATTATAAATGATGAACCTTCATTGATCATTCATTGTTTTCTCAATCACACACCATGTGATATCGAATCAGGCAATTGGAGGGCTTAATATCATACTCGCAAAAACGAATACGTCCAGTCTAACAATCTTTCTTTTTTTTTTGTATACTTAGTTGAGGCTCGTATAAGATCTAACGCACAGAACATATAACAAAGAGAGCAGCAGACAAGAGGGGGTGAGAGGGAAGCACAACAACAGTCGGGAACAGAGACATCAGGAGATCTGTTTAAGAGAGAGAGAGGGGCAGTGTACATGGGGTGAACAAGAGACACCACAGGGACTTTCAGGAAGGAAAGCAGGGAATTTGAAGGTGCTGGGTTTGGGTTGGGTTAACGGGGGTAGAAAAGATCATAGTTCTAAAGTCGGTTCTCAGGCCGAACGGATATCCCTCCTGCCATAATATCTTACTATAATGGAGCAAGTATGGAGGTCACCGAAACTCCATCATTAACATCTAACAGTTACTGGACCTAGTTAGAGGTTCCAAACGTGGTTTTACCTCTGGTTCCAACCCTAATACTGGCGTTAAGTAGCCACTCAAGGTCAGTAGACTAGCACGCGCACTTTAGCATTACTCCGCTGCACAAGTTCCAGCACGGCCGAGCTCCGATAAACTGATAAACCCCGCGGCCGAGAATTGTCTGTGAGCCGCAGCACATTGCCCACTGAAGGTGGGCTGAGAAGGGTGGGAGTACCTGCTAGTAATAATGAGAAAAAGAAAAAACAATTATTGAGTGTTTCATACGAATGTTTGCAAACACTTTACATATTAAGTAATTACAATCCACAAAATCGAGAAATAATGAAAATCAATTTTAAAAATAACAAGCCAAGTTACCGAGATGGTTACCATGGAAACATAATTCAACCAATCACTGCCTTGATCTAATCAGGTTGAGATAATGTCATGAGTAATAGATGTCTACAACATGAAAGGTAAATGTTCAACAGTTTCTAAATATCGTGTACACAAATTACATGGACGGATGATCGGTCGAACGGATGATCGGTCGAAGGGATGATCGGTCGGTCGGTCGGACGGAGCTCATTTTAATGTCCCCTGTCACATGACCTTGTCGGAAGGACGGGGGACAGAAAGATATTGGTCAATATTTCACCAAACTTGGTGGTGTAATGGTTGCAGTGCCACTCTGAAGCTGAGAGATCGGTGGTTTGAGCAATGGCCCAGTCATACCAATGACTTTTAAAATGGTACTTGCTGCTTCCTTGCTTGATGCACAGCATTTTAAAAGGATACAGCACGGACAAACAACCATATGTTTGCAACCATTTTGCAGTCTTGTTGGGCCAAAAATGGCCTCTTCCTGCATTGAAATAAGGGATCCAAACTAAACTGATTATGATACTTCACATGCCTCACGGCACAATTCGCAACTCACTCCCCACCTTGTCTGCAGAGTCAAGCTCGTCCATTGGTAAAGTCCAGGCAGAATCTCGGGACACTTTTGAAATGAACGTCGTGCCAACCAATGGTTCAACTTCTAGTTGGGATGTGAAGTCCCCCATTGCATACGTTGTTGTCAATGGCACTGTTAGTGATGTAAACCAATGGTCTTCTGGAACTCAGACCATGGGCATGAAGCCTTTTCTGAAGTGTGGGCCAGAAGTTGATCATTCTTTCCCAATCATTCTGGACAGATCGTGCTGTTCAAAAGAGAATCCTTCTCACAAGTGACAGTATAGCGATCCCCAAATGTGGTTGTAACTCTTAGATGTCCTGAATAAGGTCTTTCTGACCAAAACTGGTCTTTCTGTAGAGATTCTGATGTTGGAAAGTGGTTTCTTCTCGCAAGGGTAACATGATAATGATACGCATGAGGGGTGTAACCATTTTTTTTTCTTCTTCTCCTTCTTCTGCCTCCTGCTTCTTCTTCTTCCTCCTCCTTCTCCTTCTTCCTCCTCCTTCTTCTTCCTCCTCTTCCTTCTGCCTCGTCATTCTTCTTCTTTCTTCTTCCTCCTTCCTTCTTCTTTCTTCTTTCTTTCTCTTTCCTCTTCTTCTTCCGGTGATAGCTCACCTTCTCCCAGTATGTATATACCAGGGAGCAAGGGGGCAGAGTGCAGGAGCATACAACAGGGAGCCACAAGTCACCACCCTCCACCCCCGACAGGATTTTGGCTAAAAAAAAGTATGGGATCTTTTTTATATCTACATAGTTGAGGCGTGTGGAAGTGTACAAGTACACTGAACAGATCAGGATGCAACATAAAGGGAATAGCAGAGAGAGGTGGGAAATCAACAGCAGAACCGAAGGCCAAGACAGAGTGAGGTGGACAAATAATGGGTGTGGGGAGGAAGGAGAGGATGAGGGTGAGCACGATGTTATACAGAAGGGAACTCTCAGGAGGGAAAACTGGAAATTTGGAAGGAGCAGCCAATGTGGCAGTGGGGTTGGAAGGGAGGGAGGGTTAACGAGGGTAGAAAAGATTATGGTTTTGGATTGGGGACAATCCGAGATGGGAGTAAACAGCTGTCTTGAAGACCTGGAGGGAAGAATGAGATTGAAGAGAATGTGGAAGTGGATTCCACAGGTG
>CM068960.1:114499465-114520594 GCA_035128595.1 Eptatretus atami
GGAATGAATGAGTGGAGGTGAGCAGTGATCCTGGATTTAGGCAGTCTCACCAGAGGGAGTTTCATAGTGTACTGTGTGAGCCTTGCAGAAACTTAGGTGGGGGAGGGGGGGCAAACATTAGGTAGAACCTCAGTAAAACATTCCGTTCTACCCACTGGTTGGACAGTTTGCCTGACGCCACCCACAATTCCAACCTGAAAAATCATATGGCCGCCATGTTGGTGCTTGCTGCTATGTGAAACCAAAGACATCTTCGGAGCTGTCATATTCACAATCGCCATGCCATCCCTATACGTTATCCCTTCAGTTAAAAACAACCAAAATGACAGTTAAAATGATTTTGAGCCAATACTTATCACAGGCCTTGTGAAGATAGGCCTCAGCGATCAAGACCAGTCTGTTGTCTATTCACCACCCAAATAACTATGTGGCATTTTCTCAAGCAGGGCTTTTACCTTGGAGGTTATGCAGGAGGTTGAAGACGCCTAAGTATTGTTGAATGATGGACCTATAATTTGGAAGATGTAGGGTGAGGACTTAGGGATAGGAGGTGGATGTGAAAGACTTGGAGTTTGGGAAAGAAGAGTTGATAGACTTGGGGTTTGTGGGGGTGGGTGGAAGAGTTGAGGACTTGAAGTCACATTTTATATTGGGTGGGTGTTCTGCAGGTCCCTGCTGGTAAGAAATAAAGTAAGTTGTATGATAAAAGTGAAGCCGTTTTGGAGCAAAAGTGGACCAACTCCTGGCGAAATAAACAACTTCTGAACACTATACCAACGAGGGAGTGATACCGATGGTATTGCATCAACAAATACAACACACAAGGCATCTTGAAATTCATAATCAAAACCACGTTGGAATGTGCTTATGCCAATCTGTGCAAGACGACATCGCATCATAGGGACACGACCAATTTCTTCAGCTACAGCTACAGTTGAGCGATCATTCAGCATGGTCAAACTGATCAAGAATCATCTTCGCTCCACAATGACTGGAGAATGGCTTTCTACGCTGGCATTGCTCAGTTTTGAAAAGGATCTTGAATCAAGAGTAGATTACTCTTTGATGATGGGCAGCTTTGCCAGAATACACAAAAGATGCAAAGACTTCATGTCACAGTGAGTTCAAAGTTGAATTTGTATTTACCATATAAGCAATGCCATATAATACATCTTTTGATTGTTCCGACATAGAAAATTGAGATGGAGAGCAAAATTAATGTTCTCATTCCATAACGGTGTTATTTTGCCCCAGTCGAGGTGGTTCATTGTTGAGAACAATCAGGATAACATCTGGCCAAATGAACATGCGATGCATGCTTCCCTGCTGACACGAAAAAATTGGCAGGATTTTGCCCCCCTTGATGCCAAGGTTTGGATACACCACTGGCACCAGCTAATACCAGCAGACAGGACTCCCAATTTAATGTCTGTCTGGGGGGTGGCACACACATGTCTGGGGGATGAACCATTTGTTCCTCATGGACAGGCGGTCATACGTGTAAAGTTTCGCCTCGATTTGTTCAGCCGCTTCAGAGAAGAACATTTTTGAAGGTTAAAAAAAAAAACAACAATCTGGTTGCTGTGTCACGTGACCGATGACGTCATGAATGTTTTTTCTGTGGATCATTTTATCCCAAGATGACCCTCAAAAATGTTCATACTGATCGGATGTGGCGTTCTCCACATGCAGTTACGACGTCATAACGAGGGCATCTATGACGTCATAAAAAAATCACACTCATTCCCAATAAGGAGTACTTGCTATGTGCCAAGTTTAAATTTTTTCCTTGGTGCGGTTTCAGAGATACAGAGGTCCAAAGTTTTTCGTTTTTCCAATATGGCTGCCACACCACGTGACCTATATGACGTCATAATTATCATTAATACATTCCACATGAGTAGTCGCATCAATGGTGAAAATTTTGTCTCAATCCAACAAGTGGCTTGCGGAGGAAACACGAAAGTTCTGTGCAGACAAACCGACACAGACAGACAGACAGACAGACAAACAAACAAACCCAATGCAATACCCTCTCCTCTGGCGAGGGTAATAAACAACAACAACAACAAACATAATCATCACATCATCCCAACAGCATGAGCATTAACACATGTTGCAGTTCAGAAAAATTATATCGAGAAAATTCTAATTGCCGTTCCATCGTTTATTTCACAGTTTACAAGTTGTGCTTCAGATTTTATTTGAGGAGTCTGTCTTTCTGTTTTAGAGGACTGTGGGTCCACAAATAGGGGAGGGGAGAGGGGAAGAAGTGTTTTTTTTTGTTGTTTTTTTGTATACCTTGTCGAGGCTCGTGTGAGAGCTAAACACACAACGCACAGCAAGGGGGCATGAGACAAGAGGGGAGGGAGTGAAGGACAAAACAGTGGGGAACAGAGACATTAGGAGATCTGTGGAAGGGAGAGGGATGGACGGGAACATGGGGAATACAAGATGGACATTACAGGGACTTTCAGGAAGGAAAGCAGGGAATTTGAAGGAGGTGGGCTTGGGTGGATTAATTATCGGCGGTAGAAAAGATCGAGGATTTGGATGGGGGATGATAGGGGTGGTGAACAGCTGTTTTGAAGGCCTGGAGGGAAGAATGGATTGAAGAGAGTGTGGGAGTTTATTCCAAAGGTGGGGAAAATAGGAATGAAAGAGGTGAAGGTGAGCAGTGATTCGTGATTTTGATAGTTTTTCCAGAAGGGGTTGTTGGCGGACCTTGAGCGCCCTGCGGAAATGTGTGGGGACAAATCGCAGAGAGAGCAGGGGGGGAGCGGAGAGGGAGACAGTAGAAGACAGAAAGACACCGACCAACCTGCGGTGATTGAGTGAGAGGCCCAAAGATTCAGCCTCATGCGGGAGATGCCAATGATCCGAAATGCCTTGGTTTCCACAGCGCGAAGCCGAGAAAGGTGGAGGGCAGGAGCACCGCGCAGAGCGGAGCATACTCCATCAGGCTGCGGACAAAAGCTTTGCAAGTGGTCAGGAGCTCAAGTGTTAATTGTATTTCGCAACAAGTGACCTGGGATTTTAAATGACTGAAGCTCTCCTAATTCACAGAACATAACACATGACCGAAAAGGAGAAGCAATAACCTGGACTTGTGATCTTTTTATTTTTTGCCTTTGTCTCGGCAACACTATCTGAAGGTGGACGGAGGTTATGTTTTCACCCCAATGTGTCTGTTTGCCTGTTTGTGAGCAGGGTATCTCAAAAAGTTGTGGACGGATTCGGACGAAACTTGGTGGATGAGTTGGTTAGGTGACAAGAACAAGCAGCAGATTAGATTTTAGTTCACGTCTGAATCCAGATCCAGCCCATCAGTGTGATACAAAATGTAAACCGATCAGCCTGCCGAAGGTATGCGCTCCACCGAGTGCCCTTCTAGTTCTTGCTTTTACCAGCAGATGTAAGCACTCCGTTTCTCTGTTTGATTCTGTCACACCACTGGAGGTGGTGCAATGGTTAGAGCGTCTTCTCTGAGTCTGGGAGATCTGTGGTTTGCAATCATGACTGAGTCATGTAAAAATATCCTCAAAAATGGTAACTGCTGCTTCCTTGCTTGGCACTCAGCATTTAAATAGGACACAGCACAGACAAACAGCCATATGTTGGCAACCATTGTGCAGGCTTTTTTTGAAATGTGAATATGGCACAGGCTTGAGATACCAAACGGCCATCACGCGCACACGTCCATAAATGGTCTCCAGCATGAACGTTGCTCTTGTATTTGGGATGTTGGTGTTTTGATCCTTTGATAAGTTGAAGTCTGATGATGCTAAATAAATCATGTGATGGGGAGACTGCCGGGTGATGTTTGACCTGTATGCCTCGGGCTCGGGACACCGTGATGAATAGTTTGTTGAGGGCGTGGCCTTCAGACGGCAGGTGTTTCCGGCATCACGTTACAATGCATGGCTACCTGGCTCTGCAATGGCCAAGCCTCTTTGCCTCCTTTTGTCTGCTATGCTTCGACAAAGGTAAATCTTCCAAAGTCTGTTTTACTTCTCACATCATCATGATTATTACTGCTATTATTATCACCATTATTTATTAATAATATCCAACGATACAACGAGTCCCAGTGAGCCAAGTTCAAATGCAAACTCGTATTGTCCCTTGTGCAAATCCTACATCATGGATATCCCACGGAGTTTCTCCATCCATATCTGATCCATCTCCCAAAATCCAACTTTTCTTACAAAAGCGTTTCAGCTCTGGTCAAATTCTGTATTCATTAATTAATTGATTAATTAACTTACTGCTTGTCACTACTCACTGCACATGCATAGTAATCAAATTATTTATTTGTTGTCGTTTCAGTGGTGGCCTTGCCCTCGGTTGAGGCCCGTTTTGGAGGCATTCTGAGTGTGCCCTGCAATTGTTCGATTCTTCCCTCGACAGTCCACACCACCGTTTCACTGAGATGGTCCGTGGTACGTCTTCTCTCTTCCTCCCCTCTCCTTCCATCTTGCTGAAGGGCACACCGCGTATTCGGAGAAAGGTTTTGAGAAGAGTGCTATAAAAATGTTCTTGTAAAGAAACGTTATTGTGGATGCTCGCCATTATCATCGTAATGTCGATTTTAGTGGGCAACACCGTCCCAGGTTGCGCTGCATATGGCACCACTGCCTACGGGAACATTCTCGGGCGATTGTTATTCGAGAAGACCAAGATGATTTACGAAGAAAACCAAACTAGGAAGATGACAAACCTGAGTGAAGGAAATGTCAGAATAAAATACCAAACAAACCAAGTAGATCGAGTGACAAACTTCTTTGTGAGCCGGATATCTCTCACCTGTATAGATGGATTTTGTCCTCGTCGTTATTGACCCTGTGCTCGAATCTTCAGGCTACATGGCATGCCACAGGTTGAAGTGATGTGTTGCTGGAGGCACATTCAGGTAATTCTGCTTTCCAAGAAAATTTATGGACGAAGGGATTGGGTGAGTTTGCCAACATTTCAGCCCGAACACGACTTCAATCATAAAATAATTGGTAACTTTCCTCCTGACTTAGGTCAGCCTCTACACCCACCGGTGAGGCATTCAAGAGGTTTTGGGTGATACTGATTCAGGGTGAAATTATGGTGAGAGAAGAAATATCGGCTGCAAACAATCAGGCTGTCGAGGAATTATTTTTTAATACAAGGTGTGAACTCGTAGCCCAGGTGAACATGTTCACTGAAAAATCCAATTCCTCATAAAATATTGTAAAGACATATATGTTGTCGATGACATGTATCGCTAAACTTTAATTCGGTACTGCTTCCTGTTAGGTGGTTGTTCGCTCCTTATTTCTAACAGGTTGTCCCATATAAGAACATTGGTGATAACTGATGTTGAAAATTGCGTTATTTGAGAGACGGGACTCAATCGCCATCAGTGAATCGCGCAATATCGCGATTGGAATTTGAGACAACAATGAGGATTGACTTTTATCGCCCTTGGATCGCACTTACTGGACGCAACAACCCTGGTCATACTAACTTTACTGACACAGGGATACGGTTGGGTTTCGCGATGAATACGGGCTAGCCGCTATCACCATCTACTAGCGCGTCCTACGCGCCAGAGCGCCCGTCCTCAAGCGAGCCTCCAACCCAAGCTCCGAGTAGCGCGGATATAACGCAGGGCACTACCCTCCCCGGCATATTATTGTAAAGACATATATATTAATATACTTGTATTATTATATATGATAACTGTATAAATTAGACACCTGATAATCTCATAATATTATAGTTATGATGTAAATATATTTATAATATATATGTAGTTTGTTATGAATAATCGTGGAGGTCAAGATACAACCGGATTCACGTTTCACTGGATGGATATAAGGGGGGGGATGGGGATGAGGGAGAGAGAGGGAGAGGGGTGTGAGAGAGAGAGGGGTGGGAGAAAGAGAGAAGAGAGAGAGAGACAGTGGTGGGAGCAAGAGGGAGATGGACAGGAGTGGGAGGGAGGAGGGAGGTTGAGAGGACGGAGTGGAGAGAGAAGGAACAGGGGAGGGGTGAGAGAGAGAGAGAGGGAGGGGTGGAGAGGAGGAGAGAGCGGGGAGGGTGGGGGGAGAGGAGGAGGGGTGAGAAAGAGGGGGGGTTGAGAGAGAGGGATAGGGGTGGGAGAGGGAGGATAGGGGTGCGAGATGGAGGGATAGGGAGGTAGAGGGAGGATGGGTGGGAGTTAGAGAGAGAGTGGTGAGAAAGAGAGGGAGAGGGAGAGAGAGAGGGTGGGAGGGAGATGACAGGAGTGGGAGGGAAGGGGAGATTGAGAGGGACAGGGTGAGGGAAGGACGAGGTGGGAGAGAGAGGAACAGGGAGGGGTGAGAGAAGAGGGAGAGGGGTGGGGAGGAGGAGGAGAGAGCGGAGAGGGAGGGCGGGAGAGCGGGGAGGGTGGAGGGAGAGGGGGTTCAGAGAGAGGGATAGGGGGGTGGGAGAGGAGGAGTATGGGTGTGGGAGGTAGAGAGATAGTGGTGAGAAAGAGAAGGGGAGAGGAGAAATTTTCAACTTTCACGTTTCATATTTGGTACATAGTCAGACTGTGGAGACGGTGTGTCGCGACATACGTTCGTTATCTAAAGTGGTTGCCATGGCAACCGAGATGCTGTTTACATCCGTTCCGGTCCGCACTCTAACTCCCAAAGTTTTCAACTTTCACGTTTTATTTGGTACATAGGTAAGCAGAGCTGGAGACTTGTGTCCGAACATACGTTCGTCATCTAAAGTGGTTGCCATGGCAACCAGGATGCTGTTTTCCATCCGTTCCTGTCCGCACTCTAACTCCCAAATTTTTCAACTTTCACGTTTCATATCTGGTATACAGGTACAGACTGTGGAGACGGTGTGTCGCGACATACGTTAGTCATCTAAAGTGGTTGCCATGGCAACCAGGATGCTGTTTTCCACGTAGTAGCACAATTCTGTATATACCTTCTTGTTCGGGCGTATATTGTGCTCACTTGCGCTCTTGTTACTGATTACAAATACAAATACATATATTGCTTTAAAATTATTTGGATCAGACTTCACTGCAATGCTTATAAAAAAATATTAATTATTAGACGAGTCTTTTAAAAACGATAAATGTATAAACAGGCGAGCATTGGGTGGCTTTGACACCAACTCTGGTTCTTCAATAATGGGAATACAAAGTACACGGGATTAACTTTTTGCCGTGACCTAATTTTTGAAGTCATGACCCAATTATAGACATTTGAACATGAGTCACCATATATTAGACTAAGGTTGTCTATCAGAAACCAAATTGCCATCTCTAGAAAGTCTCGTGTAAAGCACATTTACACTTAATTTCCATCATACCCCTCTGGGTTCGAGGTCAAGGTAAAATGGCAGTCTGAAAAATAATGTTTTTTTTTGTCATCGCTCAATTTTGACAATGAGGAATCTCAAAAACTGCTTGGCCTTCCAAGATGTTCTTGCATCATTGTAGTATACCTGCACTGAAGTTGTGCACCTGATATTTGATTAGTGTCCTTGACCTACTTTATTGGGATTGTGACCTAATTAACAAAAAACACCCTTTTGATCAAAACTTGAATAATAATTTTCCTCTGATGTTGATGATGTTGAGTTTTATGGATAGAGTGTAGAATGCGACACATTTTCTAAATTTACACTCTATGCCTAAATGTTGAAGGTCAAGGCTATACGGTGGTCTGAAAAAAATATGCCATCATTGGATCATGGGCTGAGGGTACGTGTGATCGCCAAGGTTAAGCCTCCCCTAGTTGGTGTAGGTTTATCCTTGGCAGTAACTTTGTGACCGCAGATATCTAGTTGTAACAGCCCTTGCAGCTGTCGTAGCTCCCCTCTCCCAATTAGATTCATTGTAAATATCATCATTTTGAACTTACCCTGCTCATTCACAAGCCCACCATACGTTCTTCCCATCGGTGTTCAGAAGAACTTAATACAGATACACAGTCCATTCCCTGGTAGCGATCTGTCGGGGGAGTTGTGTAATACACGTCCCTCCACTCGGGCCTTGCACCGGTCCACATGGTCGAGAGTTTGCAGTTCCAGCAGGTGCCCTTTCGGTGAGCTGATAATGTTCTCCAAGTCTCTCTTTGTGCAGCCATTTTTCTCAGTTACTTTCGCAAGTATCTTTCAGAAGCTTGGTGAGCCATTCCATGTAACAATCGTTATCCCGAACACATAATACATTTTATTTCACCCCAAATTCTCCAGCTTCCTGGGGTTTCTGATATGCACGCCGAGCATTTTGGGGGTGGATTGCGTCGTTTCGAAGGTGCCATATTCAATGCGATACGTACGTGCTCTACAAAAATGGGGATGAACAAAATTTCTCACTACTTTATATCCATAATAAGTAGATGTTCCCGATTTATAACATGCATTCCGAATTTAACACCAATCTGTTGTCATTGTTCTCATGTCTGCAGGAGACTGCGGAAGGGAACAACAAAGGTATTCTATACAAGACATCAGTTGTGTTGAAGAAAAATCCAAGTTATGAACATCGTGTTTCCCTGGACCCTCATACCTTTGACTTGCTCATAGCAAACGCAACATTGGCTGATGAACAGACGTACGTGTGCTCCATTAAAAGAGAAAACCCCTGTCGTAGAAGTGTCGCTGCAAAGATTTATGGTGAGAGATACATTCACCACAGAGGCACATAATCCGACACAAAACGCACGTATTATGTTTGGAGCCATGATAACCTATTGATTGGCCTGCTTAGTGTTTCCATCAAACAAACTAAAGTATTGTGAGGAAGTTGCACATGTACTTAAATGCGACCAGCACCAAATATGGATGGCGGTCATGATATTGTGGCCAAGCTATTATTACAACTTGAGGCCTAGCCTCATCATTCAGGATACCAGATGATCAAGTTAGAGTATGTCATTTGAAACTGCTTTTTGCATGGAAATTTGACTTCACAAACCAGCCGGCCAGACGATAACATGTAATACAACACTTAGTGTGTTTTGTTTTTAATACACCTGCAAGACTATTACGATTACTACTTCTTTCGTATGCAGCACAAGGCTGCGGGGTGGCATTATTGACCGATGGTGTGGCTGTGCCGCTGATGAAGTGCCCCCTATAGGTTAGGGCAGGAATGTTTTAATTTGTTGAGGGTGCTGGCGATAGCTCACCTCGTCTTCACGAAGGACACCGTGGGATCTTTAACGTCCACCAAATTCTGGCAGATGGGCCACCCGGGTTCACATCCATCCAGGCTCCAGGGGATGGCACATGCACCAATGAATTACCCTTCATGTGAAACACCGGGATGACAGGATGAAAAATAGTTTGGTCGGGATTCAAACCCAGGCTCGACAGTTTAGAGGTGAGTGTGTTGACCTCTCGGCCATTCTGTCAGCCCATTATGATTTCTGATGGCATGCTTAAATCTGTTGATTATTCACGGTTTGTGCCCAAATAAATAAGATCCGACTTCAACTGGACTCGATGGTTTCATGGTGAGACTGTCTGTTCTGAGTCGGCGAGGTCGGTGGTTCGAACCCCGGCTGAATCGTTCCAAAGACTTTTTAAAAGTGGTATGTGCTGCTTCCTTGATTGATGCTCAGCATTTACAAACGATAGAGTACAGACAAGCAACCATAGTTTGGCAACCACTGCACAAGCTTGGTGGACCTAATGGCGTCGCCCTGCATTGATGCTCCTCGTAATGGAACTCATATTTACAAAATGTCTCCCGAGTGTTCTATTGATAGAGTTGGTAGGTATGCTGATCTTTGAAAATAGTTGTTAAAAGCCGCTCTGTCATCTGATTGCAATTGCTTGCAGATACCAAAGATCACGCAAGGCCTCTTTCGACAACAAGGAGGCCTTTAGTCAATGAGACAATAATGTGGAGCTATTTGAAATTCCTGCCTGAGAATTGAACATCCTTGGAGTTGACCACACTGCATCTATACAGCCCTACTTGGTCCCTAACCTCCCCCAGCCGTTGGCCCTTGAAATAACAGTCAGGTTCCAATGTGCAAAGTATGGCCCTAAATTGAGTTCTTTCATCCCCTCTTCCTGTCCAGGCTGGACTCCCTCAAGGCAGCGTTCTGGGCCCTGTTCTTTTTCTGGTTTTCATCAGTGATCTCTCCGACTCTGGAAATCCTCTTTTATCCTTTGCTGATGACTCCACCCTCTGCCGTACCATCGGTCATCCCTCAGACCGGAAAGCAGCAGCTTCTTCGCTCACTGCAGATCTGGGAAAATCACAAACTGGTCCGACCGTGAACATGTCTTTCAATCCGGAGAAATCTCACACTCTCACTATGTCTCTTCGAAAGGACCGTTTAGAACCCCCCCCCCATCCACTTTCTCAACAATCCTCTGAAGAAGTCCTTTCTTTCAGAATCTGGGTCTCACGATCTGCCATGACCTTTCCTGGGAGAGCCACATTTCAAACCTCGCTTCGAAAGCCAGTCGCCGACTGGGATCCTCCGTCGTGCAAAGTCCTTCCTCGGCCCACCTGAGCTCCTGACCACTTACAAAGCTTTCGCCCGCAGCCTGATGGAGTACTGCTCTCCCTCTGGGCTGGTGCTCCTGCCCTCCCACTTTCTCGGCTTCACGCTGTGAAACCAAGGCATTTCGGATCATTAGCATTCCCGCAATGAGGCTGAGTCTTTGGGCCTCTCACTCTCTCACGCAGGCAGTCGGTGGTCTTTCTGTCTTCTACCGTCTCCTCTCCAGCCTCGCCCCTTGCTCTCTCTGCAATTTGTCCCCACCACATTTCCGCAGGGCGCTCAAGGTCCGCCAACAACTCCCTTCTGGTAAAACTACCAAAATCACGAATCACTGCTCACCTTCATCTTTCATTCCTCTTTTTTCCACCTTTGGAATAAACTCCCTCACTCTATTCAATCCATTCTTTCCTCCAGGCTTCGAAACAGCTGTTCACCACCACCTCTATATCCCATCCCAAAATCTCGATCTTTCTACCCTGATAATCCACCCAAGCCCACCTCCTTCAAATTCCCTGCTTTCCTTCCTGAAAGTCCCTGTAATGTCCATCTTGTATTCCCCATGTTCCCTGCCCATCCTCTCCCTTTCACAGATCTCCTAATGTCTCTGTTCCCCACTGTTTTGTCCTTCCCCCCCTCCACCCCTCTTGTCTCATGCCCCCCCTTGCTGTGTGTTGTGTGTTAGCTCTCACATGAGCCTCGACAAGGTATACAAAAATTTTAAAAAAAGGATTAAGGAAATTTTGACTTTGGTGTTGGCTTTCTCATTTCGGTGACTTCAGTGTTGAGAGTTTCAAAATGTGTGAATCTAATTACTTCCAAAACGATCATGGCAAAACTGATTCACCTAGCCAAGGGAGCAAGGCTGAAAATAACTCGGGCTAAAATCAGCAACTTTAATTCCAAAGCACGTTCCTTTCATTCTGTATTAAAATAATTAAAATATAATGAAATCCTGATTCACACATTGAGAGAGTTCCAGGATCAGCTGGGAGTGAGTGCTCAGCGAGTCTCTCAGTGACAAGTCACAAAGCTTGTTCTTTTGTGGTACGCTGAGCTCTTTTATCCCTTACCTGTACACCATATTGTGTTGAATGTGCTCGTCATACGTGAATCCATTGAAATCCTATTTGAGTGAAACACAAATGACGTTTTAGGTTGTTGAAAGCAAAATATTCTGACAATGTTTCATGTTTTAGCTCCTTTTCAGATAGAAATCTTCGCCAATCCAAAGCCCATTCCTTTGACGGAGGATGCGTCAAAGGTAAGAGAACTCGACAGTAACAATCATTATTATGTTTGCCATTGTTGTGATCAATAGAGGGCGCACGTACATTTGATTTGCACATGTTGTTGATCAGTTGCAACATCGGATTGCCTTTTCTTTAACGTTAAAGCTCTGACTGGGGGCATGCAGTTCACTCTACATTATTTACCGCCACATCCGGGTTAAACAGCTTGTGGGCCTGTTGATACTCGAGCTCGTGGTGTACGCCCTCGCGTGAATAGAATCTTTTTAAGTTGGAACCCATGCAAGTAACCCTAATGTCTTCAATGGGATGATCGACCAAAAGGTAAATGTATGACGCAACACTATTCGATTCGTCGACAGAATTCCTCGTGACTTGGTGGCAGCAAATTATAATCAATAAATCTGGAAAAAGATAATTGAGCTGACTGGCAAGTTCACCCATCACAAAAACTTTCTCTCTCTCTCTCTCTGGCTATCTGTTTCTCTGTCCCTGTCCCTGTCTCTGTCTCTGTCTCTGTCTCTGTCTCTCTCTCTCTCTCTCTCTCTCTCTCTCTCTCTCTCTCTCTCTCTCTCTCTCTCTCTCTCTCTCTCTCCTCTCCCTCTCTCTCAGGCCAGGTCAGGTATGGGAGCATGCGCCGGAGCAGCGCGTCTCTCTCTCACATATGTTTATCCCATCTCATCTGAAGCTCATATCATTCCTCACGACCCGAGCAACCTGAATCCTTTGGTGATGTAGTCACAATCAAGCAGCTTACTTTCTCATCACAGAAGACTAACCCAACCAAGGGCAACCTGAGGTCATTTTGCAAGGTTCACAAGAAGTGTATTTCCATCCTCAGCTGAGCCAGAAACCATGATCTGGCTATCCTTAAAGCTGAACTTTCCAACTTGCCTCCCTTGTCAAAGTCCTGGTACCACCCTGTTAAGTCTGTCTTTTTGTCTGTTCTGCTTTCCTCCATGCTCACATCTCAAATGGTATTACAGCTCCCTCCGCTCAAGACAAGGCTGAATGTCTCAAACCCAGTGAGTAACTCGACAGCTCGTGCTTCGATCGCATCCCTCTCTGTCCCCGGGGTTTGAATATACTACAAAGACTACTGGCTCGACCAGCACACTCACCTAGCTCTTTGCACAATTCAACAAAGTTGTCTAATTTAACCATAGCAATTTGTCTAATTTAACTACATTTTCTTTTATACCCTGAATGTGCATTAAATCCAAGTTAGAGACAATAAATCCTGTTACGCAATTCATGTAACCTCTTCACATCTGTGTTTTGTTGTCAAGGACCATACTTTTCTTATATCTACTCCTCATAGAGGAGGTTTGTCTGTGTGTGCTGGTTATCCTGCTCGGTTACATATAAATTAATTATTAATAGTGATCAGACAGGTTAACTTTTACAATACTCTAAATGCCAACCACTACTGACATGTTGCTCATGATAAATATTAATGTGTGAATTTATTGGGTGACTTATGAGCTTCAGACTGTCCCGAAGGAACAGGAAAAAATATTATAATTGTGCTGTTTCTGTCATTTAGTTAGTGAGTGAGTGGGGTGAGTCTGCATTGGTTCTCAGATCTACTATAATCTATATACCTCAGTCAGACTCTGCATTATTAAATGATCTGTCTTGTTTCCACTGCATCCGGAACACTGACCTTTTCATTTGAGAAGGGACAAAACGTTCGGAAGAGCCTCGACCCAGCCTTGGCAATGGGCCCAGACAGAATCAGTGCCTATGTACTCAAATCTTGCAATGCTCGTCTCACTTCTCCCCTGTCTGCTCTCTTCAACCTGTCCTTCACCTGAGGTCGTCTAACAACTGCTTGGAAGCTGCAGCATCACTCCCATCCACAATAGTGCAAAACAGATCCGCTCAAATGCAGACCAGTTAGCCTACTCTCAATGTTGATCAAGGTAATGGCATCAATAATTACAATCTCACCTCCCGATCATCCTTTTGGATTCCATCCCACTCACTGAGTTTTGGACATACTGCTGCTTCTGTCTCAACAATAGATAGAGGCCCTGAATCTTAAAATTTGAGGTCAGGGTTGTCTCTCTGGACATATTGCTGGCATTCAACACAGTCTGGCATTCTGCTTTGCTTGTCAAGCTTTCTGCCTGTGGCATACAAGGCCACCTTCATTTCTTGCATGCCATATTCTTCCACTCATGCAGTCAGCACAAAGCCATCAATGAAATCCTGTCATTTCCTACCCGAGTAAAGGCCGAGTTCCCCTCGGCAGCGACTTTCGTCCAGTTTTGTTTGACTTCTCTGATGCTCTTGAAAAGCAACTTTTTGTCTTTACAGATATATTTTTTAATATATACATAGTTCAAGGCTCTTGGAAGAGCGAGCACACTCAATGGATCGAGACATAACAGAGAGAGGGGGGGGGGGGGGGGGCGGGGTAACACCTCGACCACTTTTAAATGCTGTACTCCAAGGCCAGTCACCTGGGCATCCTCCATTGTATCCAACCTATATCTTTAACCCTTCAACCATCCCAGTTCCTCTCAAGATGCATGTGTTCTTCCAGCAACCTCCTCCTTGTTAATCCCCTACTATCCAGATTGACTGCTCACCTCCATTCCTTTGTTCCTCTTTTCTCCCTGTTGTGAAACTGCGTATCCTGAGGCATATTGCAATCCTATACTCTTCCCTCCATGGCTTAAAGGTGGCAATACACCACCATCTCATTTTTTTAATTTGGCATCATACCATTTACCAACCCTTCCTTATTTTGGTTCAAATTCAAAAAATTGTTTTGCCAACCAATAGTGTCCAAACTATCTTTGTAACAATAGATAAATAGGTCTCCATGCGATGATGTATATTTATCTTGCTCAATACTTTCTAACCATCACCATCTGCCTGAGCACCAGCATCCAGAGCTGTCAGGCTTTACACCAAAGAGGTCAACAATTGACCGTATCCTTGCTCTTTGAGCCCTCACTGAACGCAGATGAGAGTTTCGGCAGGGGCTGCTTGCAGCCTATGTTGATCTCTGTTTAAAGAAACGTTCGAGTCATTGAAATGGGATGCCCTTCTGAGGATTCTTGCGTCTATCGTGGGGTGCCAACAAAAACTGATCGATCTGATGGTTGAACTATACTCTGGTACTGAGAGTGCTGTGAGACTGTTGTGGTACCTTTCTGACTTATTATACAGTTGTTACTGGAGTCGTCGGGGTGTTGTACTGGCCCCACACTTTTCAGCATGTATGGACTGGATTCTAGGGAGGATGTCGCGAGAGATCCAGTCGCGGTGCCATCGTTTTCGGGCAATGTCAAGATCTCTGACCTTTGATTCGTAGACTGATGCCAGTCACTTCGGCAAGACTTTTAAGATATCCTCTTTGGGGCCCTCGACTCGGTGCTGAACTTGATGGAGTCGAGCCGCCTGGTGAATTACGAGTTTTCCTGGGGACGTCAAACTAAGATCCAGGCTTTCATATGACATCTCTCGCGGTCGCCGCTGGTTCCTGTCGATGTGCCTGTTTGTGGTGAGGATGCTTTGACGTCACGGAGAGAGTGCCTTGCCCCTCTTGGCAGTGATATTCATGTCTCTGCTGGCTGTGAGTCAGAGGTCAATAGACGTCTGGGTCGGGCCTGGTGAGTCATGGATTCACTGGATCATGGGGTGTAGTGCTGCTGGTACCTGTGTGGGAGGACGAAAGTCCGAGTTCAGGTCCTTGGTGCTTCCAGTCTTGCTCTATGGATGTGAGACTTGGACTCTGACCAAGGATTTGAGACGGGGACTTAATTCCTTTGGTACCAGGTCTCTTCGGAGAATCTTTGGCTATCGCTGGTCAAACTTTGTGTCCAACGAGCGGTTGCTGGGAGAGACTCAAATGAGATTTGTTACCTGCATAGTCTCTCACTATGTCTCTGTCGCAAAGGACCGTTTAGAACCCCCCCCCATCCACTTTCTCAACAATCCTCTGGAAGAAGTCCTTTCTTCAAGAATCTGGGTCCCACGATCTGCCATGACCTTTCCTGGAGAGCACATTTCAAACCTCGCTTCGGAAGCCAGTCGCCGACTGGAATCCTCCGGCGTGCAAAGTCCTTCCTCGGCCCACCTGAGCTCCTGACCACTACAAAGCTTTCGCCCGCAGCCTGATGAGTACTGCTCTCCCCTCTGGGCTGTGCTCCTGCCTCCCACCTTTCTCGCTTCACGCTGTGGAAACCAAGGCATTCGGATCATTAGCATCTCCAATGAGGCTGAGTCTTTGGGCCTCTCACTCTCTCACCGCAGGCAGTCTGTGTGTCTTTCGTCTTCTACCGTCTCCTCTCCAGCCTCGCCCCCTTGCTCTCTCTGCAATTGTCCCCACCACATTTCCGCAGGGCGCTCAAGGTCCGCCAACAACTCCCTTCTGGTAAAACTACAAAATCACGAATCACTGCTCACCTTCACTCTTTCATCCTCTTTTTTCCCACCTTTGGAATAAACTCCTCACTCTATTCAACCATTCTTTCCCCAGGCCTTCGAAACAGCTGTTCACCACCACCTCTTATTCATCCCCATCCCAAATCCTCGATCTTTCTACCCCTGAATCCACCCAAGCCCAACTCCTTCAAATTCCCTGCTTCCTTCCTGAAGTCCCTGTAATGTCCATCTTGTATTCCCCATGTTTCCCTGCCCCATCTTCTCCCTTTCACAGATCTCCTAATGTCTCTGTTCCCCACTGTTTTGTCCTTCCCACTCCCACCCTCTTGTCTCATGCCCCCCTTGCTGTGTGTGTGTGTTAGCCTCACATGAGCCTCGACAAGGTATACAAAAATTTTAAAAAAGGATTAGGAAATTTTGACTTGGTGTTGGCTTTCTCATTTCGTGGACTTCAGTGTTGAGAGTTTCAAAATGTGTGAATCTAATTACTTCCAAACGATCATGGCAAAACTGATTCACCTAGCCAGGGAGCAAGGCTGAAAAACTCGGGCTAAAATCAGCAACTTTAATTCCAAGCAACGTTCCTTTCATTCTGTATTAAAATAATTAAAATAAATGAAATCCTGATTCACACATTGTGAGAGTTCAGGATCAGCTGGGAGTGAGTGCTCAGCAGAGTCTCTCAGTGACAAGTCACAAAGCTGTTCTTTTGTGGTACGCTGAGCTCTTTTATCCCTACCTGTACACCATATTGTGTTGAATGTGCTCGTCATACGTGAATCCATTGAAATCCTATTTGAGTGAAACACAAATGACGTTTTAGGTTGTTGAAAAGCAAAATATTCTGACATGTTCATGTTTTAGCTCCTTTTCAGATAGAAATCTTCGCCAATCCAAAGCCCATTCCTTTGACGAGGATGCGTCAAAGTAAGAACTCGACAGTAACATCATTATTATGATTTGCCATTGTTGTGATCAATAGAGGGCGCACGTACATTTGATTTGCACATGTTGTTAGATCAGTTGCAACATCGGATTGCCTTTTCTTTAACGTTAAAGCTCTGACTGGGGGCATGCATTCACTCTACATTATTTACCGCCACATCCGGGTTAAACAGCTTGTGGGCCTGTTGATACTCGAGCTCGTGGTGTACGCCCTCGCGTGAATAGAATCTTTTTAAGTTGGAACCCATGCAAGTAACCCTAATGTCTTCAATGGGATGATCGAACCAAAAGGTAAATGTATGACGCAACACTTCGATTCGTCGACAGAATTCCTCGTGACTTGGTGGCAGCCAAATGATATATAATCAATAAATCTGGAAAAAGATAATTGAGCTGACTGGCAAGTTCACCCATCACAAAAACTTTCTTCTCTCTCTCTCTGGCTATCTGTTTCCTGTCCTGTCCTGTCTCTGTCTCTGTCTCTGTCTCTGTCTCTTCTCTCTCTCTCTCTCTCTCTCTCTCTCTCTCTCTCTCTCTCCTCTCCTCTCTCTCTCTCTCCTCTCCCTCTCTCTCAGGCAGGTCAGGTATGGGAGCATGCGCCGGAGACGCGCGTCTCTCTCTCACATATGTTTATCCCATCTCATCTGAAGCTCATATCATTCCTCACGACCCGAGCAACCTGAATCCTTTGTGATGTAGTCACAATCAAGCAGCTTACTTTCTCATCACAGAAGACTAACCCAACCAGGGCAACCTGAGGTCATTTTGCAAGGTTCACAAGAAGTGTATTTCCATCCTCAGCTGAGCCAGAAACCATGATCTGGCTATCCTTAAAGCTGAACTTTCCAACTTGCCTCCCTTGTCAAAGTCCTGGTACCACCCTGTTAAGTCTGTCTTTTTGTCTGTCTGCTTTCCTCCATGCTCACATCTCAAATGGTATTACAGCTCCCTCCGCTCAGACAAGGCTGAATGTCTCAAACCCAGTGAGTAACTCGACAGCTCGTGCTTCGATCGCATCCCTCTCTGTCCCCGGGGTTGAATATACTACAAAGACTACTGGCTCGACCAGCACACTCACCTAGCTCTTTGCACAATTCAACAAAGTTGTCTAATTTAACCATAGCAATTTGTCTAATTTAACTACATTTTCTTTTATACCCTGAATGTGCATTAAATCCAAGTTAGAGACAATAAATCCTGTTTACGCAATTCATGTAACCTCTTCACATCTGTGTTTTTTGTCAAGGACCATACTTTTTAATCTACTCCTCATAGAGGAGGTTTGTCTGTGTGTGCTGGTTATCCTGCTCGTTACATATAAATTAATTATTAATAGTGATCAGACAGTTAACTTTTACAATACTCTAAATGCCAACCACTACTGACATGTTGCTCATGATAAAATATTAATGGTGAATTATTGGGTGACTTATTGAGCTTCAGACTGTCCCGAAGGAACAGGAAAAAATATTATAATTGTGCTGTTTCTGTCATTTAGTTAGTGAGTGAGTGGGGTGAGTCTGCATTGGTTCTCAGATCTACTATAATCTATATACCCAGTCAGACTCTGCATTATTAAATGATCTGTCTTGTTCCACTGCATCCGGAACACTGACCTTTTCATTTGAGAAGGGACAAAGCGTTCGGAAGAGCCTCGACCCAGCCTTGGCTAAGGCCCAGACAGAATCAGTGCCTATGTACTCAAATCTTGCAATGCTCGTCTCACTTCTCCCCTGTCTGCTCTCTTCAACCTGTCCTTCACCTGAGGTCGTCTAACAACTGCTTGGAAGCTGCAGCATCACTCCCATCCACAATAGTGCAAAACAGATCCGCTCAAATGCAGACCAGTTAGCCTACTCTCAATGTTGATCAAGGTAATGGCATCAATAATTACAATCTCACCTCCCGATCATCCTTTTGGATTCCATCCCACTCACTGAGTTTTGGACATACTGCTGCTTCTGTCTCAACAATAGATAGAGGCCCTGAATCTTAAAATTTGAGGTCAGGGTTGTCTCTCTGGACATATGCTGGCATTCAACACAGTCTGGCATTCTGCTTTGCTTGTCAAGCTTTCTGCCTGTGGCATACAAGGCCACCTTCATTTCTTGCATGCCATATTCTTCCACTCATGCAGTCGCACAAAGCCATCAATGAATCCTGTCATTTCCTACCCGAGTAAGGCCGAGTTCCCCTCGGCAGCGACTTTCGTCCAGTTTTGTTTGACTTCTCTGATGCTCTTGAAAAGCAACTTTTTGTCTTTACAGATATATTTTTTAATATATACATAGTCAAGGCTCTTGGAAGAGCGAGCACACTCAATGGATCGAGACATAACAGGAGAGAGAAGGGGGGGGGGGGGGGGCGGGTAACACCTCGACCACTTTAATGCTGTACTCCAAGGCCAGTCACCTGGCATCCTCCATTGTATCCAACCTATATTCTTAACCCTTCACCTCCCCAGTTCCTCTCAGATGCATGTGTTCTTCCAGCAACCTCCTCCTTGTTAATCCCCTACTATCCAGATTGACTGCTCACCTCCATTCCTTTGTTCCTCTTTTCTCCCTGTTGAAACTGCGTATCCTGAGGCATATTTGCAATCCTATACTCTTCCCTCCATGGCTTAAAGGTGGCAATACACACCATCTCATTTTTTAATTTGGCATCATACCATTTACCAACCCTTCCTTATTTTGGTTCAAATTCAAAAAATTGTTTTGCCAACCAATAGTGTCCAAACTATCTTTGTAACAATAGATAAATAGGTCTCCATGCGATGATGTATATTTATCTTGCTCAATACTTTCTAACCATCACCATCTGCCTGAGCACCAGCATCCAGAGCTGTCAGGCTTACACCAAAGAGGTCAACAATGACCGTATCCTTGCTCTTTGAGCCCTCACTGAACGCAGATGAGAGTTTCGGCAGGGGCTGCTTGCAGCCTATGTTGATCTCTGTAAGCGTTCGAGTCATTGAAATGGGATGCCCTCTGGAGGATTCTTGGTCTTCGTGGGGTGCCAACAAAACTGATCGATCTGATGTCTGAACTATACTCTGGTACTGAGAGTGCTGTGAGATGTTGTGGTACCTTTCTGACTTATTTACAGTTGTTACTGGAGTTCGTCGAGGGGTGTGTACTGGCCCCCACACTTTTCAGCACTTGTATGGACTGGATTCTAGAGAGGATGTCGGAGAGATCAAGCTGCGGTGCATCGTTTGGGAATGTCAAGATCTCGGACCTTGATTCGCAGATGATGCAGTCATCTTGCGGAGATTAGATATCCTTTTGGGGGCCCTCGAGGTGCTGAATGAGGAGTCAGAGCCGCTGGGATTACGGGTTTCCTGGGTCAAAACTAAGATCCAGGCTTTCAATGACATCTTGGATGCGCTGTCCTGTCTTGTGCCTGTTTGTGGTGAGGATGTTGAGGTCACGGAGAGAGTCACTTGCCTGGCAGTGATATCATGTCTCTGCTGGCTGTGAGTCAGAGGTCAATAGACGTCTGGGTCGGGCCTGGTGAGTCATGATTCACTGGATCATGGGGTGTAGTGCTGCTGGTACCTGTGTGGGAGGACGAAAGTCCGAGTTCAGGTCTTGGTGCTTCCAGTCTTGCTCATGGATGTGAGACTTGGACTCTCGACCAAGGATTTGAGACGGGGACTTAATCCTTTGGTACCAGGTCTCTTCGGAGAATCTTGGCTATCGCTGGTCAAACTTTGTGTCCAACGAGCGGTTGCTGGAGAGACTCAAATGAGATTTGTTACCTGCATAGTCTGTGAGCGTCAGCTGCGGCTGTATGGACTGTGGCTCGTTTTCCTGACGCTGATCCTGCTCACCAGATTCTCTCAGCGAGGGAGTCGTGAGTGGAGGAGGCCAATGGGCCAACCACGTGCCTCGTGGTTGCAGCAGGTTGATCGGCATCTCAAGGAGATGGGGATGGGCCAGGCATCTGCCTGGGGATGGTCAGACGGAGGCCCTGGAGTACCGGCGGAAAGTTGATGCAGCGACACGCTGCTCTGTCGCATGCTCCCATACCTGACCTGACCTGAC
>CM068960.1:114525939-114537445 GCA_035128595.1 Eptatretus atami
TCTCTCTCTCATGGAATATTTCTGCTCTGTGGAGCTCAAAGCATGAGATCCAAAAGCTATGGGTTTCTCCACACCATCCTCCACCTGGAACAGAACAGCTTCCAGCACCATGGCCGAGGCATCACCGGTGATAAAAGTAGCACTGTTGATGTCAAAATGAGCGAGAATAGGGGCTGTAGTGAGCTGAGTTTTCAACATGTGTGCAGCTGCTTGACAACGGGGTCCCATTCCACGAGGCTTCCTTCTTAAGAAGCTGACGTAACGGTGTAGTGATAGCTGAGTACTGTGGCAAGAACCGTATGTAGTAAGCTTCCATGCCCAGGAAGGAGGCAAGCTGAGAAGCAGACTGAGGCTCAGGGATGTGGTGAATAGCTTCCACATTGGACTGGAGAGGGGAAATCCCTTGAAGGTGACAGTTTAAATCTCACAAATTATATTTCGAGCACCGCAAAAACGCATTTGCTGCCATTCAGTGCTAAGTTGTGCTGGGTGAGTTTCTGGAACACTTGGACCAAGCGTTCATCATGCACTGAGGTGTTTGGACCAAGTACCACTATGTCATCCAAGTACAAGGACACGTCCAGGATGCCAGCGAAGATGGATGACATAATCTTTTGAAAACAGCTCTGTGCGGAGCTTAATCCAAATGGCATACGGGTTTAACAAAAAACTCCGGTATGAAAAACAAAAGCCGTGAGGTCATTGCTGTCTGAATTGAGGGGAACCTGGAGGTAACTTTGGCGTAGGTTCAACTTACTAAAGACCGTAGAGTAATAGAAACAGGTAGTAAGCTCTTCAACTGTTGGAAGCGGGTATTTGTCGGGAATAATTGCCTTGTTCACAGCACGCAAGTCCACGCAAACTCGGAGTTCCCCAGACTTCTTCTTCGCTATAACGAGGTTGGAGCTCCAGGGGGACACTAAGATCCAGGGGGATACTAAAGATCGCTCAACAGACACTAAACAATGCGATTCATTGCAAGTCCATTTATTATACAGCACGTAACGTTCACATATCCCCGACTATGTTAATATGGTGTCTCCATCACGTTCCACTTGCCCCTCCCCCTTGCCTCATCATCTTCCTCTCAATTTCTCAACATCCAGCAATTCAACAACAACAACAACAACAATAATATATTTGCAAAGAATATAACACCTAAGATAGAACACAACAATAACATCATTTTTTTCGGTTGACTAATTTATCTCTAGAGAACCCTCAAACATTTTCAGACTGATCGGATGCATCGTTCTACGTGTCGAATTTTCATCTGGATACCACTTCACCGATGATGTCATGAAGAATCACACTCATTCCCCATGAGGAGCACTTGCCATGTGCCAAGTTTCAATTTTTTCCATGTCGCAGTTTTGGAGACGCAGCCGAAAGCCGAAATCTTATATGATCTTATAGCCGAAAGTTTTGGTCTTATTATTCATGGAATACATTGTACCAAATACCACAAACTAGTCACCATTGATCAAATGCAATGGTATTCTAATAGTCATGATAATTAGAAAAACAACTGCACCATAAACAATGGAATTAATTAATTTATAATAATTATTTATTATATATTATTTATTTTTCATACAATCTGTCTGTTTATTTAACTATGTGATTTTTAAAAAATTATTTTCACAGGTGGTTCTATATTTTATAATTAATATTATTTAATTTTGTTTTATATGGATGAAACTGAACTGTTTTATTCCTTGGACTGACTACGTGTACATATTTTGGAATTATACGAAAATTTTGTCTTTTTTATTTATCTTTTCTTGCATAATAAACTGTAAAAATATATGAGTTCTTATTCCAGACTAACTGTTTTCTTCCTTTGCCTGTAAACAGGTAGCTACTTGTAAAGTGAGGCACAGTTACCCCTTTCCTCACATCTATTGGTACAAAGATGGAAACCTCATCACCAATGCTTTAACAAGTAAGACTTTTTTGATGTGAACAAGAACAATGTGCATGTATTTAAGCCATTGTTTTATCATACTTTACCTATTATTGGCTTTTTACAAACCTTGGAAAAGTATAAATGACATTGCTTAGTTGCTGAGTAGTTTCATGATAAACCTGGATCTCTTTTGTACTCCATGACGATTCACATATTTAGTTGAAAGAAAGGCTAAAGTGCCTTAACAACTTTTATCATCATCATCATCATCATCATCATCATCATCATCATCATCATCATCATCATCATCCTGGAGAAGTTTATTGCTTTAAAGGTTGCAATCCTGGACAAGGCTGGTGATAGCTCGCCCACTCGTCGCGAAGGACACCGTGGGATCTTTAACATCCACCAACTTATAGCCACAGAAAGAAAATTGCGCACAATACAGGGTGTTCCAAAAAGACACGGACAACTTTGATTGTTAATATATTTAGAACCACAAACGATACAATGATACCCTTTGGTTTATATGATACAGAAACTCATAAGGTTTTGTGCACACCATCAATACACTTCATTTTGAGCTCCGTATGTCATGCGCAGGACATCAAGGCGGTACACGAGTTCTTGCCATGTTCGGCTCAGCATATTTGTGTCCATCAGTGCGCAGCATGCAGCTGTGATCTGAGAACGAAAATCCTGCAGGTTTGCCACCTTGGTGTTGTAGACAACATCTCTGACAAAACCCCACAAAAAAATAATCAAGGGGGGTTATGTTTGGTGATCGTGAGGGACAGGCGGTTGGTTTGTCTCATCCGATCCTGCAACCTGGAAATTTTTCATTCAGGACGGCTTGAACGACTAAGACCCAATGAAGGGGAGCACCATCCTGTTGAAAAATGATATCGGGTTGCAGGTCTTCAATCTGTGGGAAGGCAAATCCTTCCAAAATGTTCATGTAAATTGTTGAGGTCCCTGTATCCTCCACAAATAAAAACGCAAGGTCCCTCAGCGAGGAAGCACAGTCCACGCAGCATCAGAATATGGTACAAACATAATCAAACGGAAAACCAAATACTGCATTGGAGTCATCAGAAGGAATCCGAAGAAGTAAAGAGCAAAGATGGAGTCATCAGGAGGAACCTGGATAGGATTCGAGTTTCAGCCACTACTCCACAACTTTCAAACCCATTATTTATGGCATACTGTGGCAACGAATGCACAGCCAAGTGAGCCTTCCAGAAAAAATTCCTGCAATCATTCATTTCTCCAAGACAGACAGGTAAAGAAAGAGAGAAATAAAGGGTAAAAGAGACAAAACAAAAGAAAAAGCAACAATTGGAATGAATAAAGAGAATTGTGAAAAAGTAGAAAGAAGAGTGAAAGGAACAAAGAACAAAAATGTCGGGAAGAACCCGGATAGGTAAAGGACTTTCACCATACTATAATCTTCCTCACTCGTTTCCTGTTAAACAGGGCTTTTAAAATATACTCCTCAAAATGGATCATCTTGAATTATACATCAGACTCATTTGGGATGCAATTTGCTGAGTTATCATTCATATAAAGAGCGGTAAAGAAAATAGTTTTCATTTTTGATGTATTGTCTTGCAGGGGAAAGGTTGTCAGAATTGCCAAGCGGCTTTTATGATGTCAACTCCATTTTACATTACCACCATGAGCGTTCCGATATAGCTTCTACCTTTCACTGTGAAGCCGTTTACGAGTTGCCCAGCGGGACAAAGGGTGCGGAATCAAAAAGGGTGTCTCCCACACTCCATTGTAAGTGTGTAATTATCTGTAATATGTTTGGTTTATAAGAATGCAGAATATTGCTCTCCCCTCCCTGTCCCCCCTTATTTTCCCAGTTTTAATCCTTGTAACCTTGTTTGAGAGGAAAGTAGTCCACTCACAGGCATCACTTATTTGCGACAAGTGATCAATACTCTGATATTTGCTGGCTTTTATATATATATATTTTTTACTTTTTTCTTTATATTTCTTGTTCTATCTGTACACACATTCTCATTTCCTTTTTTTGGGGGATACAAAGGCGAGGCTCGTGCAAGAGCTAGAATACGGAACGAATCAGGACATGACAGAACAAAAGGAACGGTATAAAGAGAAGGGCGGGGGGGGGGGGGAACACACCAATAGCAGGGTTGAGGGACAAAATAGAGGGAGACTTGGACAAACAAGGGATGTGGGGAAGAATGAGGGGGTTAGGGTAGAGATGTGAACAAGTCACTTGAACCAAGTCTCAAGTCTTTGAGGGCAAGTGTCAAATCGAGACTCAAGTTACCAGAGTATAACTTCAGTCTTCAACTTGTGTCAAATCCACACATTTACTTATAAACCTTGGAGTACAAGTTGTTTAACTCAAGTTTTTATTTGTAAACTTCATGCAATGGACATTTTTTTCTTTGTTCCCAACAAAAATTAATTTATGTTAAATTTACTTCTCATATCCAGTTTACCACATACTTGAACATACGTATGTACATGAGACGAGTCAGTAACTTCAGCTTATGTTTAAATAGTTTACATGTAGAACCAAAGCATTCAATGTGGAACGGGAAAGGAGATTTTAATAATTTACTTGTATATTTATTATGCACGTTAAAATGAAACGTATAACTAATTATTGTAACTTCAATTGTTGTCTTTTAACATACCAAACTTTTTCATGTTTTCTTTAGAAAAAAATAAAGACAAGTCGTCATGTAATTTACAATTATTGACAAAGTTTAAATAATCCAAGTCAACTGACATACGTATTTGAATAATCACAAAATTATTTTATCGGGTCGGGACATGCATGGGGTTACTGAACAGGGGCCGTTTCCCCCAGGATGAATGTTAATCGTTTGAATAAAGGTTCCACACGTAGCCACCTTGGACATGGTGTGCTCTGTGTTTCCCAAAGACTGGACACTTCTTTTAACCTTAGTGGAGAACGGTATGCGACCCGACGACCGTGAGCGCTGGCACGCTGCATATGCACTGTATACATGTCCAAGGTTTATGTCGTCATTGACCGAACCTGGCACGCCCATGATGGAAAATAATTTCCCATTTATTTTAAAACCCCATTTTAATTTGATGTTTATTCGATGATTATTTTCCAAAGAATGTCAAGAAGTCATTATAAACGCAAGTCACTTGTAATTTGCAAATCAGTCGCAAGTCTGAGTCTCAACTCAATTTCGTCGAGCCCAAGTCAAGTCACAAGTCGCAAAATTTTGCGACTCGAGTCGCCAACTCTGAGTAGGGGAGGATGCACGGAAACAAGAGTGATGCAGAAACAAATTCTCAGGTAAAAAAAAAACTGGAAATTTCGAAAGACCTGGGTTTTGGGAGGGATTCATGGGGTTATAAATGGTCTACATTTAAAAACAAAAACTTCTATATTTAACAAGAAAATTATATAATTTTAAAACCAGTGTTGATCGAAACATTTGCAAACAAACGAGGATTTTACACATAGTAGCCATTTTGGTGGTCAGCTGGGTTACTTATTTGTGGAAATGTCTTTCTTTATGTTTGATCTTCTCTTTGCTATCTTTCACCAGTTTTGTCTCACTAATGAGGATAATGAGTTGGAAAACGGATTTGTCAAGACTGCCTGTGAATGAACTTGCTTGAAAACCGGGTCATGTTTTCTGCTGTGCTACCAAAAATAATATTGGGTTTGATGTACTGGCACTTAGCAGGAAAACTGACATGAGCACTCGCTATGGGCAGTTCCAGATAAAGGAAGAGATTGTATTCGTATACTTGTGGAATACGGTATATTTTTGTTGTTTTGGAAGACCCCAGGAAGTTGCATCCAACACATAAAGGAACCCTGGAGTTTCGATATAATCTGTCGTATTTTGTTTCGATAGATGACCTTTCCCCTCGTATCAGTGGACAGGGAAATGTGTTGTGGTTAGTTGCAGGTATGAATTCCCTTTGTAACTCTTCTCTAAATCCACTCTCTTCTTATATCCCTTCTAATATCTTCTCCTCATCCTTCCTTATCTCAATTGTTCTCCACACCTCATTACAGCACATCCATGCACATAAACAATACGCTTTACATTACATTACATTCCATTACAATCACGCTTCATTATAAAACCACAATACAAAGCAAAAGCTACAAGGAAAAACAAGCGCAAGATGAGGCAGCAGGAACAAGGACGGCATCTGGGGGGGGGGGGGGAGGGCGTCTGCCGTCAACTCTGACACAGAGTCAGAAGCGCAACTAATGAGCATGGCCTGATAATAGCCTCGTTCCAATGTGAGGGCACTGTCACACCTTCACGTTTTAGCCAGCGTATGGCAACGTATCAAAATGTATGTAAAACGCTGGCGTACGCTGCAACTTTGATGTTTTTTTTCAGTTTTGGGCGTATTCATAACGAGTTGGACATATGCATAACGTATTAGTAACGTACACAGAACGTTTCGATAACATATAGATAACTTAGATCAACGAATGCTTTGCGTGTTGTCGGCGTTCACAACCTATGCCCAACGATAGTCTAACTTATGCATAGCGCGGCAGCGTATCGCCGACGATCACGTGGCGTAGCCTATTAATAGGCTGCCGCTCAACGATTTAAAGGCCCTGTCACACCTTGACGATTTGGCCAGCGTATGCCGACGTATGAAAAATTTGTCTAAAACGCTGGCACACGTCGAATACGTTTTGGGTAAGTTTTGTATACGTTAAGAGCACGCTGAAGCAAGCTGGCATACGTCGCAGTACGCCGAGCTCGTCGACAAATTTTAAGCATGCTCAAAATTTTCGACGTATGCCAGCGTATGACTCATACGTTCCGCATACGCTGGCCATAAGTTGTAGGCACGTTATGCGATTGTTGACACACGTCGACACACGTTACTTGTAAGTTACTCATAAGTCGAAACACGTCGAGGTAATGTTTAGCGTACCCGAAACTTATTTCTAACCTATGAGTAACGTGCTTTGAACCTATGAGTAACGTGCTTTGAACCTATGAGTAACGTATCTCCAACGCATATTGACGTATGTAGACGTATTTGACGTCTTCCGGATGACCACAGAACTTACTGAACGTGTTTCTAACTTACAGCTACCGTATAATGGCGTATTGGCAGCGTTTAGGGGAATTGGTATATAAAAATGGGTTCACACAGGAGGAACCCGTCAGTGTTCCAGACTCCATGTTTTTTTTTTTTGTTTTTTTCTTCGGCATGACGGTGATGTTGACTCTTCGATTTCTAGTGCGGTTATGATTTAAATCGTTGAGCGGCAGCCTATTAATTATATTATATTGTAACTGCACTAGAAATCGAAGTGTCAACATCACCGTCATGCCGAAGAAAAACCAAAAAAAAAAAAAAACCATGGAGTCTGGAATACTGACGTGTTCCTCCTGTGTGAACCCCATTTTTATATACCAATTCCCCTAAACGCTGACAATACGCCATTATACGGTAGCTGTAAGTTAGAAACACGTTCAGTAAGTTCTGTGGTCGTCCGGAAGACGTCAAATACATCTACATCCGTCAATATGCATTGGAGATACGTTACTCATAGGTTCAAAGCACGTTACTCATAGGTTAGAAATAAGTTTCGGGTACGCTAAACATTACCTCGACGTGTTTCGACTTATGAGTAACTTACAAGTAACATGTGTCGACGTGTGTCAACGATCGCGTAACGTGCCTACAACATGTTACTCATAGGTTAGAAATAAGTTTCGGGTACGCTAAACATTACCTCGACGTGTTTCGACTTATGAGTAACTTACAAGTAACGTGTGTCGACGTGTGTCAACGATCGCATAACGTGCCTACAACTTATGGCCAGCGTATGCGGAACGTATGAGTCATACGCTGGCATACGTCGAAAATTTTTGAGCATGCTTAAAATTTGTCGACGAGCTCGGCGTACTGCAACGTATGCCAGTCTGCTTCAGCGTGCTCTTAACGTATACAAAACTTACCCATAACGTATTCGACGTTGTCCAGTGTTTTAGACAAATTTTTCATACGTCGGCATACGCTGGCTAAATCGTCAAGGTGTGACAGCCCCTTGAAGGCCGCACCGTGAACAGCAAGCTATGCCGGATACTGATCGGCTCTGAGGCCACACCTCGGCTAAGGGCTTTATAACTCCGGGGAGCCCAGAACTCAGGGTTGCGTATGGCCAGGGAGCAAAGAGAGCTAGAAGGAATCCTCTAGGAATGAGCCGGGCAATTGTGAGCCACTGCACAGATGGGCCTGCTGCGGAGCGAGTGCGAGCCATGTGCGGAGAAGTGTTAGCGAGTCGTGGAGCTTTTTCCTTGGATGTGCCAGCTATTACATACTGACTTACACAATCTTTCTTTTACTATCCATACTTCTAATCATTTACTTGGAACGCACGAGTTATCAATGATTTCCTTTCGATTCGCTCAAAGGAAGGATATTGACATGTATTCACGATTTTCTCAAAGCATTCCTCAGCATTCATCGCATTTCTCTGCACATGGCACATTAAATCATATCTCTCTCTCTCTCTCTCTCTCTCTTCTCTCTCTCTCTCTCTCTCTCTCTCTCTCTCTCTCTCTCTCTCTCTTTCTCTCTTTCTCTCTTCTCTCTTTCTCTCTTTCTCTCTTCTCTTTCTCTCTTTCTCTCTTTCTCTCTTTCTCTCTTTCTCTCTTCTCTCTTTCTCTCTTTCTCTCTTTCTCTCTTTCTCTCTCTCTCTCTCTCTTTCATCCTCACCTCCTTTTCACATTGGGACCATGTAAGCTTGCAGGCTTGCATCGGGTGAGCAAGGGTCGCCAACAAGCCCCGCCTTATGTATCTAGCTATCTGTCAATCTTACTTGGCTGACTTCCCAAAATGAATGAGGCACCTATGTCTGTAGATTCGTGATAAGGATTGTCTAAGCAGTGCTTCTCAACCTTTTTCAACTCGAGGCCCACTCTGGCTCTGAGGAAATTTTCGAGGCCCATCATACAGAATCGTAATGAGAAAAATGGCAATAAAACTTAATGCCAAAACAAATCATTATGCTTACCTTTAATGAGACACTTGAGCTTGCTTCTTGGAAATAAGATGGTCAAGTCGTGTTTGATGGGGACAGGCTCACACGCAAAGTGGCATTCAGAGTGTCTGTTTTTAGACTATCGTTTGCTTTTGATTTTGTCACAGTTACAGTCGAGAAGCCCGATTCACAGAGATAGGTTGTGGTGAATGGTAAAAGAAATCTGATGGCACGCTTTGACAAAGAAGTGTATTCACTGCTTGCCAATATCCAGAATGAAGGAAGGTCTACCTGTGCATGCTGAAGCTTCAGACTACTGTCTGCAGAAAGTTCCATCAGTTCATTTTCAAGTACAACGGACAAGGCCACATCTTCTGAAGCAGGATCCACTGAGAAAGGGTTCAAAATCCAAAGGTTTCCTTGCCTTGGTCCTCTGGAAAGTAGTCTGCAAACTTTTGTGATAACTCGGCCAAATGCTGGATTATGAGCCCAGATATGTCTGTATTGAGGAGTGGATTCCAAAGTTTCATTCAGAAGTGGAAACATCTCAAGTCGTCCATCCTTCACTTTTCTGTTCCAAAGAACAAGCTTTTTCATGAAGCCTTCAATTTTGTCAGCAACCAAGAACACTGAACTGTTCCTACCTTGCATTGATATGTTGAGCTGATTTAACTGGTCAAACACATCTGACAGGTAAGCCAATTTGGCACAAAGGTTATCATTACTGTAATGATCAGCAAGTGGTGAGTGTTTCTCTTCAAGGAACATGTGGACTTCATGTCTCAGTTCAAAGAGGTGATTAAGCATACGTCCTCTTGAAAGCCACCTCACCTCACTGTGGTACAGAAGCTGCAAGTGATCAGAATCAAGTCTTTCACACAGTGCAGCAAAACACCTTGAGTTGAGTGCACTCTTCTTGATGAAGTTCACAGTTTTAACAGCTACATTAATGACTTCATTCAGTTCTGGTGACATCTGCTTTGTTGCCAGATTTCTCTATGTAAGAAGCAGTGGGTCTTCTTGGCATCTGGCGCCCTCTGTTGGATCTGTTTTACAACACCACGATGGACTCCTGTCATTGATTCAGCACCATCTGTGCACACACCTACGCAGTTCTTCCAATCAATACTCTTGTCGGTGAAGTATTTGTCAAGCAGAGCATTACATCATCTGCAGCTGTTTTGTGGAAGGTCTTTGCAAAACAGTAGATCCTCATGAACATCACTGTCCCTGCAGTACCTCACGAAAACTAGCAATAAAGCATTATTGCTAATGTCAGTAGATTCATCCAACTGAATGGAAAAATACTGACTGCCTTTATTTTTCCACCAGTTGGCATTCAATGTCATCACTCATTTCAACAATTCTTCTCATCACAGTATCATTAGAGAGTGATACGGACTGAAGTTTGGTTGCAGCTGCCTCTCCAAGAATTCTCGAACACATATCAACAGCACTGGTAAAATAAGCTCCTCCGCGATTGTGAAATTTCTTGCTACGAGCAACACGAGCAGCAACCATGTAGCTGGCTTTCAATGCTGATTTGACTGAGTTGTAAATGTTGTAATCACTTTCTGCTGTGCCTGAAGTCCAGCCCTTTTCCTCTCAAATATTCCTTTGGCTTACCTGCACTATTCGGGTGTCTTGTGTTTAAGTGTCTCTGAAGCTTTGACGGATTAAGCGCCTCGTTTGACAGGATTTCAGCACATTCAACACACTGTGCTTTTGGCTCAACATCACTGCCTGCCATCGTGAATCCATATTAATGTAATCGGGGTCATATTTCCTCACCACAACCTTTCGAGATTTTTCCGTAGCAAATTTGTCTTCTCCATCACACTTTCGTTTCAAAAATCGATCCATTTTTCGCGTTCAAAAATATCCGCGAAAGTTGAAAAGTTTACAAAAAATTTCAAGTTCGTGAACGCATGAACTAAGTACAAGGCACGTACATGCATACACACACATCGCATATATGCGCACGTGCACAATACACACATACACACGGATATAGTACGTTCACATCACAGTTACATGTAGATCGAACGCGCGTAAACCACCACTGCATAAACATGACGTACGTAAGCACAAAAATGACTCAATCTATCTCTCTCTCGCGCGCGCTCGCTAGACGGTTTCGGAAAGACGGAAGTACAAACAGACCTAGCTGAATTCAGCTGTGGCCGTGTAAGTCTTACACTGTAAGATCAGACCTTTTTTAATATACTTCTTCTTTTCTTTTCTTTTTTGCCGACCTGGCTGCCACCTGTGAGGGCTCCGCGGCCCACCGGTTGAGAAGCACGGGTCTAAGGGACTTGTGCGATAGGGGTAAGATTGTTTCTTTTGTGAACTACATTCCTGTAAATAGTGCTCTTTATTTAATATGACCTTTCATTTCCAACCTGCCTGCATGTCTCTTTCCTCCATTGGTTAGACGTAGTGTGTAATTAGTAGAAGGGAGTTTGCCCTGCTGATTCACTATGGTCAGACTAGCCGATGTCCCACTTACGGTCCTGCTCAGCCGTACCTAATTGATAAATTGAGTCTCACTATCTGCCATGACCTTTCCTGGGAAAGCCACATTTCAAACCTCG
>CM068960.1:114541793-114557340 GCA_035128595.1 Eptatretus atami
TTGCCACATGGCTTCAGAATCTCCAGAGTGGTTTATTGCACACCTCAAACAGGATTCAAGGTGGGCTTTTTTGAGTCATGGCTTCCTTCGTGCCACCCTACCGTACAGGCCAGACTTGTGGAGTGCTTGGGATATTGTTGTCACATGCACACAGTGACCAGTCTTTACCATAAAGGCATGTAGCTCTTTCCAAAGTTGCTATTGGCCTCTTGGAGGCCTCTCTGATCAGTCTCCTCCTTGCTTGGTCATCCAGTTTGGAGAGACGGCCTGATCTCGGCAAGTCTTGGTGGTACCATATGCCTTCCACTTAATGATTGTCTTGACTGCACTCCAAAGGATTCAAGGCCTTTGAAATATTTTTATACCCATCCCCTGATCTGTGCCTTTCCACAACTTTATCTTGGAGGTCGTTTGAAAGCTCCTTGGTGTTCATGGTTGAGTCTTTGCTGTGAAATACACTACCCAGCAGAGGAAACCTCCAGAAACAGCTGATTTTATTCTGAAATAATTAGAATCACTATAATTTAACATAGGTGGAAGCCAATTAACTTGGTGTGTGATTTTCAAAGTGATTCGTTACACCCAAGCTAATTTACATTTGCTATTATAAAGGGGAGGGGGGGGGAGGTGGAGGGGTCACTTATTCCACCATGAAATTCTAGTTTTGTATTTTTAATTAATTTTCTGAAATATGTAGAATTTGTTTTTTCATTTGGAAGTTGTGGGTTACGATGTGTAAGTTAAGGTGGAAAAAGTCTGAGTTAATGTAATTTAATTCCAGGCTATAAGACAGCAAAAGGTGAAAATTTTGAAAGGGGTGTAGACTTTCTATGGGCAGTGAACATACCTACCTACCTGCTCTTCAGGCGAGCAAAGTAAATATGTGCTGTGATTGTGTTTCAATTATGTCTACAAATAGTGATTATCGCTATTGCTTTGACTATTGCATATTGTGGAAATATTTTGCAGATATACGTCTTGACAAGTTGATGTTATTTATTAACAAACTCAAGCAATGGTTCAATCCGCCCCCATCTTATAATTTGGAGCACCTATATGGAGTTCAGGTCTCATGACTTCCCAAGTTGGAGATATTGAGTTGGTTCAAAAGAGAGCATTGCGAATGATCACTTTTTCAAATCACCTTTCCGATATTGACCATTTTGTCCCCCGCCACTCCGACAAGGTTGTAGATGGGGGACATTAAAATGAGCACTGTGTGACCATTCACCCGACCGACTGACCAACCATCCATCCATGTACTTTTGTGCACGCGATATTTCAAAAACCGTTGAACATTTAGCTTTCATATTGCAGATATCTATTCCTCATGACATTATCGCAACCTGATGAGATCACGGCTGTGATTGGCTGAATTATGTTACCATGGCAACCATCTTGGTAACTTGGCTTGAGTACATGATATTTCAAAAACGTTCAAGATTTAGCTTTCATGTTACACAGATCTATTCCCCATACCCCCCAAAAGATGGGGGATCTGGAGTATCAGCTCCTTGTATATGCACTTATATTGATTCCTTCGCTAATCGTCGCCTTATTCAGATATTTTGCCAAATCTGTTTTTGTTGCCAAACGTCATTGACACCTTTTCCCTCAATTCCGACAATTACTATATGCGGACATAATCTGAGAAACTCTAAAGAAATTGATATTCCACAAACTCAGACATCGCTATAAACAATGCCCCATTCCTATCCTTGTTTGACTGCTGAACACTCACATTTGAGCTATTTTTTAAATTCTGCCCATGCGACCTCAGTCATCGTACATTTTTAGTGTTGTATATGTTTTTTTTCTCTCTGATTATGGTACTTTTGTGCTTTTAATTATGAGTTTTCAATCCTGTGTAGTGTAAGTTTATATCCTTATTCTTGTTTTCATTTTAATCTTCCATTTTGACTTTTAATGTTTACTGGACTGTTTAATGACTACTGAACTATCTGTTCCATTGTATTGTTGCGGACCCGGGGTCAGGGGTGAACACCACGAGGGGTGAACTACCTCGGGTTCCCACCAGACTCTCCGGAAACGCAGGCGATCGCACATGAATAACTTCGTGACACGGCGGATCGCTAATCGACCGTGAACGTCAATAACTCGACCACGTGACTTGGGGTCCTCTGTCTAATTAATACCGTTTACCTAAAGGTCATGTGATCTAATTACCAGGGAACACACCCTTGGTACGCACTTGCTCAAACCGGATCACCTTACCAGATCAAATGCAGCCGAGCGGAACTGCTATGCACGTTCTGGCTAGGAAATAGATCATTGGGGAATAACGTCCCGGCTAAACGAGGGTGCAGGCCATGCTGGACCAATGGCAGAAAACACGAAAACGAGCTGGGAACATTTCTATACAATGCATTTATTTATAACCAAGCGAGGAAAAGTATGGGGCACATTGAAGGGTGTTTTATTTGATGTACAGCAGGGGATAGCAAGGAATTTGTCGGGTGTGGCAAAAGCCAACTTATAAAAGAGATACAGAGCAGGATTATCCCAACTATCTTCTTCAATCTTATTTAATCTAGGACAGGCACCATCACACACACACACACACACACACACACACACACACACACACACAGTTCCGAGCCAAGAGAGAGAGAGAGAGAAAGGTGAGGATGAGCACCCTCCAAATACCTGGTGTGGTCGGCTGACCAACGTGGTCTCGGACGCATAGGGAGGGGCACTTGGAAAGATACTGGTGTCTATGGTGTGGGAGTGGGGAGGTGCTATGTAGGCGACGTGAGGGGTGTGGTGTCGTGCCAGAGGAAAATGGGATTGCAAGTCAGTAACGTTCTTCTTTGTACATCCACAGAAGATGGGAAAGAGGGGTGGATAGATAGAGGAGAATAGATGCTTGAGGAGAAAGATCCCTAACATAGCCATGTAAAGGTATGTATGTGTAGCGTGTACCTCTGTGGGACGCTCAGCCTGAGGATTCCCATGTTGGGATGTGGCGCGTTATCTCCTGCCTATTTATTCGCCGGGGCTCGTGGCAACGTGCACTCCACACTGGTCCATCTGGCTGTGCGGTGGTGGCGGGACTTCGACAGCACAGCAGGGAGTCTCGAAGGATGGCAGTCGCCTCGGATCAGGTTCTTGAAGAAGAAGAAGCTCTCTAAGAAGAAGCATGCTTCATGGCTCTGTGCTACCCCCTTTTATAAGCCCCAGGCGAAGGATGGGGCAAGGACTGGAAAACGACGTGCTGTGGCCCAAATCCTGCTCCTCTATTTGGCCACAGCGGCCCTAGCCACGCCCCGCCAGGCTCCGGGACCGGAAACCAGCTCAGATGCCTATCAGCTTCGGCACGGCTCAGAGCTCCTGACTTAACATGGAGGCATGCTCCCTGAGCTGGCACCTCGGCCCTGATGTGCACCAAGTGTAGTCTGTATGTCGGATGGCAGCAGACTTTCTTCGCCACCCACGGGCTCATTCATGAGCCAAAATGCACACCCGGGACCCAAACCAAACTCCCGGATCGCCCTTCCCGTGACCCCTCCTCATTGCTTTGGGTCTTGCCGTGGTCTGTCGACTGGATGAGGGTTGCAACAATTCCGGAAGCTCACCTGGGATGTTCCCGGTGAGATGCGGTGGAGCTATTAGCGTCTGTTGTGTGGTCAAGCATTGAGCAGTGCCGAGGACAATTCGACGCCGCGCGGTGCTCCTCAAAATAGAGTGGCAAATTGTAGCAATGCAGAGGTACCCGAGGGGGTACGGGAATATTTTTCCCGTGTGCGGGAGGTGTTTGTGGTCAAAGTGGTGAGATTTGGTGAGCGAGGTGCGAGGTGAGCTGAGGTGCCGGTTGGGAATTAGCGAACAGATTTGAATGAAATAATGACGTGCAAATTCCCGGGCCAGATTGTCTTGTGTACAATGAGGATAGGGATGATCCGAGCCACGGGAGGCATCGCGGTGTGTTTATAAACAATTGCCTATTGAATGGCTTGTATGCTTGCCTGCTTGTTATGTACATTGGCTAAAAGGACAGGGATAGAGTAGGGGTCAGAGTATGAATCAGAGATATTTATTCGACCTAACTACGAGCCCCATGCAACACACTTCGTCCCGTTAATCCACTACACATGGGGGATGACTGACTACACGAAGACTAATGAAATAACTACCTGGGGATCACTGTATGTTGGGTGCCATTGCCTTCGAGACATGCGGTTTTGCAGATCCACAACAGTATGTTTATCTTCATTGTTGAATTAGATACGGTACTTTATTATAATGTTCATATTTGTTTAATCTTTGCAATGGTGCAGATTATTTTTTCCATGTTGAATTTTATTTTTATTACAATTTCCTGTAAACCCAATTTTTTTTTTATTCCCTGGGCTTCTTGTTTGGTGATTCTTCAAATAAAACTGAAATTTATTTACTACCCCCGCGGAGGGATTCGGAAAGGGTATTGCATTGGGTCTGTTTGTTTGCTTGTTTGTTTGTCTGTCTGTTTGTCTGTTTGTTTGTTTGTTTGTTTGTCTGTTTGTCTGCACAGAACCTTCGTATTTTTCTCCGCAACTGCTTATCGGATTGAGACGAAATTTTCACCATTGGTGTGAATGTTTTCATGATAATTATGACGTCATAGGTTACGTGGTATGGCAGCCATATTGGAAAAACAGAACAATTTTGGACCTCTGTATATCTGAAAAGGCACCAAGGGAAAAATTGAAACTTGGCACGTAGCAAGTATATGAGTGTGATTTTTTGATGACATCATAGGTGCCCTCGTTATGACGTCATAATTGCATATGTAGAACGCCACATCCAATTACTATGAAAATTTTTGAGGGTCATCTAGGGATAAAATGGTCCACGGAAAATAATTTATTAACGTCATTGGTCACGTGATTTGGCAGCGATATTGTTTTTTACAAAAAACCTTCAAAAATCTTCTTTTCTGAAATGGCTGAACAGATCAAGGTGAAACTTTACACGTATGACCGCCTGTCCATGAGGAACAAAAGGTTCACACACATGATGTCATTGGTCACATGGTTTGTCAGCCATATTGGATTTACCCTAAAACCTATAAAAATCTTCTCCAGAACGGCTGGACAAATTGAGGGGAAACTTCACACAAGTGTTGTTTCTGCAATGCACAAAAACGCAATGCAAAGTTCTTTTTATAATTTTTTATTTTTCTATTGAAACAACATGAAACTTATACATAAAGAATCTATATAATATGTAGAATAAAGTAACACAAAAATGACACTGGTGATTTCAGAAGACAGTTCACAAAACACATTCTAAATGGCTGCCCTGCTGCAGCAGGCACAAATGGATCCTCCTGGTGAAGTTGTCGATCACTCGGCTGCATTCCTGAACCGGAATAACTTTGATGTTGGTAGCAATTGCATTTTTGAGGTTGTCAATAGTCTGAGGTCTCCCCGTTGCACTCTATCCTTCAGGTAACCCCAAAGATAGAAGTGAGGTTGGTTGATGTCCGGAGAATGGGGCACCTATTCAACATCTGTCCTTCCAGAGACGATTCGATCATTGAATTTCTGTTGTAGCCACTGCATTGATCTGTTGGAAGAGTGAGATGTGGGCCATCTTGCTGAAACCATTGCACAGCCCTGTCGATGTGGCGCTTCCTCGCTAATACAACCCAGAACTTCTGGATATCTTTCAAATACCGTTCAGTGGTTACAGTTAATGATTTCCCTTTTTCATCTTGAAACCAGAAAGACCCAATGATGCCACATTTGCTTATGGAAACCCATGCAGTGCACTTCTGGCTGTGCAACGGCCTTTCAAGAACTTCATCAGGAGAACTAGTACCCTAAAACACGTTGTTTTTAGAGTTAATATGACCACTTAAAAGAAAGTGGGCCTCGTCAGAAAACCACACATTACTGGACTCAGAAAATGTGGATCCCTCTGCATTTTGTCTTCAAACCATTCACACATCATCACATGAAGTTGTTTATCATTGTCTGGTAGTTTTTGCTTCACTTGTATGTGATGCGGGTCCATATTTAGTTCCTGCTTCAGAATTCTTTGTATACTGTACTTGATAAAGATAAATTCAATTCTTGAGATCGATGACACAGCGATTTCCTGGGGCTCCTCAGAGCTGCTTCATGGACCGCTTCAATGTTTTCTCATGATCTTGCAGTCCTTGGGTGACCAGACTTTGAGCAGTTAAGATTTTGTACTGTCCCATGGGACTAAAACCTCTTTATCAATCCAAAAATAGCAGACTTATCTGGGGCTAATCTGGTCTCGAATTTCTTTCTGAATCTTGTCTGTTTTTAAATGACTATGTGGAAAAGTAAAACTCCACAATGAAGATCCTTTGTTCAATTAAAAATTAACAGCATGACTTGTATTAAAAATAAAAAAATTTTTTACATAAGTTGAATAGGGTTACGTTTTTAAAAAAAATGAAAAACCCTGCACTAGTACACTCACTCCTTACGAGAGCGACAGGAAGGGTCATGTTATTGTCCTCTCTGGGGTATATAGATTGCAGGAGATCTAAGTTCTGGCCTCAAGAATGTCAGGTTTCCTCCCTTTCCGTTTAGTGAAACAGCAGCAGCGACTGTTTAAAAAGGTAATCATTCATGTTTGTGGTTTACAATGTTTTTGCTTCCGATAGGGGTGCCCCACAAAATGCCACGATAGGCTATTTATACTTACATGTTAACATGGCATTTGTCCAAGGAGGAAAAACCCCTTGGAGAGGGGGAATATTATTACTATTAATATTGTTTTGTAATAACATTCTTTTTATAAGTGTTGTTATTACTTTTGTTATTAGAAGTGGCCTTGGAATAACGCAATGATTAGCTATCTTAACATGGATATACACCTTAACACAAATTTCGCCCAAGATGGAAAACTGCCTTCGGGAGGTGGGTTGTGGGAGAGAATGAAATCGCTACAACCTCTATCATGTGACCCTTAGTCAAGTTTGGTCGAGATTGGATAAGTAACGACCGAATGTATCATGGTAAAAACAACACACAGACAGACACCAAATTGCATATTTTAGTTTAATAGAGATTACATGTAAAAACTAGAAGGCCACTCGGTGGAGCGCATACCCCCCCCCCACGTAATGCCTGATCCACAAGAACATATCGGGCCCAATACATTTTTGAAATATCATCCTATATATCGTTTTTGGCCCAATCTCTCAATGGTGAATAATTACTTCAAAAATTAAATAATTCTCGCATCCACACCCGGATTCGGATCTTCAACAAAATCGAATTAATTTGTCGTGGTCACACACCTAACATGTCCACCAAGTTTCATCCGAATCCGTCCAAAACTTTTTGAGATACCGTGCTGAAAATTAGTTTCGCCCGATCTCTCAATGGTGAGGAATCACTTAAAAAAATTCTCGGATACGGATCCAGATTCGGATCTTCACCAAAATTGAATCATTTCTTTCTTGTCGCACACCCAACCTGTCCACCAAGTTCCGTCCAAATCCGTCCACAAATTTTTGAGATATCATGCTATGTATCGTTTTTGGCTCGATCTCTCAATGGTGAAGAATCACTTAAAAAATTCTAGTAGTCAGATCCGGATCCGGATCTTCACCAAAATCTAATCAGTTCGTCCTTGTCACACACCGAAAATTTCATCTGGAACCATCCACAACTTTTTGAGATATCTTGCACACAGACAGAAAAACAAACAAACAGACAGACGGGTGAAACCATAACCTCCTTCACCCTTGGTGGTGGAGTTAATAAAAGTCACAAGTCCAAACAAAGGATTTATGACAGCTTCGGTCAGCTTCATAGCAGTAGTAATATTTGCAAGCCTACTTCATCGTTGCCACAGCTGGATGTGTCTTTGGTAGGCTTCTACATTTTACACCTTCAAAAGAAGTCTCAGAAATTCTCATTCGGGGATCTTCAATAATTGTTTAGCACTTCTGTTCGCTTGTTGCTTTATGCCAATCGGGAGGGTAGTAGGGTTCCCCCAGCTGATCATAAACATATTAATGGGTGAGAATTCACCCTGTACAGATTGCTACTCCAGAGTAGATTGCTGATGAAACAGCCCTCAAACAAGGAAGGAATTTAGAATTTGGCCATGACACCGGCACACAATGGTGCAGTGGTATCTTTCCTGTCGACGAGTGAATGCTATCCCACAACCAGATTAGCAATGCCGCTGAAGGATAGCCTCACGCAATGTCCTGCCTGATAGGGATCAGGATGACTACCCAAGTTAGATTGGAAATCACAGCTGGATGAGATGAGCGAGAATGCTGCTATTCAACCCTTCCTCTGTTGGTTTAGCCCAGTTAAAATCCATTTAAGGACATCTTCCTTTCGATGAAAAGCAACGCCTTTGACACAAAGTGTTTGTTTTTTTTAGTGTCAAAACAAATAGGGAGAAATATTCTCAATTCCGGTAATTTTTAATTTACTCTTACTTCTATAATTTTCTGTCACCAGTCACCAACAAAAGCGAAATGGTCAAACCAGATGAGTTAACGGCAGAAAAGATAAGGATAATTGATGGGATGTACCTGCAACAGTTGGCAGGTGAGTTGGAGTTGGATGAAGGGTAAAGCAGCTTTTAAAGGGATTTGGAGCGAGTTAAGCAGTAAAGGAGACACCGGTGGTAAAATTGAAACAGCATACGAGTAGGATGGAGAGGAGGGGAGTCATGTCAAACTCTCTCTCAGTTTGTTCATCTGGCAGCCCTGGTCAGAGCGGTGGGTGCTTAGTCTTGCACGAGCGTTGAAGTGGTGGTTTTGGTTCGGCGATGTTTTTGGCATTCCACACAAATTTGGGGTTTGACTGTGCAATTTTATATGCCGTCTATGCTCCCAAAGCTCTTTCACTTAGATCCACTGCACCAACCTATTTGCCTTGGCACTCAATGGATTTATCACCCTCTGAAAGATCATATTGCCACTATGGCACTTCATGTGCCTTGAACATCTTCAGGGCTCTTCTGTTGGAACCTGTTGCACAGCATTGTGTGTTGCCGACACCCCCAGGGAAAACGTGGTGTTATCTTAATGGTTAAGGAGGCTACTTGAAGATCTTAGGGTCTTGAGTTTGAGCCCCTGTAATGCTGCTAAATAACACCAGGTGGGTTGACTCAGCTTGTCATCCTTCTGAGGTCAGCAAAATTAGTACCATCAGTGGAGACAGGGAGCACTGACTGCATCAGTGGCACAGCTGCACTACCAGCAAGGATACAACAAGCAGCCACAGGCTGCATACAAAATAATAAATGAAAAACCCCAAGGAACTTCCACTGTGCTAAAGGCTCGTGATTCATCACCACGGTTGAAAGCAGCCATTTTTTTCTTCCAACCCCTTTCTCGACGACTTGATCTTCTCAGCTTTCACTCGTACCCTCACACTCTGAGTACCCTTCCAACAGGCCTGAGTTATCTCGTTCTCTTTCTCTTTCTCATCCTTCCATCCTCATTTTATTATGTCTCTCCTATACTCACTTCTGAGCTTTTATACACTTTTGGCCCCCTACCCTCTGTACCCTATTTCCGACTTGCCTACCCTTGCAGTGCATTTGTGTATTCGGTCAGCAGTTCCCATTTGCCCTGTGCAAAACAAATGTGTTAACCTACTTTTGGAAAAGGATGGGCGACATTAGTAACTCTCCTTCCTTAATTGATTTTTGTCAAATAAGAAAAGATCATTGTTTCAATCTTGTTGTTATTGTTGTTGTTTTAGCCTAGGCATCACATCACTGTAAAGGCTGTCTACATCAGGTATCCGATGTCAGCCGGTCGTTCCCAGAAATATTTTGTGGAAGTAAAGTGAAAGGATCTATATTCCATGCAAGAAGATGAAGAAGAAGAAGAACAACAACAACAAAAAAGTAGGAGAGACTGGCAGGCCGGAGTACTGCAGGTCTCTTTCGTGAAAAGATGGAAAAGGTTCTCCGGGAGCACCGCTTTGTACCATCATCTGGGCCTGAAGCCTGGTGTTGGTTCAGTGGTTAGGGTGGTGGCTTGGGATCCTAGGGTTCTGCGTTCAAGCCCCGTTGGCCGCTGAATTAATACACCAAGGGGTTGACTCCGCCTGTCATCCTTCCGAGGTCAGCAAAATGAGTACCAGTTCCAGTGTGTGTACTGGTAGAGGGGCACTGCATCAGCGACACAGTCGCTGATTAATGAAGTGATAGCTACCCTGGGAAGCTAAGCTGCCATACGACCACCATCTGGGCCTACCAATATCACGAGGAGAATTGAGGATTGTTCGTCTTCTTTCAGAGCGCCAGCCCCGTGGGTTCTCCATGATTCATCTGCCCCTCTTGAAGAATGGTGCCAGTATTCTTGTAGTTGTCTGAACCATACAACGACAAGGCAAGATCATGCTGGTACAATTGATCATATCACAGTCCTGTTAAACTTTTTGATGAGATTGTACTGGTACGTGTTGTTGCCTAACTTGAAATGCTTTCTTGTCTCCATAATGCACGTGGTTTTCCAGAATGCGTTGAGCCATGATGGATTGATGACAATGGTAACTTCAGGAGTTCGTAAACAGTCCTTGATGATTCCTGGTATTGGGCAAGAACAATCTGGGGATTACAAGTGCCAAGCACATTTCGGAGGCAAAACGCTGGTATCTCCCGCTGTCTTCATAAACGTACAGTGTGAGTCAAATAGGCACCCATGATTCATTATATTGCACATTCCAACGACATTTTCTCATTCTATTCACTTATTTTCCCCCCAATTAACATGTATTTTTACTCATAAATACAATGTTCTCTCTGCACAGATTTAAAATTTGTTCTTTTAGGTGAGTCTTAGATTTCCTTTAAACAACTTGAAATTGTGTCCTTTTAGCAGTGCGTTGGTGGATCTAATGTTGTCACGCGTTTCAAACATAATGGGTTGGAGAATGTGCTGGGATTGGGTTGGTTGATTGGGCATCTCCATCTCCTCTGAAATGTCCCAAATGGAGCACAGCGCCTCAAAGAGCCTATCATAACCACATCCTACTGCCTGGCTTCTCGTGCCGACCCTGTTTCTTACTAAAGGCAGAGGGTGTAGGTGAGTTCCTGGCACCTTAAAACTGGGTGCTCTGGGTGGGTGGAGCTCGTTAGCCTTGAATGGATATCTGCCGAAGAGAGGGACAACTCTGATCTCAAGCTCAGGTTGGTGGTACTCGTTTGATTTCCGGTTCCAGTTTTTGAGCGACGGTTGGTTCTCCGCAGGGGTCTCTGCCAACTTTATAAAAGATAAGTTTCCGGTTATTGTTTGTCGCATTTTGACTGTTACTTTGTTGCCTCCATGTTTACTGTGTGTTCCGAGTTCGGTTTTGTTTCAAAACTCTTGCTGTTTCGTGAATATTTGGCAGTCTTGTCCTACCGGGTTTCCCTGAGGCCTACCTGTCAATGTGTGTGATCGTGTTTATTTATATTTTCTCCTTATTACCATCAGTTTTTATTTTCACCACTTTTCCCTCCATCCTCCTATCATTCCCAACTATACCCTCTGTTTCATGTCTTAAAATATAAAAAATACAACAAAAATAACAACCTTTTCCTTTCTCACCTTATATCCCACGTAACCACGTAACTTCCTGTATCGACTCTTCTTCTTCCTTCTCCTCCTCCTTCCCTGCCAATCCCACTCTGATTGTGAATGTTTTCACCGCACACCTTCACGACCTTTTCAAACTTTTCCTTTACTCTTCCCCCCTCTTCCCTAATCTTGAAAAAATGATTAATAACAACGGTGTCTAACAATGCTTCAACTTCCCCTCTCTGCCCGGTTCTTCTTCCTTCCTTAAAATCTTGTGTTCAATTCGACCTTCTTTCATCCCGCGTCTAAAAATTATTTCTGTTACAACGCTTCCTTTCTCCACTCTGTCAATTCTTCTGCCCTCCATCCATCTTCCAATCTATTTAAATGAATCTCTGACCTACAAATTTTAAAAATCCCATTTTGCAATGTTGTTCATTTTCCATTATTTATCATTCTTTTTTTTCAACTTGTGCAAATTCATCCCACCTCCTTAAATCTACCTCCTCCTAACTCCTTCCTATTATACCTCCTCCTTACTCTCTCCATACCTCTCCTACTCCTACTCCATCTTCGCCCCCCATCCCAGCATCACTCCATTGTCCTCTGCCTCACTAACAGTTCCTCCTCTGGTATCCCAAACTGCATGGTTTTCAAAGGTCTCACACTCTCATTCAGCACACTCCTCAATATCTCCAACATGCTCTCTTTCTCTCATCACATCTCCCCCTCTTCCCACCTCCTCAAATCTTGTTCCCCCTGCCCACTCCCACATCAACCACCATTACCCAGTCTTATCCTCCCCTCTCCCCACTCCTCCCTTCTCCTCCTCCATGACTGTGCCTGTCTCATCATCTCCCTCCCTCTCCAAGATTCCTCTCACCCTTCTCTCTCAATTCAGCGCCTCCTCCCTCTTCAAAGCAAACTTCACTCTCCCCCCCTCCCCCCAAGCTTCCCTCACCCTTCTCAAAGCTCCCCCCACACCTTTCTCCCTCGATTCTCCCCTCTCACCATTCTCCCCCAAATGTCCCCCCTCACCCCTCCCCTTCAAATCTCCCCCCTGCGCCTCCCTTCAAATCTCCTCCCCACTACCCCTTCTGAAAGCTACCTACCCCTCTTCCCTCCACCTCAATCCTCATCACACCTCCCCCTCTTCCCAACGCCTCAATTTTTGTTTCTCCCCCCCATCCGCTCCCATCTCCACAATACCTCTACCAAGTCTCATCATTCCCTCTCCCCACCCATCCTTCTGCCTCCTCCCCATGGCCATGCATGCCTGTTACCATCTTCTCCCCTCTCCCTCAAAGCTATCCTCCCTTGCAAATCAACCACTTCCACACTCTTCAAAGCAAACTTCCCTCTCTTACCCCTCAAAGCTTCTCCCTCACCTTTCTCAAAAGCTCCCCCCACACATTTCTCCCTCATTCTTCCCCTCACTCTTCTCCCTCAATTCTCCCCCTCACCCCTCTTTTCCAGCTCATTCCTCCACATCCTCCAACCTCCCACTTCCCTTTTCCCCATCTCTTATTACTCCCCACTGCTACTCATCCCTTCACCACCGAGGCCTTTGTCCTCCTCCCCATCTGTCCTTTTCCCCTAGCTATTCTCCAATCTGTCATCAACTGTCAACAACTCTCACGACCTCCACCTCTCCTCCCTCACACTACCCTCCCCCTCCCCTCCCCTGCATACAAAGCCTCCTCCCCTCACTCTCCCTTAACAGTATGGACTTCAAACATCTGGGGTCTTCACTTTAACCTGACTGATCTTTCCATACAGGTTGCCAATGACAAACCAGACATAATCTGCTTCACAGAAACTTTCCTCCTTCAAGATGTCTCTGACTCCCTTGTATCTCTCCTTGGTTACTCCCTCCTCCGGTATGATGGACCTGAGCCTCTTCCTGGCGGCGGAGTTGCTCTCTTTATCAAAGAAACTATTCCTCACTCTTCATGCACTGCCTTCACTCCTTCACATCTCCAGGAATACCTCTGGCTACAGCTTCCCCTCCGCTTCCACCTCATGTTTATATGTGTGTTGTACCGTCCACCAAACAGTGATGACACCATTTACATCTCGCTCACTGAAAAAATGGACCAACTTCTATCCTCTCATCCAAACTCTCTCTTCCTCATATGCAGTGACTTCAATTGCCATCATGCCAGTTGGCTGGGTGTGGGTACCTCTCTCACCTGCTATGGCACTTCAGCAAAGGATTTTTGCGACTCATTGGGACTGACACAATTTGTCAACTTTCCGACCCGGATCTCAGCCAACGGTACTCGATCTCTTCTGGATTTGACTTTGACCAATTTCCCAGAAAATGTCTGCTGTTCTTCTTTTGCTCCAATAGGTTTCTGGTGTATGTTCCCCCTCCATCCCCTCCCTTACCACAAATGGCCGCACAGCTGACGCTGCACACGAAAAGGTTGAAAGCCTAAACTCTGTGTTTGCTTCTAAATCTTATATCCCAAATCCATCACTTTTTGTGCCCACTTTACCCAGTCACACCCAGCTGTTCCGGGACTCTGTGTCCTTTTCTCCTGACAAGGTGAAGAGCTTGCTGTCAAACCTCGACTCTGATTCTGCATCCGGTCCAGATGGAATCGGCCCTCGTGTTCTAAAAACTTGCTCCTCTGCTCTTGCTTACCCTCTCTCTGTTCTATTCACCCTCTCATTTTCTCAAGGTCATCTGCTATCTGCTTAGAAATCAGCAAACATTACTGCTCTGCATAAAAAAGGTGAAAAACGGATCCCTGCAACGACAGATCAATCAGCCTGCTCCCAATCATCAGCAAGGTCATGGAATCCATCATCACTTCTGAAATCAAATCCTTCCTCTTCTCCAATGGCCTGATTTGTGATCATGAATTTGGATTCAGACCAGGTCACTCTACCCTGGACATGCTGCTTCTGTTTTCCCAACAATGGATGGACATCCTAAATGCCAAACATGAAATCAGAGCCATCTCTCGAGACATATCACGAGCTTTCGATACGGTCTCGCACCCTGCCCTGTTTCCCAAGCTCTCTTCCTATGGTATCCTAGGCAATCTCCACTCATGGCTCGCAGACTTCCTCTCCTGTCGCAGCCAACGTGTAGCCCTTAATGGAATTCTCTCATCTCCTCTTCTCATCTCCAGGCTGGAGTTTCTCAAGGTAGTGTTCTGGGCCCTGTTCTTTATCTGGTGTTCATCAATGATCTCTCTGACTCTCTGTAAAATCCTCTTTATCTCTTTGTTGATGACTCCACCCTCTGCAGTACCATCTGTCATCCCCCAGATCGGCAAATAGCAGCCTCTTCACTCTCTGCAGACCTGGATAAAAATCACAAGGAGGTCAAACACTTGGAATATGGCCTTCAATCGTGAAAAATCTCACACCCTCAAAATGTCTCTCTGAAAGGACTGTCCGGAACCCCCCCCATCTACTTCCTCAACAATCCTCTTGAAGAAGTCCTTTCATTCAAGCTTTTGGTTCTCACTATCTGCCACAAACTTTACTGGGAAAGTCACATCTTAAAGCTGGCCTCCAAAGCCAGTCGCCGACTGGGTATCCTACATTGTGCAAAGTCCTTCCTTGGCACGCCTGAGCTTTTAACCATTTACAAAGCTTTCGTCCACAGTCTGATGGAGTACTGCTCTCCCCTCTGGGCTGGTGCTCCTGCCTCACACCTGGCCGTGCTTCACGCTGTGGAAACCAAGGCTTTTGGGATCATTGGTATCTCCCACTAGGAAGCTGAGTCTTTGGGTCTCTCACTCTCTCACCAGAGGCGGGTCGGCGGTCTTTCTGTTTTCTACCGTCTCCTCTCCGGCCCTGCCCCACCTGCTCTGTCTGTGATCTCCCCCCCCCCCTATATTTCTCCAGGGTGCTCAAGGTCTGCCAAAAAACACCTGCAGAAACTGCCAAAATCAAGAATCACTGCTCATTTTCATTCTTTCATTCCTCTTTTTTTTAACCTCCTCTGGAACAAACTCCCACATTGTCTTCAATCCCACTCTTCCCTCCAGGTCTTCAAAACAG
>CM068960.1:114557350-114572151 GCA_035128595.1 Eptatretus atami
CCATCTCATATCTTCCCCCATTCAAAACCATGATCTTTTCTACCCCCGTTAATCCACCCCAAACCCACCTTCTTCAAATTCCCTACTTTCCCTATAGAAAGTCCCTGTAGTGTCCATCTTTTTTTACCCTGTGCACCCCATTCCTTCTCTCTCTTCCACAGATCTCCTAATGTCTCTGTTCCCCACTGTTGTGCTTTGTCTCCTGCTTCTGTTGTGCTTTGTCTCCCACCCCTCTTTGTCTCCTGCCCCCTTTGTTATATGTTCTGTGTGTTAGCTCTTGTAGGAGCCTCGACTCAGTCTGCAAACACACACACACACACAACCTTTGCTTTCTCAATCTCATCACCTCCACTCCACCACCGAAGGTGGATGGAGGTTATGTTTTCACCCGTCTGCCCATCTGTCTGTGAGCAGGATATCTCAAAGTTATGGATGCATACGTATGAAATTTGATGGACTGGATGGGTGTGTGTGACAAGGACGAATTGTTTCAATGAAGATCCGGATCCAGGCACGAGATTTTTGAAAAAGTGATTCTTCACCATTTATAGGGCCAAAAAACAATATACAGTGTAGCACAATATTTCAAAAAGTTGCCAACGGATTCAAATGAAACTTGGGGGACAGGTTAGGTGTGTGACAAAGATGAATAGATTCTGTTTTTGTGAAGATCAGGATCCAGATCCAGATCCAAATCCGGATACGAGAATTTGTAAAATTTTGCAAGTGATTCTTCACCACTGAGAGATGGGCCCAAAAACAATAATTTCCAGCATAATATCTCAGACAGTCATGGACGGATTCGGACAAAATCTATTGGATGAGTTGGGTCAGTGACAAGAACCAGCTGATTAGATTTTGGTCAAGGTACAAACGCAGATCCGACCTATTAATCTTTTCTACATTATCAAATCCCGTGTTCTCGTGCATCGCGAGATTTCAAGGTTATGGGGGATTATCCACTATTTTGCCTTGCTGAGCGTGTGAATGATGGCCCTGCCCACGGAATTCAACACGTCCATCACGCACCCTACAACATGAAAGATTTAAATCAAATCAAAACAAACAGAACAAAAACCCTCGAGTTCGGTTTGCGAGCTCACACCAAGAAACGCAATGAGCCATTAAGGATGAACCATCCAGAAGCCACCTTCACATCACATGGGAAGTTGTCGGCAAGTGGGTGTGGTGAACAGCCTCAGATAGGATAAATTATGTTAATGTGCTGGGCGGGGCAACGAACGCTTATCAACTTTGGTCGGCATCCTGTTTTCTCTCTTAACGTGAATTAAAAAACATCAACATTCGTGCAAATAAAGGTAGAAACATAGTTAAAGAATCTACCACTAAATATAACTACTGTCTAGGAGATAAGCACATCAAATATCGGAGATTGGTTTTGCGTGTAGCCTACCAATCTATATATTACTAAAACTCTCATCTTGCATATATATACATATATATATATATATATGTATGTATATGTATATACATAGATGTATGTATGTTCCCGAAATACAGCCAAAACGGTACCCGATAGCGCAAAAATTTTAGGGCCACCTTACTCACCATTCGCCTGTGGTGTGTAGTATCAAGTTTCGTTCAAATTGGGCAACAAAAAAAATTATTAAAAAATCAATTCCCGATTTAGTCAAGTACTCTTCTGGAGAATTTGATCAATGCAAACAACCTCAGCGGTATAGTTCGCTGGAGCTATCTCTTTTTTTTTCTTGAAATGATTTTTTTCATCAACTGCTGTCACAACGGGAACCCAACGGGTTCACGGGTCGTCTAGTATCACCTAATAATTGACATATTGGCGGGAGTAAATTGACCCCCTGACCTCAAACTTCCGTGGAAAAACGTGATCTCGTTCAGGCGACATTTACTAATGTACAAATGGAGAATCAGTGGGCCACAAAATGTAATCTGTTCAGCCTGGTGGAGGTATGCGCTCTTCTGAGTGCCATTCTAGTTGTGAACTTTGACCCAGGCTCTGTGAGCAAGTGTTTTTCATAACAAGCAAGTTGCCAGTGTCTGCACGGGATTCTAAACGGGGTATTGATGGAGATGGCAAAAATGCAAATGGCATCTTCTGTCACGGAGCCGGCAAGCTGGGAGCAACAAATCACATTTATTGCCACATCTGATGCAATTTGAATGCTCTAATGGTGACGAGGTGCTCCATTTGAAACCGTTTGTTCGATATATGTAGCTTTTTGATGCCTTGGATCTGTAAAAAAATTGTATTGGTGTCAAAGGTTAGCCAGTGACCAATTCCAAATTATTTCTCACAATAACGAAAAAATAATAATCACAGGAAATGATATCATTGAAGTTTGTTTGTTTTTCTTTGGGAGATATTTGAGGTGTGCTGCTCATGGATCATCTTCCTTGATGTTCCATTAATGCTGATGCAAATCATAGAAAATATTGCAGAGTAGTTCAACAGACTACTGTAATGGTGTAATGGTTCGAGCGTCCACTCTTCGTCTGGGAGGTTGGTGATTCAGAACCCTGGATGAGTCATACCAAAGACTTAAAAAATGGTCGGTGCAGGTTCCTTGCTTGAAACTTAGCATTTAAAATATGGAGTGTGGACAAACAACCATGGGTTGGCAACCATTGTACAGACTTGATGAGTGGCGTGGCCTCATCCTATGTTGAAGTTCTTTGTCAGGAATCTTTGTCATGTTGGGTTAGGGTTATGTTGAAGTTCTTTGTCACATCAGTCGGGGACATGTATTGCAAAGCAATTCTCGCTCTTGTTCTTATTATTATCATCTTGGAGAAGTATTTGAAACTGGCTATTGAATGCACTTGTCCACTAACTTTCCCTGCAGTTGCAGCAATGGCGTTGTCATTATTAGTAAACGCGGTTTTATAAATTGTTTTTCCTCTTTCTCTTTTGTTAGATGTCCACCCTCTTTTGATCGTTCCTAGCAGTCCATTAAGTCTCATGGTTGGAGATAACGTCGTCGTCGCTTGTCTGACAACTGGCTCAGGCCCAGTAAACTTCTTCTGGACTAAGGTACAATAATAATAATAAAAAAAAGAAAATAATATTGGATGTTCATCATATTCGACAAGCAATGTGGTAGCAATTATGAATGGTTAATAATAACAATAATAATAATAAAGATAATTTATTAAATATTGGAGTTTTGTGCGAGTATTTTTGATCTGATTAGTTATCAGTCTGATCATACAGACTTTGCAGATGAATCGTGCACAAAAATTGAAAAAAAAAAATTTCATTATTATATGGCGAAATTGCCTGTCGAGTCCTGGAGAGCTGTGAACCACGAGCTCGTGCACATTTCCCACTCAACCCGATTGGTTCATAAAAATACAGTTCCATTAACACATGGCATAAATACAGGTAACTGCATGGCTACATGAATTATCAACCGCTGTACCGCTTGTCGGTGAATCTTCAGCGACACCACAAAATGTCAAAGCATGAGCTTGTGTTTCACAACTCTTTAGTGACAAGATGGGGAATTTATCCATAATTATGACATCCAAGCAGCAGCTGGGGGTAACTGATTACCTTGAGAGATGATTTAATTGCTCCTGCTAATTACAGGTAAGAGACATGATTGGGCCCCTTGGGATTTATAATATGGAGGGGTTTGGCGGGAGGGTTCTTACTCCCTGTATTGCATGTCGTGCGGTATTCATGGCTTCGACCTTTTGTGTTTTGATCTCCACTGGTGCTCATGATTCTCCAACAGGAAATGCATCTGGTATGGTGGTTGAATATTCGTCCAGCTTTGCAGTTGCTTCCATTTGTGCCACTTGTGTGAATACTTTTGCTGAGGTACCACTTGGGATGAGTGTGAAATGGCACATGACATTGTGTTTCACAGCTCATGGGCCCACATAGATGGGCAATTTCCCAGTAATTGTAATATCCTAGACGCAACTATGGAGGAGGGGGTGGGGAGGGGGTAATTGAATAAGTGAGAGATGATGAATTACTCCTGCTAATTATAGGTGAGAGATGTGATTTGGCCATTGTGTGTGTGTGTGTGTGTGTGTGTGTGTGTGTGTGTGTGTGTGTGTGTGTGTGTGTGTGTGTGTGTGTGTGTGTGTGTGTGTGTGTCAACTTCGGGCTTAGTTTCAGTCTGTGAAAAAAGACAACTACCCATAGCTAAATACAGTGTCCTCTGCTACACTCGCTCCCCACAGTGTGTCAGTCAGCCTAAAAGCATTAAAATATATATGTATATATATATATATTTCAAAACCTTTGTGCTAATGCCATCCCCCTCTCAGGAAAAATAATCGGATCCAATAATGCATTTCTGGTCATTGACCGCCATCAGTATCGAGTGGATTCCCCCCAAAAGGTAGAGCCGGCATGCCACACCATGTAGGAAGGATTACATCCAAATATCCCCCTCTCATCTGTTGCTGATAGTTCTCATCATGGCTGCAGCTTGCATTTCTTATGAACTGGCAATGGGTCGAGGATGGACGTGTGGCAGTCAGCTCCTGTTTGTCAGGAACCCTGCAGCAAGTGCTGGTATGGCAGAATGGTTTGTAGTCACCATTCGAGTGAAGGGGTGCGAGGTGTCAGTTCACTTTTTGGTGTTGCTCCACTGTATGCAGTGGCTTTGTCTAATACATAAAACAGAGCGGTGTCTGTATGTCTGGTAACTACTCTGAGACGAAGGACCATAGATAGATCGCATGGGAAACTCAGTTCCAAGAATATGCTTGAGCACATTGCCCACCGAGAGTGGGCCGAGAAGGGCACTCCCGCCCGGGGGGTGGTAGTACCCGCTACTTACTGATAAAGTTATGAAATGATCATGAATTCTGATGTGTGTGTTTGCATTACCACGTGCTTTGGTCTTTGAGCTAAATTGCATGTTTAAATTAGTTTGACAAGTTTTGTTGAACTTTGTCATTTGGTCTTCGGGCCAAAGTACACATATTTAGCTTTGTTAGAAATCTTACGGTATCCCTCCATATCTTCTCAAATGTTTCTCTCCCCATAAACCATACACTCCCTGTCCATATCTCCCCAAATCTCCTAAAATGCTGCTCTCCCCCAAATATTTCTGTCGTTCTCAACTGTCCTCCCCAAATCTCTGAAAATATCAACTGCTTGCTGTTGTTGGTTTGTTCCCTTGAATTGTCTCACTGTATGATTTTCATTTCAATCAGACGAGTCAGCTTGTGCAACGAGTTTGAACCAGCCAAAGGTAGTTTACATACAAGTGCATTTTCCATGCAGGTTGACAAGTAGTGCAGGTTGAGGGCAAAAGTCTCTAATAAATAAATAACAGAATAAAAATAAATATATATATATATTATACAGTAATCCCCATTTCTCACGGGGTTATGTTCCAAACCTCCCCGCGCTAAGTGAAAATCCGCGATGAATGGACGCCTCCCCAAAAAATCGACTCGTCTGGTCTGGTCGGTTTGGGAGTGATCAGGTTTGAGGTGCCTGAGATCGACTCGTCTGGTCTGGTCGGTTTGGCAGTGATTGGGTTTGAGGTGCGGAGATCGACTCGTCTGGTCTGGTCGGTTTGGCAGTGATTGGGTTGAGGTGCTGGAGATTGACTCGTCTGGTCTGGTCGGTTTGGCAGTGATTGGGTTTGAGTGCCGGAGATCGACTCGTCTGGTCTGGTCGGTTTGGCAGTGATTGGGTTGAGGTGCCGAGATCGACTCGTCTGGTCTGGTCGGTTTTGAGGTGCTGGTACGAGCAGTGCTCGTCCAACGGCGGCAAACCTTTTTCCTTCCCGAAGCATATATCGAGCACCTTAACCTTCTCCTGGAGCGTCCCAGGACCTTCCTCTGGCGCTTCAGTTCCTTGCCAGAAGCCTTAGAAGGTGCAGGGCGTTTGGGCGGCATCGTGGGGCTTGGAGAAAAAACGTAGAAAATATTCCAAGTTCACAAGCGAAACTTTGTCTCGTGCGTTGTGTGACTGGTCGAGCACCACGCGTTATAATTTATTGCTTAAATAATTATATTTATATATTATTACCGCGATATACCGGGGAATCCGCAGAAAAAATTAGTTACGTTCCAAGGGAAAACCGCGATGAACGGGAGCGCGATAGGTGAACCGCGATAAAGCGGGGGTTGACTGTATATATATACATACATACAGTACATACATGTGTGTGTATGTATGTATATATATATATATATATGTATGCCTGATGTTGGCTTAATGGTAAGGGTGGTGGGCTTGGGATCCAAGGATCCTGAGTTCAAATCCCACTCGGCTGTTGAATTCATTCCAGATAGGGCTGACTGTCTGTCATCCTTCCGAGGTCAGCAAAAATGAGTGCCAGCATGCTGGTATACTGTGTTGGAGTGGCAACCCATCCAGGATTGTGTCTAAAGCCAAGGAGACTGTTTAGGCAGCACCAACGTTCTGCACAGAGTATGGTCCTGATGGACACACACACACACACACACACACACACACACACACACACACACACACACACACACACACACACACACTGTTTCTGCCACCTGCTGGTCATCTAACACTTACACCTGTTGTTGGTCATCTGTTGGTAACACCTGTTGTTGGTCATGTAACACATCTAACACCTGTTGTTGGTCATCTCCTGTTGGTAACACCTGTTGTTGGTCATCTAACACATATGACACCTGTTTTTGGTCATCTATACAAGGAAATACAAGGAAAACAGACAATGGGGAGGCCATGCAGCCCATCATGCATGCGCGAACACCATACTAATTTATCAACACAAGATACAAAGAAGAAAATGCAAATATATATGTACATATAATCTATTTATTTTAAGTTATTGTATTTTAAAAAAATATTATTATTCTTCCCCTCAGGGGAGGGGGGCATGGGCTTGGTTAAAAACACACATCAACCACACAACACCCCTTGAAAAGATCTCCACCAACAGCACTCCGTACACATGCACACAATCACCCATCAATGCTCAAACTACCGAAACGTCCTGTCAACATCCCTATACCCCTCTATCTCCATAACTTCCAGGTACCTATCTAACATATCTAACACCTGTTGTTGGTCATGTAACACATCTAACACCTGTTGTTGGTCATCGAACATCGACAACACCTGTTGTTGGTCACCTAACACCTGCGTATCCCATTAACCTAATGTTTACACGCTTAAAGATCCACAGGATCAGAAAAATAAACATTTTTTTTTGATGTGATTATATTGATTTTAAGTAATAAACAAATAATTGAATGTGCTTTTTAATTCGAATAATTTTTGAGGTGCTTCAGTTAAAAAAGCAAACCCATCGGGTACCGCCCCGAAAAATTCCAAATAAACTGCCATGACGTAATCAAGGGAAGGATTGTCAGCACCCAATGGATACATAAAGAATGCACAACTCACTTCAGACTCGTCAGAAAATGAATTTGACGAATAATTTTCTGATCACAAAGAATCCTCAGATTATGACGTATAGACAAAAATATAAGGGCTGTGTGTGTGTGTTGTGTGTGTGTGTGTGGTGGTGTGTGTGTGTGTGTGTGTGGTCTCCGTAGCTCCAAACTATAAAACTATAAACAAGCAGCCTGAAACTTGCATGCATATTAAGAAAACCCAAGAAGTGCAAGAGTGAAAATGTGTGGTGTTTGGTTAATTAAAACACCCCTTTTGAAGGTAATTAACAGCCTTATTTAATTATATCCATAAGGTGATCCTCGCCATTGCTGTCTGGGGTCTCAAGGCGTTTCCTGGGTCACCTCGCCGGGGTCTGAAGCCATCATGTTTTTTTGGCCTGCTCAATCATGCTTTTCTTTTTTTCTTTTTTTCCACACCAGGTTTTTTGGTGAGGAGGTGTTGGATATGGACCCCAGCAGGATTAAAACAAAACCGTCAAAGGGCGGAGGAGCTCCTTGTGAGCCAACGACCATCGTTATTCGTGCCAACTGTGTCTGCGGACGTCCTCCGCATTGGGTTACTTCTTATTAGGAGGTTGGTGGCAAGGATTGCAATCCGGCCACCGTAAACTCTTCATTCCGCAAAACACAAAAAACGCAAAAGAAATCTGAAAACCCACTCCGTGGGAGTACCTCCTATGCAGCTTCCTTTCGCAGGGACCTCACCGGATGATGGGATTGGGGAAAAGCCTTCGGGACCCCCAATCTTTGATGATAGAGGGAAAGCACGGGGTAACATTCCCGGGTCAGATTGCAGGAGAGTGTGTCGAGTGCGTGCTGAGGTGTCGTCCACAGACGGCGTCTCCTTGGGTTAAACCTGAGCGGTCCTTCGGTGGATGCCTGGAATGATCCTATCCCTAAGGAGGATGATCACCTATCTCTGTTATCATCTGAGCTCAAGCGTTTGGACATCGGTATTGCAGCACTCTCTGAGTTCGGAAGACCGGATTGCGGCGAGATCATGGTGGTGGTTACACTTACTATTCGTCTGCTCGCTCTGATGTTACCATGCCCAACGGAGTTGCTGTAGCTGTGTCCAATAAGCTGATCCAATGAATAATGAGGTAACACCGTCAATGAGCGTATATAAGACGAAGGATTCGTCACTCGCTTAGGTGTCATTTCCCTGTCTCTGGTTATGCTCGCGACTGAGGCGAGTGATCTCACCGTGAAGGATGCATATACCGCACGCTCGAGTCTGTGGTTGATCAGTGCCCCAGACGAATATACTTCTAGTCTTGGGGGATTTCAACGCATCGACTGGAACTGATGGAATGGTTATGAGACATGTGTTGGTCCCCATGGGTCAGGAACTATGAACCAGAATAGCACTAAGTTCTTGACTTTGCAAGAAGTCATGGACTTAGGTGGCCGTTCATGGTTTCAGCACCCAAAGCCATCGCTGGACTTGGTATTCCAATGCTGCAGTGTGGCAAAAAGAGATTGACCATGTCTCATTGATGGTCGCTGGAGGATGATCTAGAACTGCAGGGTCTACGGAGTGCTCAGTTCCTCAATACGGACCACCGGCTTGTTGTAGCAACTCTGAAGCTGCAACTTTAAATCCAAGAGATTGGTACAATCCCAGCCTAGGGTGGATGTTGGCAAGCTCAAGGATGAGAGGGCAGCTAAGGAGTTTGCAAACAGCTGATGGAGATTTGGGGGGTCTGGGTGCTTTGGGAGGTCCGAAGAGTTGTGGAGTGCCTTCAAGACCACCGTCCTTGATGTTGCCCGGTGGATATCTTGGAACTCACCGAGGGCAAAGAAGAATTTTGTCTTTCAAGGACACTGGATACCATTGACCAGAGGGCGCAGGCCAGGCTTAATGCAGAGCTGAGCTGTTGAGGAGCTGAGGCGAAAACTGTACATGCGCTAAGGGTGGACAAGAGGCCTATGTGCGAGGAATCTGTGAGGGGGATAGAGCATCACCTGTGGTCAGGTGATTCTTATCCTGCTTACAGGGGAATTCGCGTATTGCGTTCATCCAAGCCCATCCCTCGTGTGACTGCAGTTAGAGCAGAGGGTGTTCGGCTCTTGACAGAGGAGTCCGAAGTGAAGCCTGCTGGGCCGGTTACTTTAGAGCGGTTGTAACAGCTGATCCACCAGCTGTCGAGTTGGACATCAGGGTGTTGCAATCCCTGTTGCTGACCCTCCAATCAACTGTGGTCCACCTTCGCTTGTGAAACACAGGCTGCGGTGAACCGGTTGAAATGGGGTGAAGCTCCCGGATCTGTGGCATCCATGTTGAACTTCTCGAGGCTGGTGGAAATGCTGCACTCGTGTCGTTGCATGCAGTTCTGTGCTCTGCCTGGAATACAGGCATCATCCCACTGACTGGAAGAGGGGCCTTGTTGCCTCTCTGGAAAGGAAGGGTGATCGCTAAGACTGCAACAACTACGAGGGTGACGCTGCTCTCAGTGCTGGGCAAGCTTGCTCGGATAATTCTTAGATCGAGTTTGCCACCATCTGGTTGAGCACCGCGACCAGAGCAGTCAGCTTACACCAAGAGGTCAACGATTGACCGTATCCTTGCCTTCGGGTCCTCACCGAACACAGATGACAGTTTCGGCAGGGCTGCTTGCAGCCTATGTTGATCTCTGTAAAGCGTTCGATTGACGTGAATCGGGATGCCCTCTGGAGGATTCTTGGTCTTCGTGGGTGCACCAAAACTGATCGATCTGATGTCTGACTTACTCTGGTACTGAGAGTGCTGTGAATGTGGTGGTACTATCTCTGCCTTATTTCCAGTTGTTACTGGAGTTCGTCAGGGGTGTGTACTGGCCCCCACACTTTTCAGCACTTTTATGGAACTGAATTTGAGGGAGGATGTCAGAGGATCAAGCTGCGGTGCATTGTTTGGGAATGTCAAGATCTCTGACCTTGATTTCGCAGATGATGCAGTCATCTTTGTGGAGACTTTAGATATCCTTTGGGGCCTCGAGGTGCTGAATGAGGAGTCGGAGCCCGCTGGATTATGGTTTCCTGGGTTAAAACTAAGATCAGGCTTTCAATGACATCTTGATGCTGCTGTCCTGTCTGTGCCTGTTTCTGGTGAGGATATTGAAGCGTCGTGGAGAGATTCACTTACCTTGCAGTGATTTCATGTCTCTGCTGGTTGTGAGTCAGAGGTCAATAGACGTCTGGTCGGGCCTGGGGAGTCATGGATTCACTGGATCATGGGGTGTGGCGCTGCCAGTACCTGTGCAGAGAGACGAAAGTCCGAGTCTTCAGGTCCTTGGTGCTTCCAGTCTTGCTCTATGGATGTGAGATTTGGACTCTGACCAAGGATCTGAGACGAGACTTTAATTCCTTGGTACAGGTCTCTTCGGAGAATCCTTGGCTATCGCTGGTCGGACTTGTGTCAACGAGTGGTTGCTGAGAGAGATCAAATAAGATTGGTTACCTGGCATAGTCCGTGAGCTCAGCTGCGCTGTTTGGACATGGTGCTCGTTTTCCTGACACTATCCTGCTCACTAGTTCTCTCACCGAGGGAGTCTCGTGAGTGGAGGAGGCAATGGGCCGACCCCGTGCTCGTGGTTGAGCAGGTTGATCGCCATATCCAGGAGATGGGATGGGCCAGGCACTGCCTGGTGGATGGTTAGACGGAGGCCCCTGGAGTACCGGCGGAAAGTGGACGCAGCGACGCGCTGCTCTGGGCGCATGCTCCCATACCTGACCTGACCTGGACACCATGCTTTGACTTGAAACAGCCGTAACGATTCTTAACGATAAAGTTTTATTTTCACTTTCCTCACTCATATTATCGAATGCCTGTTCATCATAGCTACAAATCACTGGTATATTGCAATGCTTATAAATGCCTGGAAGATTGCAAGCATTTGTGGCTTTATTTAATTTGCGCATATGAATAACTGAGATGATCTCTTAAACGAAGCATTATTAGAAAATGTAAGCTCAGATTTGAAAGCATCAGCAGTTCGGACACCAAAAAAAGTTGTGATTTGTCAATTTGTTCATTGCACGGGCGTTCCGGGTGCATATTTGGATCGAACGGCAATTGCTAATTGCTTGCAAGACATATCCGTTGAGTGCTTGCCTTTGAGTACTGAAGCCACTTTCCGATTTGTACAGTACAGTTCATGTCCCGATCGAGATGTACAGTCGATAGTTACTACAAGGTTAGAGGTACGTATACAGCACACACGAACTTGGTACATATGGTAGATTTCCGATTGGACGACTCTCACCGGTGTGTGTAAACGCCATCGCCTGTAACGGGTGCTGTGGTGGCAAAGTTTCATCCCGTATTATGGAGTTCTTTCAGTTTCCTTTGTTCTCGCGCCGTTTCTAAAGCATTTGGTTATCTGATTTGCTTTGCTTCTTTATGTGAGTTCCAAAGCAAAATATATTCGATGACGCCCAATTCCAAGCCTTTGCCGTATTAATGTTTTCTAATTACCGAGCCAACTTTTTTTCCACAACGTAGTGGGCAGATAGGCAAATAAATGTGCAATTCATGACTAAAGCATGAAAGTTCTAACATTACCATCTACATACCATAAAGTTTCTTTTACAGGTGGAGCCATTCGTGTTTGACCTTTAATGACCTTGAGAGGTCAATGACTCGAACATCGAAGATAACTGTTTTTTACCATCCCATCCTTCATTATAAACATGTTGAACGATGTAAACAATGCATTTATTTCCAATAAAGATTGTATATATCCTACAGAGTGTTTGTGTTAATTTCAGGTACTTTGATGATCTAAATCATTTAATTTCATTGGTCAACAATTTCAATATGATATTTTCACGTAAAATCATCTTAGATTGCGCTAACACTATTTATGCTTGTGTGTTTCAGATAGCCTGTCAGACTCATCCTGGAGGTTCTGCTAACAGCTATCCTTAGATTATAGAACTGTTAACAACTGTGGTGGCAAGCCTGAAGAAACTATATTCACAGGGTAGTGTAGGACGCTGTCACCATTCTAAACGCATGTCTTGATGATCCGACTCAACCTTGCAGCACATCAAGAAACCAAGCCCCTTGCCGAACTAACTGAAGCTTTGTATTCTTTGCAAGCAAAACATAGGGAAGCCTTGCAGTGTCCAGCCAATCCGCAAGAAACTGTGGTAGCGGTTATGTGGTCATTGCAAAGGACCTCCTCCATTTCAGGACATGGCCACATGCGACTGAGCTGAATCTGACAGATTGGACGATTGAGGTGGTAGAGGCCACGCTGATTGAGCACAGTGCTCTGTGGCATAAAAACCTGTCGTTAAAGTACAACCAAACCAAAGCTTCAGCACTAGTACAGCGGAGTTCAAGTGGTGGTTCGACTGTTCACACACGGTCTGCTCACAGCCAGTGAAGCTCACAGAGCCTGTGTGTTTCTTTCTGTAATGAGTCAGCTGGTCTTGAAGGCCTACATGAAGCGTTCACACACAACAGATAGACACGAATGTCGGAAGTGTGCCTTAGAGCTGGAGGACACGGAGCGCTGGTCAAACTTGCCCTGGGGACATGATTGCCTCGACGCCAAGTATCACCGCAACTGCCTCCGCATTCTCTAAACAGCCAGACAAGCTCCCAAGGATGAGCATGGGGTTGAGGCTTCGTCTGCATGGCATCGCTTTGCTGAGTTGGTGCATTCATGGAGGACACGCGTGGCGACGATTGTGCTCCTGTTTTCAAGCTGCAGACCTGGGTGACCTGTAAAGGTCCGATTGGAACACTGGGTGCACACAGTGGAGACTCGGATTCATTACCACCAGATTGAAGATCCGACTCGTGTCTGCCTTCCCTGACCTAAGAGCACTATTCACAAGGGAGAGACACACTTCTGACGTTTGCAGAAGACATTGGAATGCTCTCAGAAGGCCTGTGACCATGACATGATGCATGCATTTTGGTGCGAGCACACAGGTGGTGCCGGGCAAATGAAGATGTTCGACACCAAGTTGCCTTTGATGGATCGTTCAAGCCCGAATGTCAGAAAGCAGCGGTTCCACCAACACTCTTGGCTCTGGTGAACATGATTCAGGATGGGGCCACATCAAACACCAGACCCAGCTGTGGACACAGCCACCACAACTGCGCGCCCTAACAGTGTCACAGCTGCTGGTCTTCAACAGTGTCAAACATGCACGGGCAGTGAAGTCATCAAGCACCTTGCGTCACAGCCGTGACCTGAAACTCCACTTCCACTCTACATTGCACTGAAAGTCCATGCTGTCACACGCAAGAGGGGGCTCATTACACACTCTTCCATCTCGAGATGTGTGTCTCTATGACCGCCTCCTGCAAGTGTCATCCGACATTCGCCAATGGAGTTTGCCAACGCTTCAGGATGGAAGATTTGTGGTGCCCGCCAAAGATGCGCAGTGGTCTCTTCACGACAGGAGCTGTGGACAACATTGACCACAATCCAAGTTCTGTAACAGCCAGGATTCTTCCACGGCACTGGCATCTCTCTGATGCAGCACCCATCACATAATGTGGCAGGCCTTGACCGTGGCGTGCTGGTCATTAACCAGTCCACTCCGTCCACCAGGTCGATCGCCCCTCTGCCACCAGCCTACACCAGTGTGTCACCAGCTGCTCTGAAGACGAAGCAGTTTACTGCACCTAAAGTCCAAGCCTGTGAGGCCCCTGACCTCCAGACTGCAGCAAGAGCTGCAAGACGAAGAAACGATGCTGAGGTGGGATGGCAGCCCTAGAGAAGGAGGAGTTAGACAAGGGGGATGGGTCTCGTGTCTGCCTACCATGCTGACATCAGCAAGCAGTGATCCCACCTGCAGCAATCAATGCACTGCTGCCTCTCTTCCTGACAATGCACATCCGTGGCCTGATACGACATTCTATGGACATCGTCAAAGCAGCAGTTCAGCACCTGAACCCTGGACAAGCTCCGGTTCTTGCTGCTCCAACCTCTGTATGCTCTGGCCAAGGAAATCCAGTGGACGTAGCCAGCCAGTCACGGAGAGGACCACTTCGTGATCATGCTCGTGGCCTCCACATCCGAGATGGCCTGTCCTTGAAGGTATGCCTTCCAATTATACATCACAAAGTTATGGATGATGGGCCTGTTTCCTTGTATTCCAGCTGTTAAAATTGCAAAATGGAAAATAAACTCAACAGTTTTAATCAAAGTCAACAGTTTTAATCAAAAACTCAATCTTAATCTGTGTTTATTTGCAGGTGCTGGGAGACTGGCTTGAGGATAGCGGTGGCAAGTGCCCTGGTGCAGGCTGGACATCGCAAGTCCTGAACTGCAGATTCCTTTATTCGCGCTAGCACATGTGACCAAGACCCGCCATGCCCACAAGTCACAGCTGCCAGCCTCTACACACTACTTCCATCAAGCCTACATGAAACATTGCACCTCAGAGGCCACTCTCGG